>CM065428.1:45395000-45995000 GCA_033030585.1 Hippophae rhamnoides
AGGGTTAGTCTGTTTAGAAGATTCCAATCTTCTTCCTTCATAGCTTCTGGTTTCTTCCCTGAGAGAGGTAGATATAGATTTCTTTGATACAGATAATCCTCTATCTGCATTTTCCAAAACCCAAAATCTGTGCCATCAAATTTCTCGTGTTTCACCCTTCCTTCATCTGCGGCCATTGCTCCCACTAAAATCTGACTTCCTCTGGATCGTTTCTGACTATTTCTGTAAATCACCGTGTATTAGAACACCTCCGTCAACGAACAAATATCGTTAACAAAATTTCACTATTCACGTAAATAGTAACCTTGCAGAAAATTGACAGAAATCACCACCAATAGCTCTGATACCAGTTGTTGGGAAATAACGCAAATTCCCGATAAACCAGATTTATGAGAAAGTAAAAATAGAAAAATAACACACAAATTTGATAACGGAGTTCGGCCAATCTTGCTTACATCTCCGGACCTGCTGTAGATCTTTTTACTGAAAGGAGAAAAATTACACAAGGTGTTTACAACACTCACAACTCATAACCCAGTAACACCCAAGAAAATTACTCTCAATTTTCTCTCACAAAAGCTTTTCTCTCTAAGCTTTTCTTTCAATTGGAATGAACACTTTGGATGATTAATTCATTACAATTACACATCTATTTATAGAAAAATTCACTCCTTGAATTACTCCTTAAATTAATGGTTCCTTAAATTGCTTCTTGAATTAAGCTCCTTGTTTTGCTCCATGAATTACTCCATGTTTTGCTCCATGTTTTGCTCCTTAAATTAAGGAGCTTTATAATAATCTCCAACAATCTCCAACAATTTTAACCCAAAAGAACCAGTAAAAATAACCACTTCAGCAACTAAACAGAAACAGGGTGCGGACACTTTGGAGCACGACCATGCGATAACTAATCCACCCGTAAAAGCTATGGAATCTTTACAATCAATGAAGCAAATATCATACGAGAGAAAAAAATGAGAAACCAAAAAATCTTCTTGTATTTACAAATATGATAACCAACAAAATAAAGAAATAAAAAATCCTGATGAACTGTAATAAGACGCAAGCCAAATATACCTGTTGGAAATCCTTGAGTGCTTCTTTAAATTTACCCATGGCAAGATAAGCTGCACCTCTCCTATAATAACCCTGTAAAAGAAGAAACCACTACGAATACGATTGTTAATATATGCAGGTGATCAGGAGGAGCATAAGGTGTAAATGGTGTAAATCATGCCTTGGAATATTTAGGATCAATTTCAATAGCCTTTGAAGCATCTTGTATCGCAGTACCATAATTCTCCAGCTTAAGGTGGGCAAATGAACGGTTGGCCAAGTATACAGCATTCTGGCTGTTTACTTCTATTGCTTGTGTATACAAATCAACAGCTTGGGAATATTTGTGGGCTGAAAATAAAGTGAAAGAGTCAGTGTAGCTGAACACAGAACATAGTTACAAAATTTTAACTTTACCAACTGTATTAACTGGCTGCTTACTAATCTATAAAGAAGGAAAAAAAATACCTCTTGGGCAAAAATGTCTAAATTCATTATTAGGGATTTATTTTATTTGATTATCAATTTAAGAAAACCACTGTATTAACTGGATGTTGCAACTCCTTGACAGAAATCTTGAACAAGAAATAATGAATTATGACCTTTGAATGCTTCATTAGCCTGAAGCTTGAATTCCTCAGCTAGGGATACATTAGAGTTTTTGGCTTCCATTTCAGCAAGAACGTTTCTGCTCTACAAAAAGTTCATCATCCTCAGCAAGTTATAGATTTGATAATATATCCTCGTCCACTTTTTGCTAGTTCCTTATATTCTCTAACTTACCAAGAAAAAACAGAGATAACCAATGATAACAGCAAAAGTTGTATCAAAAACAAATCAAGCGAACATAGCAATGATTAATTAGATATGCTGCAAATGACATCTCAAGCATAATTTAGCTAAATTTCTATTGCTATGTCAATTCTAGACATTAAACAAGATATGAGAAATCGTAGATTTATATTGGAAATTAAATACCGTGTTCTTATTGCTACGAGAGCTCAAGAACAAGATATACTAGCCAAAGGTTAAATGATCAAGAGGGCTGCAATCTGGACCAACGACTTATTCAACTAAATAAACATAAGCACAAATTGAAACACTCACGGTGCCCAAAGAACGGAGAAGCTCGGCCTACTTTAATTATGAAATTCAAGTTTTGCTCATCTATCCTCACTTGGCCCATTAAAGTTCTCAACTCCTTCCGTGTATGTAGTTAAGAGCTATGAGTCCAATGCAAAACATAAAATAATCATCTCTAAAAACACAGAACCGGTTGGAACCTTGCAAAAGTTCTTGTATACACGTGTAATTTGTTGCAGGGGCGACTCAAGCTTGTGATAATTCGTATCAAATATTATTATATTTGTACTTTCCTTTTATATGTTGCAGTGCCACAATTAAAAGTACTTCCTTTTATTAATTCGTATCAAATATTATTATAAGTTTTATTAATATTAATTTACATGAAATAAGCTTAAAAATTATCTAATCTAAACAAACACTATACACTTCTGATAATACTATAATATGCCTACTTTGGGATAAATGCAACTATGACACTTCTGATAATAATTTTAATAAATTGTGACAATTAATTTTCTAATTAAACTATTTCTTGAGTTTTTATTCTTATTTATTAGAGAAAATATTTGGTCCTTAACTTTATTAGCCTGCCCAATTTGATCCTTATCTATTTATTGAATTGATTTAGTCCTATACATTTTCTAAATTGGACCAATCACATAATATCTGTTATTTTGGTGTAAAGGTATGGCGAAAAGGAAATGTGAGAGTCACGTGACGAGTTAATACATCTGAAGTAATATATGTTAAATTGGTGTTAAGTTGACAGTGTAAAGGGCATGTGACGAGTTAATAAATCTGAAGTTAACTGGTCGTGAGACTTTCAAGTGACTTTTTACTTTTAACTTAAACCCAATTTAACATATATGACTTGATCGGTCAGATTTGAAAAAGTTAGGCCTGAATCAACTTAAAGTTAGGGACCAAAATTGATTTTTTTTCCTATTTATTATTACTGTTTCATTCCAAGTTATTCACAACTGAAGAAGAAAAAAAGAAATGTAAGTATTACTACATGCTATCAACAATTGGAATGTATTGTTTCATAATAACCCTTTTGAATGATTGAACATACGTAACATCCTAAAAAAGAAAGATTGAATATACGTATCCAGGGACAGAGGCACGTGCTTCCCAGGAGGGACACGTTCCCCCTCTCAAATTTTAGAAACGTATCTTTTGTTTGTAATATTTGTGTGTTTTAGTATTTTTCTTGTGTATAATTTGATTTTACCCCCACTGAAAACTACTTTTCTTACAAAACATGTGATATATTTTAAGTTTGACAAGTTATATAAATAAAATTGCGACATTTTCTTTTCATTTTTAATCTCATAAAGAAAAATAATAATTTTGAATATTTATATTTTAAATTCTTTAACACACTAATAAAGTGTTAAAATGCTTAGTTTCTTATCATAAAATAGCCTAATTCAAATCATTTACACAAATTAATGCTCTATAAAAAAGATGTATAAAACATCAATTTTAACAATAAAGTCATTTTTCTAATTTCTTCATTCTCTAATATATTTGTAGAGAAAAATATCACAAAAGTACAAAAGTCCTTAAATTAAGTCATTTGTGTTATTTAGTCACTTAAATTAAAAATTGTGTCATTTAGTTCCTTAGTTATGAAACAATTGATAATTAAAGACAAAAAATATTATTATAATGATTTTTCTATTAAAATTTTGTTAATTTCTATCAAGTGATTAAACATGAATAAAATACGAATATTTAACAACAGTAAAGCAACAAATTAATATAAAAAATAATTCACAAATTATTCATTTTAATATTTTTTAATTGCTACTATTTTATTTTAATGTTTAATTATTTTTTAATTTAAATTAAAAATTAAAAAAATATATTTTAATAACTTTATGTTTGAATATTATAATTGTTGATTTTTTTTCTTAAATAATTTCATATTAAATTTCACTTTTATTTTTATTAAAGACTCGTATTTTAATAGCGTTTAATCACTTGATAGAAAAATAACAAAATTTTAATAGAAAAATTATTAAAATAATATTATTTGTCGCTCCTTTTTTCATAGCTAAAAGACTAAATTATCCCATTTATAATCTAAAGAACTAAACAACACAAATGACCTAATCTAATTATCTAAGAAACATATATGACATCTCCCCTGTATTGTATTGTATGATCATTGAATTGTATGAACTATTTAATAGTAAATTTGACTTCTTTATTAGTTTACAGTACAATAAAAGTATAATTTTATATTTTATTCGTATATGTTTTCACAAATTCAATCCATAAATGTTTCTTTTTTACTTTTTGCCAAAAATATAAATTTGAATTTTTATTTATTTTATATTTCTTTTTTTAATTACTAAACTACTCATACATCTATAATTAAGAATCGAACCTTAAACCTTTTACATACTTAAATGAACTTTATGACATTGAACCACGTCTCGTTATTAACTAATTTTTTTTAGCTTATTAATCCCTTGTAGCTTAAATAGTGCCCCTTGGGAACAAATTTTCAGATTTCGTCGCTAAGGTATCCCTAGACTAACTATATCATAATCTCGTAAAAGGTCGGCCATTATAGGCATAAAAAATAAAACTGATATTTATACTTAAATGAACTTTATGACAATGAGCCACGGCACCTTATTAACTAATTTTTTTGGCTCGTTAATCACTCGTAGCTTAAATGGTGCCCCTTTGGAACAAATTTTCTGGTTTCGTCGCTAATGTATCCCTAGAGTAACTATATCATAATCTCGTAAAAGGTCGGCAACTCTAAGCATAAAAAATAAAACTGATAAGAACAGAACCCAGTTGAATTATGTACCTATTAGTAAAGAGTAATGCTATATGCATTAAATTGTTCTGTACATCAGTCAATTATATTGCGTCATGCATGCATAAGAAAAAGTATTTTCCATTAGTAAAAGCCAACCAAGCAAAATATCAAAATCGACAATCCTATGACCCAAACGCAACCATAATCTAATGAAACTAATAGAGATTTTCTTTGATTTGCAATAATAATGAAACCAGTAAATAACTAAAATTTAAGAATCACAAAACTGAGAGAGCAACTTACATATAACAGAAGAGCGAGATGAGCTTATGGAGAACGGTGAACAGCAATAGAGTAGGAGAATGGACTGCAGAGAATATTGGTTCAGAGAATGTAGGAAATGGAGCTAAGCGAACTGCGATACTGGAGCATTATTGGCCGTCGGCGTCGGTGAGGAAGAGGCAGATAATGAAATTAGGGTAACTGGAATAGAATGGATAAGGAGTTTGGGCTGTTGCAAATGAAAGCGGATGCTTTTGTATTGTGAGAATGGTACTTCAATGGTTATGTGAAAAAGCATTTTAGTTCTCTCATTGTATTATTTATTAAAAAAAATGTAAAATACTTATTTTTAATATCATAATTATTAAAAAAAAGTTAAAAATCTTATATTTATTTTAAAAATAATATTTAATTCTTGTAATTATTTTTGTAATAGTTTAATTCTATTGGTATAAAATGGTGAATATATAAGAACAAATAATTATTTTTTATGTTTTTAATTATTTGTATTTTGTTTTTATTCAATTATTTCATTTACAATTTATTTAAATTATAACAGTCTTTATTTAGTGTAATTAAAAATAAAAAATATATTTATCTTTATACGATCACTTTTTTATAATAATATAATTAAATTTTTAAAAATAAATATAATATTTATATTTTTTAAAAAATAAATTATCATAATCAATATTTTATCCTTATTAAAAATAAGTTATTATATAATTATGAAATTATCATAATTAAAATTCAATTTTTTTTATGCGGAGAGAATTATTATAATACTCAATTTTTATAATTATAAACTCAAATATCTCAATTGAGATTATAATACACAATTTTTACAATAATTGATTTCTATTTCAATTTAAATATCTATTGAAAATGTATTAATCAGATGGTATACATTTAACTATTTAAAAGTGACATTGACATTTCAAAAAATGTTAGTTTCCACAATATAATGGATGAATGTTTTGATTTGCTTCAACATTTGTTGAAAATGTAGTTGACGATCCTCCCTAGGATAATCATGGAAAAGGTTTCACTAGGTTTGCTAGTATTTGTAATGATCTAAAAATGGGTTTTTTAAGGCAAGGGTTCAACTGAATCTTCAAGCAAGAAGAGGCAATAGATTATATTTGTACTGCGGCCAAAAATAGTGGAGCGTTATGTGAAGCCTCACATGTGGCAACTAAATAGAGTGAAGATGTTGTGAGTATCTAAACAAGTAAGTCTTGTTCTCCATATTCATGAAAATATCATTTTCATACTCAGGTTTATTAGTTTTCTATATTCTAAATGATGTCTTAAAAATTGCTTTGTTTGCATACTTACAATTACTAAGGTACAGTGAAACAACCCCCTCTACTCCTATCGTTTCTCCCGTTTCAATACTAGGGTTTCGAGCTTCTACCACATTCTTCATCATCTCTATAGATATTTTCTCTAATTTTCATCAATCCTTTACCTATTCCACTATAATTTTCATTGCAAACCTCTTTCTAGTAATTTATGGTATAGAATATTGTTAATGAGCGATTAAGTTCTCTAAACTCATCATGTTTATTTACTTCATCTTCTAATTTTATTCAATAATTTATTCTTTGTTAGATTACAATTTCTTCAAAGACCTTATATTTTTAATCATCAATCAATTCTCCATCATTTTTGTACAAAGCTTCTTTCTGCTTCTTTCTTCGCTAATTTTCTAATTTTTATGGTTTAAGCCTCTTAATTCTTGGGGTGTAATCAATTCTAGGAGATTTGATGTATCCAAGCGCCATAAAGCTTTCTAGACGTAGTTCTCTAGTTGTTCCATTGTGCTTGCAATTGTGGTTTAGTTAGTTATGCAATCCTTCTATAAGTCTTTTCTCATTGGTGCTTTGGTTAGTAAGTTTATTTTCAAGAGCTTCTTCTATTGGTGCTTTAATGGGTGGTTTTCTTTGGTATGAGTGTGAATATTTTAGTGCAAACTGAGGAATGATAGAGAAGGAGTACTCTGGCATGGACAATCTTGTCCTAACTCTTGTGATTGAGGACCTAATTGTTGAGGAGCAAGAGTCGGTAAACTTGGCCATTGTTGCTCAGGTAATCACTGGTCATGGTACGGTTGGTGTTTGAACGTAATCTATATGCTAATGTTGAGGTGAAGGCTAAACTAGTGTACATGTGGTCAAGGTAAAGATCAAATATAGGTCGTCATTTATACTTATTTTATGTATGCTTTCGAGCTAACTCTTGTAAAATCCACGTGAAAACTCTAAATGAATGCAACATGTATATATGCCCTATATATACCTAATGAAAGACCTATAATCATTATCATTTATTGCTCATTTAATGCATCTTTTTACTTTCTCTCTCTAAATTGAATATATCTCCAAAATTTTGGCACTCATCATAAGGCTCAAATTTCAAGACATATTCAATATAATTTGATGCCTTTTATTTCACTAGACTTACTTATAGTTTATATTGAGCTTGTAAGCACCAAGAGACCGTTGGACAAGTGATAACTGTATTTTATATAGTTATTTTCATCAATTTTAGTAATGATAATTGCTATGTTCTTTTAATATTTAGTTAATTTTTGTTAAATAAATTAATATTTTCCTTTTATGTGCTAAAAATACATTTTTAATATAATTAAATAATTTGTATCGAAAATGTACTTAATTTCATATTTCTCATTCACAAATATAATTTCGTATAATATAGCTTCTTAATTACAATTTATAAAAATCAAAATATAATTTCAATTAAATTGGGCTTAATTATAATTATTAAAAGTTTAAAAATTTAATTTAAAATTAGCAAAGCGGCTTAACCTGTAATTTTAAGAAAGTGAAAAATGTAATTTGGATTAAATTTGGGTCAAAATACAATTAATGAAAGTTTTAAATTCTCAAGGTGAGAAGAAGCCACGCTAGCTATTATTCAAGTCACAAGAACCCTGGACCGTCTCGATCAAAAAATAAACTGGCTAAGACGCGCCCAGATCAAGCCCGACCAAATCGCGCATGCGCAGATTCCTTTACGCTGCTCGGCAGACTCGGGCCCGCCACATGCCGCAGTCAAGGCGTGCGCAGCTGGGACCCACGTGTTGGTCGCAGATTTCCCGAGGCACATCACCGACCGGTTGGATCTCTCGAATGTACCCGTGATTGTCGCGTGGAACCAAGTCGGCCGCGCACCGAACCGTTCGTGTAACAATCGTGCGCGACGCGGGTTATGGAAGCCGAGCGTGCATCCTCGCTTTTGCTGCACAAGAATCCGCCACGTGTCCCACTAATATTTAAGCAAATCATATTCCGACACGTGGCATGTTATCACGAGCGCGGAGCGCAGGATTACGCCCACGTTTCGTCATTGCCTCCTCGCGCGACAATCCTTCGCACGCCCGTTTCCCCGCAGCCCAATGAAATTCTCGCCACGTGTCCGCATTAAATCCTCGCAGCCGAATCGTGACGTTGACACGTGGTACGCACTTTGAATTTCAAAAATCGACGATGGCGGCCCTGTTTCACGCGTAACAAAAATAATATTATATCAAATATCGACACGCGTCGATTTATCTATTTTTCGATACAAATTCTTTACGCGTTTAAAAAAAAGAGAAATGTATTATTTTTGGATGTATTTTTTAGCTATAAATAGGAGATAGTTTTTAGTTTTAGAAAAGTTTTTTTTGGTTTAGAATTTCGTGTTGCCTTGTTTTGGACTACAGAACACGCGAAGCCATTTTTTGGCTTTTGTCAGTGTTCTCAAGTGTGCCAAATATTTTCGTTTCTTCATGTTTTAATTTTCCTTCTTCTTCCTTTAATTTTTTTGCATATGTTTTAATTTTTATTTTAATTTAATGAAGTAATTTAATTTTTCTAGGTTGCATTCTTGATCTAAATTCTATTAAGTTTTGATTTTAATTATTTTTGATAGATTTATAAGACGTTCGATTTGTTTGTTCTATTTTGTGCTTAATGCTTTTTGATTATTTACGAATTTTATCAAAACGATTTGGTATTAAAAATAAACTCGAGAAAGGCATTTTTGCGGTATATTGCTCGTAACAGAATGACATGTATTTACGTATGATGTTAATATACCCTAATCAGGCGCGTACATTTGAAAACTTAAAACTTAATGAATCTTGGTGAATTTAATTCTCATGAGATATAGTGTATTAATTTAACGATAAGGTGTGTTTGTATCGAGTTTAAGAGATGTATGAATAAAAAGAAGTTTTCGGCCGACAAATTAAATGTACTAAAAAAATATAAATCCAAAGAAAATAATATGATTGGAGTGGATTAGTTTGGTGAAAAATTGCAATCCTAGAGTTCTCTTATTTTTTTTGTTACCTTTTTCCATATCAACGATTATTTTGGATAAAATTAGAGAGATACAATTTTAGTACTCAACAAATTATAGTAACAAATCCTCGTGGGAACGATACTCTACTTACACATCTTTATTACTTGTGACCGTGTATACTTGCACGATTTCTGTGTGTTGCAAAACACACAACAACAAGACATTGAAACTCAAACACTTTCCTCAAAAATCATTATCGAGACACGAATAGCTAAAAGAGCCAGACATGTCGAACCTTAGGTCAAAGATTATGTTGATAGCACATTAACTCTTGAAAAAAGGGTTAAAAAGACACAAAAAAATAGGATAATGGAGGTGGTAAATCCAAACTAAGAACTGCTTCAGTAATTAATGGACATGAGAATATCCATTAAGGAAATGAGAAATGAAATGAGGAACGAAAACCTAGAGTTGAGGTGATAAGTCAAGAATGCCCTATGATCCCTAAGGTGGAGCTCGTGTCTGATAATGCATGATTAGGAGGCGAAGGGATGAAAAGGTTGATTGGGTACTGACCAAATATGAGAAAGAAAAGGAGTTGAGTGACCAAGCAAACCAAACCCAAGATCGAATCGATTATAGGCCAATTGTCACCCACGTGCCACAGCCTAAAGTCATGCTAACCTTTAGCAGCTCGACGTCGTTCTGGAGAAGAAATTATTGTGGCAAAGCAAAGTGTTATTCTTGGAAGAGTAGATAAGAAAACAAAATACTGGGAAGGAAAAAAATAGATATTGATAGAATGTGCAAGCAATTGATTAGTTTGCCTTTCTCTAAGGTAATCGAGCTGAGTGATCCCCCAAGAAATTTGTATCTTACAAATGTTCAAGCTATAAAGGAATGAAACATCTTGTCACTCATATGATCCTTTTGAAAATGATCATGTCTCTTCTTAACATGCCTCAAGATAAAAGGGTTGCAATTCTATGCAA
This sequence comes from Hippophae rhamnoides, assembly GCA_033030585.1. Classification (NCBI taxonomy): domain Eukaryota; kingdom Viridiplantae; phylum Streptophyta; class Magnoliopsida; order Rosales; family Elaeagnaceae; genus Hippophae; species Hippophae rhamnoides. Next base: position 45,405,516 of record CM065428.1, read on the forward strand.
ATGCTTTGTAGGCACCTTATATTATTCAACAACCAAATGAATTAGCAATCTGAAGTAAGGTAGTATCACTTCTTTCCCTGAGCTGGTCAGGTTGTTTGTTATTAACTATTCCAGTAATAAGCTGTTAAAAAATGATTCACACCATCTATTCTCCGTAGTTCAAAATATGGATGAATCTATCGAAGTATTCATGAAAAATTTCCACGAGGAGAGGATTGAAATATCTAAGTATCCAGATTCCATTTATCTTTAAGCCTTCTAAAAAAGTATGTTAAGAAGCTCGGGTTTGTATATCAAACTTATGAAGATGGTACCTTGGACCATGGAAGAAGCCTATGAGGAAGAACAAAAGTTCATTAAAGTGGAAATAGAGTTGAAGCTAGTTAAGAAAGAATGTGCAGGCACACCTAATGCTACAAGAGGAAAAGAAAAGGGGAGTTAAGTTTAGAGAAACCTAGATTAATAGATTACCAAATAAATAAAAGGTTTACCGCGCAAAGTTCACGGCGGGGAAATTCTTGGAATAAGAGCTTGGGATCATAGGAGAGGTTTCTCTTCCCATCCAGGGAACCCCAAGTGAGAGTAAGCCTTGCAAATGCTATTAATGCACAAAAACTTGATACTCAAATTTTGTATTTATAAAAAAACTTACAAGTATACGAATCAATTATAGTAAGTAACAAGTATACTTCTGAGATCTTCTCTCAAGGAATTGAGGTTGTTTTAAAAAGTATATATTTTTTAATTTAGTTAAGAAAAAGAAATGTCCTAAACATTCCAACATTTTGCTAGTTTGTGAAATAGAATCGTAAATTCTAAATTAAATTAATATTTAGAGAAAATAAGTAAATAAAAGTAGATAAATTAAAACGATGATTTTAGCAAGCATAATCCTTCATGGACCGAATAAATTAAATAAATTAAATAATTTAAATATAAACTAAATTTATTGATTTAATTTTTTTAAAATAAAACTCCTTATAATCATGGTGAGTTTCCATTGATAATCAATTAATTATTCAAATACTCCTACATTCTACGTATAGTTGGAAACTAAAAAAATGAAAAGCTTAGAAACTGAGCATTAGTCTTGTGAAGAGAAGGAAGGTTGATTATGTGAATTAGAAAAAGGAGAGAAAATGGGAGAAAATAATGGATTGTGAGAGAAATGTTAACGCATGACATGGCACACTTTTATCCATGTTGTGACCTGCATTGATTCTGGCATATGTGAAACCACAATCCAAGAAGGTCGCATTATGGCACACTTTTTCCACCGTCATTGCCTGGGTTGTTCTGCATTTCTCCAATTTTCTTATTATTTCACCCCTTACAAATTTAGTTGGTACATATGTAAGGTTTACATATTTATTCTTTTATTCTTCTAAGCTATAATTGAGTTTTTTAAAGCATGGTTCTTTGTGTGTTGATCTTTTAAATCAAGTTGAAGCTATAAATAACTAAAAAACAACAAAACATATATGTGATTTTGAAAACATATATTTATTTAAATAATGATAAAAATTATGCAAATTCAAAGCTATTTATTTCATTTAAGTGTAAATAAATAATGTAATATTAATGTTTTTCAAGTACTTATCAACCATTCTAAGAATAGAGGGAAAACATAATGTAAGGTGGCCTTTTCAATTATGAGCTCCAAATAGAGACATCACCAAATGGTATAAGTTCCATAAAGACATTTTGTATGACACTAAAGATTATAGACACTTTAAAAAAGAGATGGAAGAATAGTTATCAAATAGAATATTTAGGTCACCTAGTAGACAATGGTAGTCAAAGAAATCAGGTCAAGGTGAATAGAGACTTACCTCGAATGTCGTCGTTCTAGTGTGAAGGCAGGTTGCTCGAGCAGATGATAATGCCCATATAATTTTCTCCATCCACAAAAGACCTAGTCAAAATGGTGAATCAAATAATGCTCATAAAAGATATTCTAGGATAACACAAAATGAGATAGGTATCATGGTGTACAACTTACAAAGAAAATGCTCTGTTACCCTTATAATGTTCAGCTTGGAGGACAAGGTAACTTGCCCATATGAAGATCTTCTAGTCATTACCTTGAGAATATGTTTGTGCAATATATGTCGTATATTCGTTGACACGGGAAGTTCAATAGATCTATTATTTGTATCCATACTTTTATATATTGGGTGTCTAACAGAAGGACATCATAAAGAAGGAAATTCATTTGGTAAGATTTAATAGTAGCATGACGTATGCCTTAAGAACTATCAAGTTGTACGTAATGGCAAAGGGATCTGTTGTAATGGCAAACTATGTGGTGGTTGATGCATCGACACATTACAACTTGTTCTTAGACAGACCGTGGATACATAAAATACGAGTGATAAGCTCTACTTATTATCAAATAATTAAGTACACCATTGAGGAAGAAATTATGGAACTTTAAGGAGATCAAGATAAGGCTCATAGTTATTACAATATGGCCATGAAATAAGTCGAGCTGAAATAGAAATTATCATCGACTTGATAGTGTTGAGGGCCAGGTGAGCCTTGGATAAGAATGCCAATTGTTGAAACAGTTAGTGTAGATGAGGTGGAATTGGTAAATCTCAAGGGCATGAAAAGAAGAATGCTTTAAATAAACTTGGTTCTGGACAAAGGAATCATAGGGGACCTCATCGACTTCCTAAAAAAAATTAGATGTCTTTGCTTGGAAACTAGAGTCTATGCTTGGGATCGACTCATAATGATTACTCATAAATTGAATGTCGACCAATGTAGAATGTCGATGCACCAAATGAAAAGAAAGTTTTCAAAATAAAAGAACGAAGTGATTCGAACACAGGTTAGCTCAGTGAGAGACACTAGAATCATAAGGGAGGTGAATTTCAACTTGGCTATCAAATGTGGTGCTCGTTTCCATGGCTTATAGGGCTCTTTGAATGTGCATTGCTTTTATTGACATAAAAGACACATTCCCAATGTATTGTCATTCTCTTCTGGGCATATATATTTATTTATTTATTTATGAGTTTCCTTGATCCATATTCAAGTTATCACCAGATATACACGAGTCCTGAGGATGAGAAAAAGATGGCCTTTATAACTAAGGATATGACCTTTTGCTATAAGAGGATGCTTTTTGATCTAAAAATTATGGGGGAAACCTACCAAAGATTAGTGAACAAGATGTTCGAGGGCCTCATTAGAATAAATATAGAGGCATATGTGGATGACATAATGGTAAAGACCAAACAACCCTAAACCATGTCTTTGACCTCAGTGAAGTCTTCAGAGTGATAATGAGTCACAAATGAGATTAAATCCAAAAAAGTGTGTGTTTAGTGTCAATTCATAGAAATTCTTGGAATATCTCATCTTTGCTCGAGGCATAGAGGCCAACCCCAAAAAAAACTTAGGTGTTGGTGGACATAAAGTTACCTTCTAACGTGAAAGGGTTTCAACAAATGAATGGATAAATCAATGCCTTGAATAGGTTCATATCAAGGTGTACTAATAAGTGTTTATATTTTTTCAAGCTGTTAAAAAACATAAATGAGGTTAAAAAGGTGCCACCTTATTATAAACAATTTGATTTCCTTGATAATAAATTAGGCAATGTACTTGGGCAAAGCCTTGGGAGTCTAAGATAGTTGGTATTGTTCAATTTTAAGCCAAAAAGGCACCACCTTATTATAAACGAGTTGATCACCTTAGTAATGAACCAAGGAGAGCATTTAGGCAAAGCCTTGGGAGCATTGGTGATGAGTGCTCAAAAAGCACTAAAATAACCATGATTTTATGCACATTAATTGATTAAAAATATATATATTTATATGTTTTATCATATATTTATATAAATTTGTCTTTTTCGGAATCACGGGTATTTTTATTGTTTTTCAGGTATTTTGGCTTAAAAACGCAATTTAAAGACTCAAAGAGGAATACTTGAAGCAATACATCACAAAAATATCAATAAATAAATGGGGAAAGGTCAACAAATATAGAAAAACTGGACAAAATGGGTCGAAAAAGGTCAAAAATGTCAAAAAGGAGAAAAACGCGCCGCCGCCTACCGCGCCAAGACTCATTCCGCCCAGCGGGGTTACTGTTCACGCGCGCGCAGCCAAGGCCAGCGCGCGCCAACGCCACACTCCCTCCGCGCCCAACGCGTTTTCACCCCATTTTTCACGTGCGCAGCCACATGACGTCATCGACGTCATTGATGACCTCAGCATGTCCACTACACGTTTTTTAATTTTTTAATATTTTTTTTAACATTTTTTTACTCATTTTTTCTCTCCATCCTCACCTATAAATACCCCCCTTCCATACACCTTCAAAACACCTCAAAACCACACTTCTCTCTTCTTTCTTTCTCTCCATTTCTTAGTTTTTAGTTTTTTTTAGTTTTTCTTATGTTTTAGCTAGTTTTTCTTATGTTTTAGCTAGTTTTTCTTAGTTTTAGAGTTCTTCCCTTTTTAGGGAAGAACTAGTTATGTTTTTGTAATATTTTAGCTTTTTGATTCAATAAATGGGAGTGCAAATTCCGCTTGGAGTTTTTCCAAAGAACGGGAATAGCGTCGAAGTTACGTAAGGATTTTATTTTCTTTACGCTTATTTTTATGCTTTATTCTTACATGTTATATTTAATTTGTCCGTGGTTAAATTTAACGTCTTTGGCTTAGTAAACATGATGTAATAATGACGTTGTTATGCTTACAAATATTAAATAGGTAAAAATCTCTAAAATGAATTGATTTTATTTTTATTCATGATTTTATATTAAGAATGTTAGAGAGAAATATATTATTTTTCATTACAAACTTAAACCCGAAAATTAGATTTTAAGGTTTAGTTATCCTACGATTTAGAGTAGTGCTCTTTTATTTGATGGTACAATCGCCCGGTAGTTAGAGTGAAGCTCTATTTCAAAAGTTTTTATAAGAATTATTATCTGAAAATGTATTGATGACATGTTTTCGGTAGTGGTTTTAAAACTTGAACGTTAGTACTCGGATAACTAAATTCTTAGGTTTAATTTGGACACCTTGAATAAAGTTTAAATCGTCTAACCCCACCAAAGGTGGCATTTAAATGGTTCATTTTCAATCTCTTAGAAAAAGGAATTAATTTAATTAACCAAATTAGTTATCAACCCCACCCATAGGTGTTAATTGATTTGTTTAGTTAACAAAGAATATCTAACCCCACCAAAGGTGGTATTCATACAAAAAGAGAGAATCAATAAATATCAATTCATATCTTTAATAACCTAAATAATACGAGCAAGCATAATTAACTTAGTTATTATATCCATAAATACTCCACTATTTATAAAAGATAAAATTTGCATGAATGTTTATTGAATCTATGTTTAATTTTCTGTAATTAGATTAAAAACACAAAACCCAAAATATCGTGACAGGATGTTTAGGATTTAATTTCGTTTTTAAAAGTTTGAATAATAAATTAAAAACTACATACATTCCTTCCTTAGATCGACCTTGGGAGTATACTTATCATTTTCTACGAAATGATTCGTGCACTTGCGAGAGTTTTATAAATATAAAACCAAAGTATTGGCAGGATCGGCGATGCCGGTTTTCGCTCATCAAGTTTTCGTTCATCAAAGTATTTGGCGATCACGATTTTGCTCATCAATTGGATAACTAGAACTGTCTAGTTCCAAGCTTAAAAGGTTCCACCTCATTATAAACAAGTTGATCGCCAATGTAATGAACTTGGTAGAGTACTTGGGCAAAGCTTGAGAGCCTTGGATAGTTGGCATTGTCTAGATCCAAGCTGAAAAAGTGCCACATTATTATAAATAAGCTAATTGTCTCAGTAATGAACCAGGAAGAACACTTGAGCAAAGCCTTGGGAGCCTTAAATAGGTTGGTATTGTCTAGTTCTAGACTGAAAAGGCATCACCTCATTATAAACTAGTTGATTGTTTCAATATTGAACCAAGTGGAGCACTCAGACAAAGATTTGGGAGCCTTGGATAGTGGGCATTGTCCAATTCCAAGTCAAAAAGTTTCCACCTCATTATAAAAGAGCTAACCACCTTAATGATAAACTTGGAAAAACACTCAAGCAAAGCCATATGAGCCTTGGATAGTTGGCATTGTCCAGTTCTAACCAAAAAGGTACCACCTCAAAATAAATTAGCAGATTGCCTTGGCAATGAACCAGGAAAAGCATTTGGGCAAAGCCTTGGGAGCTTTGGATAGTTAACATTGATGAGTGCTTAAAAAACACTAAATATAACATGATTTTAATAACTTTAAATGTTAAAATATATTTGTATTTATATAATTTTATCATATTTTTAGTAAGTCTATCTTTTCGGAATCATAAGTATTTTTTATTGTTTTTATGTATTTATAGCTTCAAAATGATTCAATCGATAAATACTTGAAGAATCATATCTGGTAGCACGTCATTGTAATAATGAAGCATAAAAGAATAATAAATATAAGCCTTACATATATACCAAACCAATGTAACAAGGTGAAATACAATAGGGTTTCTAACAGTATAGAAACATGCAGGTCATGACGAAGGCTTTTGTATGCCACAGTGTAGGACTTGTGGATAAACACTCAAACACACTACAAGATGGGTCTCTATGGAGCAAAATAAATGCTTACCGCGTGGTCTGAATTTAGGATCCATATTTTTCTCCTTTTTGTAGCATTTTCTAGCCTATAAAAAGGACTTCTCCCCTTTGCAAATAATCACCCCTTAACTTCTTAGTTTTTCTCTTCTCTAATTTCTTAGTTTTTATAATTTTTCAAAGTTCTCTCAATTTTTAAAGTTGAACGAGTTTAGTTTATATACTAGTAGTTCTTTTAATTTATTAAATAGTATTGGTAAATCTATCTAGAGGTTTTTCATATACAAAAACAATAATGAAATTTTGTATTTGGAAGGATATGCTTGAGATATAATTTGAATATATTCTTCTATTTTCATATTAATTGTATGTGTTATTCTTAATGCTATATTTAGTTTACTAATCATTTCTTAAATTAAATATATCTGGCCAAAAGTACATGAGATATTAGTAATTTATTATGCTTGTAAAATATTAAAATAAGTAAACATTTTTATAAAATAAATTAAGTTTGATTTCTTCATTAAAGTTTATATAAAATTTGTTAATAAACATTAGAGTTGGATTTAAGATTTAATTATCTGAATCTGATTTAGAGTTAACTCTTGATTTTGGATTTGATTATTTGAATTTTAGAGTACTTTATTTCAAAGATTTTTCACAAAGGTTTATTATTGAAAAATATATCGAGAACATATTTTTCATAATAAATTTAAAATTTAAAAGTTAGGTTTTAGATATTTAAATCATTAATATAACTTTGACATCTTCAACGAGAGTCTAAATTATGTGCTATGCCTAAAGAATTAATTAGATTTTTTGATATTTTCTTATAAGTAAATCATAGTTTGATATAAATTAAGTAGTGATTCGAGTCTTAGGATATTAATTAGATTATATTAACAAAGAATCTGATCCCCGCATAAGGATATTTTCATGCTAAAAAGAGAAAAATCAATAATTATATTTTATATCTTTAATACTGATTAATATTGAGGAGGCATAATTAACTAACTAATTGATCCCATAAATTCTTCTTTGAGTTTAAATTTTTATTTGATTTATGTTTGTTGAATCTATCTTTAATTTTATATATTTAGTGTAGATATTTAAAAACCCAAACTTTGTAACAAAATGGTTGGGTTTAATTATTATTTTTATGAATTTGTTAAATTATCTAAAAATCGTGTGATTTTTTTAAAATTGATCTTAGAAATATACTTATAATTTCTTACAAAGTGATTCGTGCACTTGCTAGCATATTTTAAAATATGCAAAATTTATGTATCAAGTTTTTATACATCAAATTTTTGGCACCATTGTTGGGAATGATATTAGCTTAAAATTCGATAATTTGACATTATTAAGTTTTCGGCACTGTTGTACGAAAGTAATACGTTTTTAAATTTTTATTATCAAAATCTTAAAAACTTTCTGTGTTGTAAATATTGTTATTTTTATTTGAAAACTTAAAATATCTAGCTTAATAATTAATTTTAGATATTTTAGATTTTAAATTTTAAAAAAATGTCTGGATTATGGCATGGTTTTTGTGGTAGCCGCGACATGGGGCTATCGGGATAAGATTGGGTTGAAGTAAAACATATATGTACATGAGTTCTTATTTGAATACGTTGGGTTCTATTTTTCTTGCAATGAATTTTTAAAACTAAAAACCCTAGAACATGTATTCAAATCAGATCCATATAGATTTTTACTTCTTCTTCCTCAAACCCAATTTTATCTTACCCAAAATAATATTTGGTATGAAAAATAATTTAACGACATGGAGAATTAATCTCCCACCTTTGTTTCGGCTTTGATTTTTTGGATTTTATTTTGCTTTATGTTATTGTAATTTTTTGTATTTTATTTTATGTTATGCGAAGCATGTTTATTGTATTTAGAATTGTCCAATTTATAACTGTTTATTAAGATTTGAAGTATGAGAAGTACACAACATTATCTATGTGATAAAAATGAATTAGATGATAGACGTATCATATCACTTGAGTAATCATATCTAGCTGATATAAATGTGTAACTTTTCTATATCTTTATCTTTAACTTACATTTTTTTATCTTAGAAACAATGTAGATTCTAGATTAGGGTGGAGAAAAAGCTACATAAATTTAGGAAATTTTAAAAAATTTTAACACGTGTTTACATTTGTTTTTATTTATTTATTTGTTTAGAGATAGTTAGGTTTAATTTTAAATTTTTCTTGTAAAATTATCATATCTTTTAATTAATTTTAAGCAAATAATTAAATGTTTGTACTGTTAGATTAATTTTTGAACATACCATGGAGTTATGTGATAATTAGTTAGTTTTTGTCATATTTTGTATTTCATAATAAAATATTGAAATTACAATAAACACATAATTTGTGTTTAGGAATCAAATTGTAGAGACTACAATGTGAGAATATTTTGAGTCTTTATCTTTCTAGTCTTAGTGATAATATTTTTCTACTCTTTTAAACAACATTCTTATCAATTCAAATTGGTTAGATGATCTATATAGATTTTGGCATTGAATGCTAGGATTTTTACATATGATAAAGTGTTATATATTTATTTTTATTACTTAAATTGAATGAATTAAGTAAGAAATTAAAATTATATGTCCTTCATTTATATACGACTTCCAATATATATATATAGGGTTACCTAAGCTAATACAATAGAGCCAAAATTAGCCACTCTTCAAATCATACAAAAGATGTATAAACGTACATAGGTCATTCCTCTAAAAAATAGAAAGAATATCTTTTAAAAAAAAGAGAAAGGAAAAAATAAAAATGAAAGAGAGAAATGAATAGTGTAAACTAAATACTATGATCCAAAAATCCTATAAGGCTATGAGAAAAGACTAAATACAAAAGAAAAGATAGAAAATAAATCTTCTTAAAGTCATTGTATCTTTTTAATTTCTAAAAGTCATATAACTTAAAAAATTAATTCGATGATTTTAATCGATGCAAGAGGATAATATGTGATTTCTTTATAAATCATTTCATTAGATTCCTTTCATGAAATTAATATTATGCACTACTTTGAATCTTTTCTATTTTTAACATATGTGAACTCATTAGTTCAATTTTTTTTTTGCATAACTTCTACTCACATATACCTTTCAATGAGTGCTTGAACTCATAGACCAATGTTATTGAGAGTTTGACTTGTAAGGTTTAGAGCATAAATGAATTCGGATTTCGATCAAATACTAAAGTTGGACAAACTAATATTGATACATTTTTTGATGTAGATATGAATATGATTTTTAGCTAATTGTTACAATAAATTATGAATGATTATGATGTTAAATTAACTTATGTTTTGAATTTTAGTTGTGAACTTAAAAGAGATTAAAATCATAAGAGGTTTTGATATTTTATTTTTGTTATCTTTTTCATCTTTACTTTGCTTAAATTATAGTTTGTTATTTGTTTGTGCTTTTTGTCTTTAAATTTTTGTATTTTAGTTTGATGTTTATGGGTATCATTTCTAAAAGCCCTTACGAGACTTAAACTCATCCACCAAGACAACCTTGGGGTTTAAAGATTTTTTGCATATGCTAAATGTAACCGTGTTAATCAATAAAAATGATTTAGAATAGTTTAATTTATTTAGTTTTTGTGTTTAGTTTTTTGCTTTCCTTGATAGAGGTTAGCAAGAAGCTGGTTAGGAATTGCATGTGATGAGTGCTTGAAAAGAACTACATATAATGCGATTTTATACACTTTAAATGTTAAAATGGATTTGTATTTTTATACTTTTATCATCTTTTTAGTAAATCTATTTTTTTAGAATCACGAATATGTTTTGTTGTTTTTCAAGTACTTATAGCTTAAAAATGATTTAACTGATAAACACTTGAAGAAACATAGCTTGAAGCAATTAATTACAACAATGAAGCATAAAAGAATAATTTATGTAAACCTTATATATATATTCCAAATCAATGTAAGGGGGTGAAATAAAAAAGGGTTTCTAGAAGTGTAGAAACACACGGGCCACAACGAAGGTTTTTGTATGTCATAGCATGTGACTTATGGATCGACATTCAAATGCGTTACAAACTAACTCATTTTGTGGCACACAAAAAAATCATGTCCCAATGTCTCACTTTAGGATCCATATTTTTCTTCTTTTTGCGGCGTTTTCTAGCCTATAAAAGGGAACAGTCCTCTTTTTAAATAATTATATGTTAACTTCTTAGTTTCTCTCTTTTTTGGTTTCTTAGTTTTTATAATTTTTCAAAGCTCTTCTCCCAATTTTGAGAGTTTGACAAGTTTAGTTTATGTAGTAGTAGTTCTTTTAATTCAATAAACAATATTAACAAATCTATTTATAGGTTTTTCAAATACGAAAATAATAATGAAATTCTGTATTTGGAAGGATATGTTTGAGGTATAATTTGAATGTATTCTTCTATTTTCATATTAATTTTGTGTGTTATTCTGAATGTTATGTTTAGTTTACTGATAATTTATTAAATTGAGCATGTTTGACTGAAAATATTATGGGATATTAATAATGTTATTATGTTTGTGAAATATTAAAATAGGTAAACATTTTTATAAAATAAATTAAGTTTGATTTCTTAATCAAGATTTATACAAAGTTTGTAAAAGAGAAATATATTGATGAAGTATTTTTTGTAATAAACATAATAGTTAGCTTTAAGATTTAATTATATGAATTTGATTTGAAGTCAACTCTTTGATTTTGGATTTGATTATTTGAATCTTTAAAGTATTCTATTTCATAGATTTATTATTGGACAAGTGAAATCATATTTAAAATAGTGAAATTGGACAAAGAATATGATCCCTACCTAAGGATATTTTCATAACAAAAGAGAAAAATCAATAATCTTAATTTATATCTTTAGTAACATAATTAATATTGAGCAAGCATGATTAACTAACTAATCTATCCCATACATTCTCCGTTACATTTAAATGTTTATTTGCTCGATGTTTATTGAATCTATCTTTAATTTTATACCACTAGTTTAGATATTTAAAAACTCAAATTTTGTGACAGAATGTTTAGGTTTAATTTTTCATTTTTAAGAATTTGTTGAATTATTTAAAAATCATATGATTCCTCTTTAGATTGATCTTGTAAGTATCACTACTAGAAAACATGCCTTTGGCCTCGGTGTGACCGTAGGTCTATGACCACAGTTATAAGAACCGAGGCCTAAGTGAGAGAGACCATAGGTAACGACCTATGACATCAGAATTTTAATAACCGATGCCATAAACTTGTAATCAAAATGATATATATTGTTTCAGTTACACTTAAATCGTGACTATATACATCTCAATTAAGCTAATTTTCAAATATAAATTAAAATAAATTAAGAAAATTAAGAGTCATTATATTAAACTTAAGAGAGATATTACATTAAGAGTTTAATAGATACACTAAAACATAATAAAACCTTAATATAACAAGCTAATTAAAGTGGATCCAAAAATATATAAAAATATAAAACCATAGGCGCTGCTACGCTAGGTTCGGGTACTGCGTTGGTGCTGTTATGCTGGTGCACCTAGTGTGTTGGTATGCCTGGTGCGTTGGTGCATTTCGTGCCTAGTGCGTTGGTGTACTGGTGCAACTAGTGTGCTTGATGCTGTTGCGCCTGATGCTTGGGGCCTAGAAAAAGAATGAAAATCTAACACCAAAAATAAGTTTTAGTTTTGCTCATCACAATGCATAATTTCTATAAGAAATTAACCAGGTACTACTATGTGTTGCATTGGCCACTCTGGTAGAATAAGAAGACATCATCAAGATTGATGCCATTACCAGCAACCATAATGAAGTCATTGCTAGCTCTGTTCAAACAACAATATACAATTTATGGATATTTTCCTTCAATTTTTAACAGTTTGTTATGAAAACGAAAGTGAAGATCATGAAAGAACAACATACTTCTACTTCAAGATCATTTAAGAATGTCTCACCATCAAGAATCACATTATGTTCTTCTACTAAGACAGTGATCCATGAATAATCAATAGATAACCCGGACAATGAATAAATGATTCATGATAACCTCAAAAAATTACACCGTGCAATGAATATGCCTAAAGACAAAAATAATATAACAATAAAAAAGTAAAAATATGAGGATGTAAATACACTCTTTATGATAAAAGTTGCATATACCCTGCTAGAACCCCAACTCTCAGACTCAAACATTACGGACAATGAACTTGGAGGTAGAATCCATTGCCCATTTATGCATCCACCAATAAATTATCCTAATGTCAGGATTGTATGGGAAAAATGATTTTAAGATACCATTTGGAATTCAAAAAGTAGCATGTGGATAAACCTTTTCATAAACGCATAGCACTAGGAAGAAAGATATACTATTAGGAGATGCAAAATCTAGAGACAAAAGAAAAACACATGAAAAGCAACATAACAAGCTTAACGGGTATGTACTGTTGAATTCAACAAACACTGTAACTCATTCAACAAATACTGCACCGATGCCAAACATTTTTCCAATATACACGGTACCTACCAAGCAGCTGTAAACCATGTAATTCAATCATGGTGGTTGTTGAAATAGTAATTGATATTTGTCTATATAAACAATGTACATATCCGATACAAATTAAGAAAATATATACGAAAGAAAACGTTTATTTCTTCTTCTGATTATTTCTTCAAATATTGATTTCTTCATGGTATCAGAGCCAAGTCGTTGCTTTATACAAATTTGAAACTCTTGTTCTCTAAAATAGAGATTTCTTTCTCTAAAAATATTTCTTCTCGTGAAAAAATATCTCATTCAAACACCCGTACAAATATTAATTACAAACATCATTTTTGAAGCGGTATTTGTCCCTCCTAATTTTACAAGATTAATCAAAACACAATTTTGAACATTTTGGTAAAAATAGAGTAGAAGAAAAGTTCAACACGTGCCACCTAAAGTAAAGGAAACATTTTTCACGCGCTCCACGCTCCGTCACGCGTGGTATGGAGGTTTAAGACGATGACATGTCATTCAGCGTGGCTCGGCTCGGCTGTTTTGGCGTGGCTCAGCTGTTTCGGCGTGGCTCAGTTCGGCTAGTTCGGTTCAGCGGGGCTCAGCTCGAGGGCATAGCCAGCCCGAACCTCGATTTGGCTCAGGTTTGGTTCAACCAGCTGTTCAGTCTAAACCCGGTTTTCTCGGTTTTTCATAGTTTTTCCATTTTTGGCCGGTTCGATCCATTTTAAAGATCTGAACTCGGGTGTTTTTCCAGTTCTGGATTTCTAAAACCGGTTTGGTCCAGTTTTTCAAGTTTTTAAACCAATATTTACCCAGTTTTGTGGTTTTTTATCCGGTTTAGTGCGTTTAAAAAAAAGGAAAAGAAAAAAAAAACATTTCACTTCTTGAATTATTACACCATTTTCTAGTGTGTTTACCATAATATCATGATAGAGGGTATAATTTCATTACTTATGGAGCAATCAACTCCAGTTTTTGTACAATCTGTTCAGTCTGAAGGTGTTTTTAATGCTGAAATTGTTCTTACTGAGACTAATTATGATGTTTGGTCTCAAATAATAGAAATGCATATTGTAGAGAGAAAAAAAATCTCTTATATTCATGACAAAAATTTGAAACCATAAAAGACATCAAACAATTATAACAAGTGGTATGCTGAAAATAAAAAACTAAAGAGATGGATACTTATGTCAATGAGTCCAGAAATCATGAAGCGATATTTACGCATACCTACTGCTCTTGAAATTTGGGGTGCTTTGGCAAAAGCATTGTATGATGGAAGTGACGAATTACATGTATTCGTCTTAAACCAAAAAGCCTTTACTTCCACACAAAATGGAAAATCACTTTCAGAGTATTATGGAGAGTTGACTGAAATTTTCCAAGAGCTAGACCATCGTGATAAGGTGGTCATGGAAGACCCTGATAATCTAATATCATATCAAGAGTCTGTTGAAAGACTAAGGATACATATTTTCCTTGCTGGATTAAATGATGAATTTGAGCAGGTTCGTTGAGAAATTTTACGAAAAGAAACTATCCCAGATTTAGAAGGTTGTTATTTCTTGATTCGACGGGAGGTAGTACGTCGAATCTCATTGAAGTAAAAATCTGGAGATGTTGACGCTTCCACCATGATATCTAAAAATCGTTCTTTTTTCAATCAGCAAGAACGACGGGTGACTGATAAATCATCATTTAAATGTACCCATTGTCATCAAAAGGGCCATACAAAAGAACGATGTTTTGAACTAGTGGGATATCCTGACTGGTGGGATCACAACCGTGACTCTTGGAAGAAAAATCCATGATAGATGTCTACTGCCACCATTGCTGAAATAATAAAGGATCATGTTGCAAACTCCTCAAAAAATGTTGGTAAGATGCTTAAAGTTTTTTCTCCTATTTTTAATAATACATGGATAATTGATTCAGGTGCAACTAATCATATGACATTCGATTCTAGACAAATCTCAAAACCATCCTTACACAAAACTGTTTGCATTGCCAATGGTAACACAACCCCAGTCATTGGGGAAAGATCTTTGTCTCTCACTAGTAGTTTGAATTTAGACTTAGTACTAGTTTTTTCCTCTTTAGAGTATAATCTTATATTTATTTCTCAAATAACCACTGCTTTATCTTGTTTTGTTATTTTTTGGCTTGACTTTTGTGTGTTCAAGGACATCCAAACAAAGCAAACGATTGGTCATGGTGTTAGGCAAGGAAACCTGTATTATTTGGACTTGGATTCAAGAATATCATAAATCAGAAGGGATTATTCATCAAACTACTTGTGTTGATACATCTCAACAAAATGGAGTTGCATAAAGAAAAAATCGACACTTGTTGGAAGTTGTCCGTGCCTCATTGACCGAAGCTAATATGTCATTATCTTATTGGGGAGAAGCAATTACTTCCGCTGCATATTTGATCAATTGGGTACCTTCTAGTCCCATTAACTTCCAAACACCATTACAAGCCATCACTGAAGCAATTGTTGCACCAAGTGTTCCCAATTTACCTCCTTATGTCTTTTGTCGTGTGGCATTTGTACACCTACATAAACAACAACGTAGCAAGTTGGATCCACGAGCAATACGTTGTGTTTTTATGGTATATGCCATGTAACAAAAAGGGTATCATTGTTATCATCCTCCTACAAAACAAATGATTACCACCATGGATGTTATTTTTCATGAAGATACAATGTATTTCTCTTCTACACCTAAATTTCAAGGGGAGTACAACCATGCTGAAATTCAGACCCTTACATATAAATTGTTTCCTTATGAAGAAAGACAAATTATATGTGAGGAAAATATAAATAACTTGAGTTCAGATGGTAATAACTCTCAATATAGAAAAAGACTCAAGGGAAATGGAATCAAGTCTCCATCAACTTCAAGATCATCAAGCAAGTTCATTACCACTACTAAGTGAGTAAGAGTTTCCTTCTCCACAGGCTGCTGATATACCTAACCAATCATTTGCAGAGGATGTTCCAACTATTGAACCAGCCAGAAAAATACTTCCATCACGTCCTAATAGAGGTATTCCTAAAGCTATGTATGAACCTGAGATTTCTAGTAAAGTCAAATATCCCATGAGTGACTATATGTCTAAACATCATTTGTCAAAATCAAACGTATCATTTGTGAATTAATTATCTACTGTACCTATTCCTAACAGTGTGCATGAAGCTTTAGATGACCAAAAATGGAAAGATGCTATGAATGAAGAACTAAGATCCTTAGAAATAAATAGAACTTGGGAACTTGTTGATCGTCCACCAACAAAGAAAATTGTTGGATGTAGATGGATTTTTTCAGTAAAGTATCAAGCAGATGGAACGATTGAATGCTATAAAGCAAGATTGGTGGAAAAAGGATACACTCAAACATATGGGATCGACTATATAGAAATATTTGCACCTGTAGCCAAAATTAACATTGTTCGGGTCTTGGTATCTCTAGCTGCAAATTTAGATTGGCCATTATATCAGTTTGATGTAAAAAATGCCTTTCTACATGAAGATTTAATTGAGGAAGTCTACATGGATTTACCACCAAGAATCAAGAAATCCAAGATCCATGATGAAAAGGTGTGCAAATTAAAAAAATCACTGTATGGATTGAAACAATCCCCAAGAGCATGGTTTGGCAGGTTCATAAGGTCAATGAAGGCACTTGGTTACAAGCAAAGCAATTCAGACCATACTTTATTTCTAAAAAAAGGCTATGGTAAGATTACTGCACTTATTGTATATGTTGATGATATGATAGTAATAGGAAATGATCTTGAAGAAAGTAAAGCGCTACAAACTTATTTTTATAAAGAATTTGAAATGAAAGACCTTGGTTCCTTAAAATATTTTCTTAGGATTGAGGTTTCTCGATCAACAGAAGGAATCTTCTTATCTCAAAGAAAGTATGTCTTAGATTTATTAAAAGAAACCGGTATGTCGGCATGTCAACCATCTAATACACCAGTAGAGGAAGGATTAAAGCTATGTATCAATGTTGATCAAGTTCCAACAAATAAAGAAAGATATTAAAGGCTTGTTGGAAGGTTGATGTATTTGGAAAACACAAGACCAGATCTTGCCTATGCTTTAAGTATTTTCAGCCAATTTATGCATAATCCTGGAGAACAACATATGAATGTAGTTATTCGTATTTTGAGGTATTTAAAGTCTGCTCCGGGAAAAGGAGTATTGTTCACTAAAAACTCAGAGTTTTCTAGAATAGAAGTATATACTGATGCTGATTGGGTTGGATCAATAAATGATAGACGATCTACATCAAGCTACTTTACTTTTGTAGGGGAAAACCTTGTAACATGGAGAAGTAAGAAACAACATGTTGTTGCCCGTTCAAGCGTAGAGGCTGAATATAGAGGCATGTCACTTGGGCTTTGTGAGGCCTTGTGGTTACAATCTCTCTTAAAAGATTTGGGATATCCTGCTAAAGAATCAATTAAGTTATTTTGTGACAATAAAGCAGCATGTGATATTGCTCATAATCCAGTTCAACACGATCGTACAAAACATGTTGAAGTTGACAGATTCTTTATTAAGGAAAAGTTAGAAGAAAATTCATTGGAATTACCAAAAATTAAGTCAGAAGATCAATTGCCTGACATCCTCACTAAAGAAATCTCATATCGAGTATTCACAGAAGTTTCGGTCAAGTTGGGCATGAAAGACATCTATGAACCAACTTGAGGGGTGATGAGTGCTCAAAAAGCACTAAAATAACCATGATTTTATGCACATTAATTGATTAAAAATATATATATTTATATGTTTTATCATATATTTATATAAATTTGTCTTTTTCGGAATCACGGGTATTTTTATTGTTTTTCAGGAATTTTGGCCTAAAAACGCAATGTAAAGACTCAAAGAAGAATACTTGAAGCAATACATCACAAATAAATTAATAAATAAGTGGAAAAAGGTCAACAAACATGGAAAAATTGGACAAAATGGGTCGAAAAGGTCAAAAATGTCAAAAGATCGGAAAATCGCCGCAGCAAATTTCAATGGCTTTCAGGCATGTGCGTTGATGCTGCTTCGTGCGCCAGCTGGCATCACGCTCAGCGAAGGCTGCGCTTGGCCATACAAGCCCAACGCGTTTTTGACCCATTTTTCACGTGCGGCCCCATGACGTCATCTTGACGTCATTGATGACCTCAACAGTCCATTACACGTTTTTATTTTTTTAATATTTTTTTAACATTTTTTTAATCATTTTTTCTCTCCATCCTCACCTATAAATACCCCTTCCATTCACTTTCAAAACACACCTCAAAACCTCACTTCTCTCTTCTTTCTTTCTCTCATTTCTTAGTTTTTGAGTTTTCTTTAGTTTCTTTCTTAGTTTCTAAGCTTTTCTTAGTTTTTCTCTTAGTTTTTAGTTCAATTGTCTTAGGTTTAGAGTTCTTCTCTTTTGAGAGGAACTTGTAATGTTTTTGTAATAATTTAGATTTTTGATTCAATAAATGGAAGTGCAAATTCCGCTTGGAGGTTTTCTAGCAACGGGAATAGCGTCAATCTTGTAAGGATTTTATTTTCTTTACGCTATTTTTATGCTTTATTCTTACATGTTATATTTAATTTGTCTGTGATTAAATTTAACTCATGCTAGTTTATAATCATGATATAATAATAACGTTGTTATGCTTGCGAAATATTAAATAGGTGAAAATTTCTAAAATGAATTGAGTTTATTTTTATTCAAGATTTTATATTAAGGATGTTAGAGAGAAATACATTATTTTTCATTACAAACATAAATCAAAGTTAGACTTTAAGGTTTAGTTATCCGTCTAATTTAGAGTAGTGCTCTTTTATTTGTTGGTACAATCGCCCTAGTTAGAGTGAAGCTCTATTTCAAAAGTTTTTATAAGAATTATTATGTGGAAATGTATTGACAACATGTTTTCAATAGTGGTTTTAAAACTTGAAAGTTAGTACTCGGATAACTAAATTCTTGGGTTTAATTTGGACACCTTGGATAAAGTTTAAACTGTCTAACCCCACCAAAGGTGGCATTTAAATGGTTCATTTTCAATCTCTTAGAAAAAGGAATTAATTTAATTAACCAAATTAGTTATCAACCCCACCCATAGGTGTTAATTGATTTGTTTAGTTAACAAAGAGTATCTAACCCTCACCAAAGGTGGTATTCATACAAAAAGAGAGAATCAATAAAATATCAATTTATATCTTTAATAACCTAGATAATATGAGCAAGCATAATTAACTTAGTTATTATATCCATAAATACTCCACTAATATAAATGATAAAATTTGCATGAATATTTATTGAATCTGTAATTATATTTATTTGTAGATAAATATTTATTGAATTTGTATCTATGTTTATTTTTTTTATTTAATTAATCTGTATATATGTTTATTTTAATGTTATTAGATTAGGAACACAAAAACCAAAATATCGTGACAGGATGTTTAGGATTTAATTTCGTTTTTAAAAGTTTGAATAATAAATTAAGAACCACATACATTCCTTCCTTAGATCGACCTTGGGAGTATACTTATCATTTTCTATGAAATGATTCGTGCACTTGCGAGAGTTTTACAAATATTAAAACCAAAGTATTTGCGAGAATCGGCGATGCCGGTTTTCGTTCATCAAGGGGGAGTGTTGAATTCAACAAACACTGCATCTCATTCAACAAATACTGCACTGACGCCAAACGTGTTTCCAATATACACGGTGCCTACCAAGCATCTGTAAACCATGTAATTCAATCATGGTGGTTATTGAAATAGTAATTGATATTTGTCTATATAAATAATGTTCATATCCGATACAAATTAAGAAAATATATACGAAGGAAAACATTTATTTCTTCTTCTGATTATTTCTTCAAATATTAATTTCTTCATGTACAATCTACCAGATATCAAATGAAAGATGAAGGTTTCAATTTTCCCTGTATCTATAGTCCATGATCAACGGACCAAGAATAGATGTGATTCCAGTAAAAGGGACAACATTTTCACATAATAATAGTCTCAATCCTAGAAAAGAGTACACCACATGCTTATACATGTATGCACATGAACAAAATTCAAGGAATTACAAAGAAAAACTATTAGCAGATAAACATGTGTAAATTGTAAACCTTGAATCCTTGAATATATCTTTTGAAAATTACAACATTAAAGGTTATTGAAGTACAAGAACCTATTTTTAAAAAATATACGACAAAGTTAAAAGGCATGTCAGTTGAGATACCAAGAGACTAATGGAGCTACCATCGAAGCTGAAACAAAGAGAACTAATCAACCACATATGTTGTTTATCAACTGGATATAGCAGCTTGACTGTTCAAAATTAAAACCCGATCACACACTTTTTATCCTATAGAAAACATTTAATTATCAAGATATAATTGCACGAACTTATAAGTTCACTATTAAGTGTATTTCCTAGAAGGGAAATGTTTTCTTCAGCATAATAAAAAAGAAAATAGAAGTAAAGAGAGACAAGAGAAAAAAAAACTAGATAAAAGATGAGGAACTATAACAAGATTAAAAATTAATTTACAACTAAAGAATATTTATTCAAAAACTATTTATGAATAGGACAATAGTCCAGATTTTGAACAGTTTTTAGAGTTTTTAATTGATGAAATATAACACCAATTTTTACGACAAATATCAACATGATTTTCAAATTGTCAATTGTACAAAGAAATGGTAGCCAATACATAAATGTAATATACATAATATAGATATATAAAAGCTTATAATAACCTGTTTCCAGGTGTGGTTTGAAGGCTTAGTGTTGGTGGTATTGACTTTTCACAATTTTTTAGAGGACGAATATAATTGCGATAGGCCACGTAGCCTTTTCCATTGCATCTCCAATACTTCAATACAAACCAATGCAGGAAGAAAATGTCTTAATCATGAAAACCCAAAAGCCCTTAAATGAAGAGTTAGTTAAAAAATTCAATGTATGCCATTATTCATCAAAAACAATTCTCAGTCTTCTCTGTCTCCCATCCCATGGTGGGAAGGCGATAATTAGCATAACAAAGAGGTGCCAATCCTACTAGGTTCTTGTAAGTGCATTGTGTATACTAAATTAAAAAGGGAAATAATTATCATTTGTGCACACATGTAGATAATAGAAATTTCATATATGTCTAAAATCTTAACCATGAAGTATTTTTTGTCAAAAGATTTAAAACTGCATTTATAAACCACAGAAAATTATTGAATTACTAGTCTTAAATCACAAAAGACAGGTTTTAAATTCTAGAACTAAATCCTAAACCGAAAGTTTGAGGTTATAACTTATATGTGTACTTATAATGCATTAAAGTTTCATTATATGTTTCTTCAAATGTCATCCCAAGTGGAGGTGTCAATTGATATGGGATGTCCCATTAACTCATGGTATAACCTATTAGTTTTATGAGCCTATCCAATCCTGTTCCACTTATTTTTTAGTGAGTTGAGATAGTAATAAGATGGGATATCCCATTTGTTCCTGATGAGTCTAAATGATGAGTAAAGTTATAAAAATAATGAAAAAATAAAACATTTCTCAATAAGAACATGATTATTTATAATAATTATGAGCCCATTAGGGACAATTGGGATGAGATGAAATAGGATAATATTTAAATGGAATGAAATAACTATAACCCTTGAATTCATTAGGAAAATTAAATTGGATAAGGGATGTGACGAAACAAACCATTTGATATCTTTGATGCCAAGATGCCCAAACATCAGGGAATATTTTTTTCTAGCAAAAGAATTGCTATTTCAGCTAGAATAAGCAAAACCCTTATCTTTTGATATATCACTTTGTTGCATATCAAAATACCAACACATACACTTGTCTTTAAAAATCAAATGAATGAAAACAACTATAAAAGAACATATTTAAATAAATATCAATCTGAATAGAGAGATCCAACTCAATAGAGGGAAAAAAATCTTTTCCTTGAGGTTTGGCAATGAAAAAGCTTAACTTAGCAACAGAGACAAACAAAAATTTGATTAACTTAGCATCTCGCTCATCTTCATAAATATTTGACAATGAAAAATCTTTTCTCGTGAGTTAAAGTAAGAAAAGTATAGACTTTCACTCTCAATAAAGATCTTCCTAAACCTCACGAGTCAAGTCTCCTAACTTTGTTATAGCTCTGAGTAGAACTATTTACTAGCATTTCTTCCCTATTCTAATATTGAAAAATTAACGAATCAAAAACTAAGATAAAACCATATATGACAAAACTCTAAACATTTAAGCGAGAATAATATTAGCCTAAAGTGGATTCCATACTTTAACTAAAAAAATGAATTTTGAAAATTTTAAATGTGACTTTAGGGAATCTAAAACCAGAACCAGAACCATTACCTATAGCATTAGAGAGCGAGATCTTGGTACACAACTCCTCAGGAGTCAAATTATATGAACAATCCACATTGACAAAACCTTTCAAAAGCTCAAGCCCAGCCTCCCCTAGTTTCTCAGTTACAAGAACCGTCAGCTTAGCATCAAGAGATGACGTCGATACCACCACCACCAATGGTTGGGCTCGACGGCTAAAGTTGTTAAAGCTAACAATGAAGGAACCACCTTTTGATTCTCAAAAACATCGAGGACAGTTGCTAGTTTTCTTTCTAACCCTGAGTGATTCGCTCAATGTGAATGACCCACTTACGATGATAGACCTGAATAACCTTTCCATCATGACCCTTGTATGTGCCTCGTACCACCTGAACCTCATCGTCCTTGTGAAGATTAGTGTAGAGGGGAGCGCTCATCAATGAAATTTTTGCTAAGCTAGGGTTATGTGAATGCTATGAAGGATATCGAATGAGGAACTAGTGAAAAAAGGAATTAAATGAGAGATCGAGAGCTAAGGGAAAAAAGAAAAGAGATGGGAAAAATGAAAAAAAAGAGGGAAAATAAAAAGAAAAAGAGGGAAAAAGAAAAAAAAATGATAGAAAAATTTGGTGTTTGATGTAAGAGAAAATTGATAATGTATGTCTATGGCCTCGGTTTTTAAAAAAACGAGGCTAAATTCCCGAGATCATATGTATGTATAAAAACCGAGGCTAAATTCCCAAGATCATATGTATGCATTGTAGTAGTGTATACTTATCGTGTATTATAAAGTGATTCATAAACTTATGAGCTATTTTAAAAAATATATAAAATTTATGTATTAATATTTTATGTATCGGACACCTTGGGGTAGACTAATGGAAAATTTTGGCTTGAACCTCGTTGATAATCTGAGGTAGGAAAATTAGAACTTCATCTGGGGAGAGTTTAGGATCTCGAAGTTGCCTTTTGAGGTCTTGGGTAATCCCCGTCACTTCTAAAAATACAGCCTCTCCATTCTTTAGATATTTGTTGGTCCAATGGTTCTTTTCCTCCACACGGCGAGTCAATGTATTCATTGCCTTGTCATGGAAGTGTACTCTACCTTTTAAGTTGAGCCTATAAAAGGTCAACTTCATCCTTATAGAGCTCACCAAACACCTTATGTGTGTTCATCTCGAGCTTCAGCTTTTCAACCTCATTTATTAGTTTTGAGCTCTCTTTCTTAATTGAACGAGCTTAAAAATGTGAAGATCGGTTAGTAGCCATAACTATCGATGAGCAACTCTGTGGAAAAATAATAATCAAAGAGATTAAATAATACAATTCACTTTCTAATTGAAGTATTCCCTTTTTATAAGAGCCAGTGATGGGTCCCACATATCTCTGGGAAGAATTAGTCTTTTTCATACAAGGCAAAGTTCATTCATAAACATAAAAATATGTGCAATGAAAATTATAAAGAGAAAATAAACATTCATTATATTTTCAAAAAATGAGTTGTACATTACATAAATATAGTACAAAAAAAGAAAGAAATATAAAAAAGATAGAAAATAAAAACCAAAGGAGTGAACTGCATGATAAGTCAGTTGGTTTGCTTTAGGTTGATAAAAAGGAATATCAGTGTTAGCCTCTTCTCCAGCTTTGGTCCCCTACTTTTTATCCTCCAAAACTGTACAAGAAGACCCAATCAGGTTAAGGTAAGGTTGAAGATTTGGTAATAATCTTCCACCTTACCCTTGGACTTAGCCTTGACCTTGAAAGACTTCATAACCTTGTTGATACTGACCTGGAGTAACTCCTAACTCTTTAGCTTGGCAATCTTAACATCCTATTAGGCTTGCTCCTCGATAGCCTTAGACCGACTAAGCTCCTCCTTGAGGTCAACCTTCAAGAAAACCTTTCCTTCTTTTCCAGATCTATTGTTTGTGCTTGAAGAATAGTCACCTTGGATAGTGTGGCATAATGGTCTTTCCTTTCATTTCCTAGCTCATCCTTTATTCACTCTTCTTCTCAAACCTTGTAGTAGCGGATGAGATTCATCCCATAAAACATACCAAAAGCTAATAAGTTTTTAATTGACTTGGTATAATGCAAATATGTATAAATAGAGAAGAAGTTTGAGCTCACCTCAAGTATTTTCCTGTTTGTAAGCTTGAGGGCATCAAACTCCTTACACATATTGGCCAAGATGACCTTATCTGGCCTAATCAACATCATTTTAATGAACTCATCCTAGGCTATATGATTTCCCATAAAGGACTCGTTAAATGAGCCTGGTGTGTCCTCGAAGTTCATAGATTTTCTTTTGCTTGAAGAGAGTGGTATAGGTGTGAAAGAAGGCATCGATATAGGACAAGAGACCATCAACACCTCAGAGGTGGCTGGAGGTGTTGGTGAGTTTTAGTAATGCATTTAAGGAATTAATTTTCTCTTATTCGACTTGGAAGTAGTGGTAGTCTAGCCTTCCTTACTTGACTAAATTTTCGTAAGAAGGTTGTCTAGTGACATGTCACCCAAGTCCATGCCTGTGAAATATAAATTAAAATGTGTTACTCGAGCTACAAAATAAATAAATCAACAAAGACAGTCCTAACAAACCAAAAGTTAGATAAAACTAAAACCTTCTACTACTAGCTCAAAATTAGAACCAAATTTAGGCCAATACTCTTTATGCTTCACATTCTTTTTTTAGATGGAGCATGACTTATGCATCACCCTATTTTGCAGCAAACCTAACCCTAGTTGGACCATCCCTACAGTAGCCAACCTATACTTCAACAAAGCTTGCTTTCACAAGGTTTGTATGGATAAGCATTGTTGGAGATAAGACATTTTACACTTCGCCTCTTGGCTCAAGGAAGACACGAAAGGATGGCCTCCTTATAATGGCCTTTTCATTCCCTTATAATGGTTAAATTTGGCTACTCTTATAGACTAGAAACATAGAAAAATAATTACTTTTAGTTCCTGTCATTGATTAGAAGCTGGACATTTATACATTAGTCTTGTTTGGCTAACATATATATCTACCAAGGGTCAGACGAGTTTTATTAAGATTGTATGTCTCATTGAACTTAGGTAAATCTATTGTCATGTCGAGCTATTTCGTAAAAAAATGTGATGGATATCAAGTACCTCCATCCATTGGGAAGTAGTTGATTGAGACTTATTTATGTATGCCTCAAGAAGTATATGATGAAGTTGGGTAGAGGAAACCGTAAACCCAACCAAAGTGGCTTCTCATGGAAACTGATCCAGTAGAAAGGTCACTCTCGAGAGATGTTAGGTTGGGGATTTGAATTTTTGCAAACATTGAAATGTCATATGCCTCACAAAGTTTGGAAGCATCATCCAGTCTAAACTTACAAGGTATGGGCTCAGACCTCCATCTTTTAGTTTGATACGTGGGTTTTCTCGTACCTCTACTTGCTCAAGTCTTTTTTTCCAAACCCAAGAAACTACAATGCTAGTCAGGATAGGAATGCGAATATGAGTGATGGCTCCTTGCTCATAGGTAGGTTGAGCTGTGCTTGCCAAAGGCACAATGATTGTTACGTTATGAGAGTTTCCAAAACATCTTGAAGAGCTTGAGTTAAAGGTTGATCTCAAGCCCACGGAAGTCTCAAAGCCTCCAAAGCTAACTTACTTCTCTTCACTCTTATAGGTTATTATGCTCTCTAATATAAGAAGTTTCCTTAGTTATTTACCGGCCATATCTATTGGGAACATAAAGGTGAAAATGAATTAACAAAGAGTGTGATAGGAGAAAAAATTGACCTAATTATTGTAAAGTCCACATGGAACCCCTCGAATGAATGCCACGTGTAAGTATGCCTTATATGTGCCCAATGAAAAACCTAAAGTCATCATTATTTGTTACTCATTTAATGTATCTCTCTACTTTCTCTCTCTAAATTGAATACATCTCACAATAGTTGGTAAACTAGTAGTTGCTTGTATTGGTAGAGTGTATCATAGAGATTTAAAGGTTGTGTCCAATATGGAAGTTGATGCTAATGCTAAGTATTTGAGCAAGAATGTGAGCTCATGTGGTGCTTGGTATGATATGCTCCTAGACTAGTTTTAATTTTGGGGATTTAGTAGTATTAGTTTTGGTTGATCTATTTATTTTAATTTTGCTTGTTTTTGTGTTTTTTGGCTTGAAATAATGTATTGTCTTGGTGCTTAAGTGTACACTAGTTGTTTTCTTTTTCACTATTAAGGAAGTGCTAGCTAGATAGTTAATGCTTTGAATTGTAATTAGGGTTATTGGTTTATTTTCCCTTTTTTAAGTAAATATGTTATTTTGGATAGGATGAGTTGTATTAACGTTGTGTGTGTCCTCAGTAATATAGACTGAGGTTGTGTAGTAGAGGTGTCAAAGAGGCCAGGTCGAGCCAACACAACATGACCCAATCTGTTAATTAATGTATTGTTGGTCATACTATGCTTGGCCTTTTAGGCCATGCTTAACAAGTAGGCAAGGTCCAGGGCTCATTTATTCTATTGATATGCTTAGAAACACACAAATATACATGATCAAATTATATAAGTGATAGGTAATTTAAGAAAAAAAGTGGTCGAACTCACGATGATTGCTATAATAAATATAACCAATTATTAGCTTGTTAATAAATTAACAAGGGGGTTTGAAAATAGTTTTTAAAATAAAAATAATAAATAAGATACATGAACATGCAGATCAAGAGAAGTATGTGCTTATGGAACAATTTTCACCATTAGCCTATTATTTAACCAATTATATCATAAATTAATATTAAAATTATCTTTAAATTAACAATAATAGCTTGGAAATTCTATGCACTAGTTGTTAACGACTTCCAACCCACATTTTCTTAGTTTTAATTGAAGTAGAATACCATTGTAAATCAATTTTAAATCAAAATATAAACATGATCATAGTTGCTAATAAAATTCATTCATCACATTACGTACTAAAAAAGAGATAACTAAACTTGATTAGATCACAATTCTTAGCAACCTTTAACGAATGCATCAACTCTACTTGTTAGACTGTCATAAAGAAACAAGTTACTACTTCAAATAATATTATTAGTGAATGTCATAAGTAATGAAATAAATAAAAATCTATATATTCTTAGGATATAACAGTAACATCTTAAACTAACATTAAACATACATATGTAGTAAACTAGTTGATTACTTTAATTCATACCTATTTAGTAATGAAATTTAATTATAGAGTCAAACACATTAAAACTCAAAGATGTATTCTAAAAAGCATCATATTTATTTTAATTAAAATCATAGTTTAGGGTTTGAAAATTGTTCACGATCATATACATAAATTATCTAAGTAGAATTATAATTAAAATAATATAAAATATAGAAGAAAGAGAAGAAAGAGAAAAAAAGCTTATGATTGATAGAAATGGTTGATTTATCGCTCTAATCGACTCTTTGAATTTTATCTTGCCTCTAACCTTTAATTCTCTATAGAATTATATATTTTCTTTAAATTTATGTGTCTACAATCTATAACTTAATCTATGACTGAATATATATGTGTAAGTCTTGATTTAAAATAATAGCATTAAGTGTGACTTTTGTGATGAGATTACGTGCGGGATCTTGTATATCAATTAAAAAAGTCTCGTAAAGTAATAGTAAGGAAATTCTTATAGTTTGTAAAAAGACAACATACAAAAGGGAAGATCTTGATGTTTGTCGAAGAGAATTATATCACCTCAAGCTAATTAATCAAGTTCTTGAATATTGCAGTAGTAAGAGACGCCACTTAATGTACTTTATTAGTAATTAGAAACGTACATTTTGCTAATTATTAATTTCAATATGTACAAATTTTATATTTTGATATTTAGCAATTAAATTAACTTGTGTTTGTAGTGAAAAATAATTATGTATTTATAATATTTGATATTTATTAGAAAAATATTTACAAATAATTAATTTTTTAAAAAACTTTTTTTGGGTAAAGTTGATGATTGTACTTAAAAATACAACAAAAAAATTATAATTATAACTAAAATATTTTAGGTAAAGTTACTAACGGTATTTAAATATATTCGGGTACCATTATAAAAGTTTTAGTTATAATTGATGATCAAATCTAAAAGTACCACAAAAATATTGTTACTATATTTAAAAATTATTGCATTTTTAGGTACTATCATTAACTATATCTATAGATACATAACAACATGCAATTTGTATTCACAAAAATGGCTATATCTAATTTGTTTTTAGATATAGTTGAAAGTAAAAGCATGAAGTTTTTTATTTAAGGTGTTGTAGGTGCTTAGCTTAAATTTTAATCCAAATTTTAAACATTATAATAAAATATGAAAGGTATGATATATTTTTTTATTTTAAATTATATGGACATTTTTGTCCAAAATTATTTTAGGTGCAATTTAATATAGATATATTTATTAAAGGTTAGAAGCCAAATTGGCCTTATTAGTTTTGAAAATAAGTAGTTTAGTCTTTTTATTTTTTATTTAAGTGCAATTGATTCCAATTTGTTTTTAAAAAAGAGTAAGATAAATTCAAATCATGTTTTCTTATTTAAATAAAATATATGAATACATGTAAAAGATGCATGGTATTATTATTTCATGGATTTTGGATGAATTTTAAATGTTTTGACACTAAGAAGCTATAATATCTTTAAATTCCACTATTTTCAAATTGATTTTTTTACCGGTAAGAAAACTTTCAAGTTTTGTTACATATGAATCTTTTTTACAAAAGAAAATATTCATTTTAACTTGAAATTGTTAAATTAGCGTTAGTTAATTAGAAATGTGTTTAATAAATGTATTTTTTATCTGGTATAATAATTAATTTCGATGACATTATATTAATTGAATCAATTTAACTATTTTAAATAAATTAAATGATATAATTAAACTAACCTAATAGTTTTATAGATAAAATATATATTTATAATAATTATAAAACTAAAATGATATTTTTTCTTCATGTTTCATGTTTCTTAATCTCATACGAGAAAATACTATTTTAAACCAATATAATATAAAATATAATTAATTATTTTTTTATTAACATTTCACAACTTACATATTCTGAATGAACCTCTAACATTTGGCATATGCATGTTATAAAACTTATACTTTTATTTAATATAATTATAAAATAGTTATCAAATTATCGTTAATTAGTGTTTATATATGTCAAAAACGAATGGCATCTATG
The DNA here is from genome assembly GCA_033030585.1 of Hippophae rhamnoides. NCBI lineage: Eukaryota > Viridiplantae > Streptophyta > Magnoliopsida > Rosales > Elaeagnaceae > Hippophae > Hippophae rhamnoides. Next base: position 45,435,268 of record CM065428.1, read on the forward strand.
CTATTTAACAAAAGTGAGGGATATTATAAATAAATAAATCAAAACAAAACTGAAGGATATATTAGTGACTAAAATGAAACCCAAGGATAATAATAAAGTTTCTCTTTAACATGTTTTAGGCTTTTAAGTTAGTTATAATGATATTAATTAAAGTAGAAGGATTTATGTTAATGAATTTAGTGTTAGTAATCTTTCATGGATTATAAGGAAGACATACTACTACAATATTAATATACATTCGTGATTTTTTAATCGTGATTGTACGTATATGGTTACGGTTATAAAAACAAAGATCAGACACTATAGACCCTTATATATGATTACGATTTTTTAGCAGTGACCTACTATATGTTTATTGTCACTCAGTAACCATATTTTCATATTTGATCTCAGTTACATGAAAATCATAATATTTTATTTTCATATTTAATATCTGTTATACGAAAATTGTAACATTTGATATTCATATTTAATCTCGGTTATATTAAAATCGTGATCTTTTATTTTTATATTTGTCTCAATTTATACTAAATGTCTATTATATACATCTGAATTAACCACATTATATTTTTTGTATTCAATAAATTTAAATACCTATTATTCAACATAACTTACTATATTAAAAATTAATAATATATTAAAATTACAAGTGAAACTACACTCGAGATTCGAGAGTTCATGCAAAAAAAATATAAGTACAACATTATAAACTAAGGTAGAAAGACACTCACTTGCAAAGGGAAAGGATAGCATACGTGTATCTAGAAATGACTAATTTTTAGATAACAATACATTTATTGATTGCTTGCTTGGTATCTGTTGTGGTGTTTTGCAACACATACAAATCGTGCAAGTATACACGGTCACAAGTAATAAAGATTTGTAAGTAGAGTATCGTTCCCACGAGGATTTGTTACTATAGTTTGTTGAGTACTAAAATTGTATCTCTCTGATTTTATCCAAAACAATCGTTAATTAAGAAAATGTTTAAAAATAAAATAAAAGAAATCTAAGATTGCAATTTTTCACCAAACTAATCCACTCCAATCATATTATTTTCTTTGGATTTATATTTTTTAGTACATTTAATTTGTCAACCAAAAACTTCTTTTTTTATTCATACATCTCTTCCGAGCTCCGTACAAACACACCTCGTTAAATTAATTCACTATATCTCTATGAGAATTAAATTCACCAAGATTCATTAAGTTCTAAGTTCTCAAATGGTCACACATACAATTAGGGTATATTTCTATCCTTCATCATACATGTCATTCTATTTACGAGCAATATACACAAAAATGCCTTTCTCAAGTTTATTTTTATGCCACAAATCGTTTTGATAAAATTCGTAAATAATCAAAAAGCATTAAGCACAAAATAGAACAAACAAATCAAACGTCTTATAAATCTATCAAAAATAATTAAAATCAAACCTTCATAAATTCAGATCAAATGCAACCCTAGAAAAATTAAATTACTTCATTAAATTAAAATAAAAATTACAATAGATGCAGAAAAATTAGAAGAACAAGAAGAAAAATTAAAACATCAAGTAACGAAAATATTTGGCACACGCAGAACACAACAAAAGCCAAAAAATGGCTTCTGCGTGTTCTGCAGTCCAAAACCGAACACCACAAAAATTCTAAACTAAAAAAACTCTTTAACTCTATCATAATATCACCTATTTATAGCTAAAAAAATACATCTAAAATATTACATTTTTATTTTATTTTTTTATAAAAAACGCGTAATAATTTTTATCGAAAAACAAAAATCACGCGTATCGATTTTCGTATCGAAAAATGTTATTTAATTCACGCGTGAGACAGGGGCGCCGATTCTGTATTTTTTTAATTCTTTATGCATGCCACGTGTCAGCGTCTGATTCGCTGAAACAAATAGTAGGACACGTGGCCGCATCTCATTCGTTGAAAGGAACGGGCGCACGTAGAAACTGAAGCACGGGATTGGGGCGCCGAGAAAGTGAGGCAACAGCTGGAATGAGAACTTGATCCTGTGCATTCGCATTCATTGTAAATAGCCACGTGTCGAAATATGATTTGCTTAAATACTAGTGGGACACGTGGCAGATTCTTATTCTGTAAAAACTGAGGATGCACGCTACTACCATAACCCGCGTCACACACGATTGTTACATGAACGGTTCAGTGCGCGACAGCTTGGTTCCACGTGCTTCAATCTGGATCGTTCAAGAGATCCAACGGTCAGCGATGCACCTCGGGGAAATCTGCGCAGCCGACATGTGGGTCCAACTCTGACGCTGGCCTGCGCGACAGGTGGGGCCCACTGGCAAGCCGAGCCGTGCGAAGGAAGATCTCCGTACCCATTCTCCGTGGTCGGGCTTGATGAGCACGCGCGAATCTGATCCATTGATCCTTTGATCGGACGGTCCACGTTTCGCGTTTGGAATAGGGCGCGTGGCCTTCTTCTCTCCTGCGCAGAATTTAAACTTTTATTAATTATATTTTGACCCACAAATATATTTCAATTTACATTTTCAACTTTGTTTAATTGCAATACAGCCCTTTTGGTAATTTAAATTAAATTTTAAACTTTTAATAATTGAAATTAAGCCCGATTTTAATTTAACTTATATTTTCAACTTTTTTAAATTGCAATTAATAACTCTTTTATTTGAAATTATATTTTTGGACAAAAAAATATGAAATTAAGTAAATTTTCGATAGAAATTATTTAATTTTATTAAAAATGTATTTTTAGCACATAAAAGGAAAATATTAATTTATTTAACAAAAATTAACTAAATATTAAAAGAACATAGCAATTATCATTACTAAAATTGATGAAAATAACTATATAAAATACAGTTATGAGTATCCCAATCTCGTGGATCAATCAATGCTAGGCTATTCTCAACTTTGTCCTTGCCAACGCGAAGATGGAATTCCTTGATATTCAGAATATCCCCAACCTTTCTTCTATTAAATTGAACACCTGTAGCCATCTTTCCTAAAGGTGATCCATCGAAACTACCTCTTGTTGCAGAAGTTGGACCATAATGTCCTATAGAACCAACCAGAACTTGGACGTAGGAGCTTTGAGGTGTAAATCGTGAAGGGCTGGTGCCAAGACGTAATGGAGCAAAATTCCTACCGAAGGGGACATACCAATTGCATTTCCATGTGAAAACTGAATAAACCTCCTTCTAGATTGAAGACTACTTCCAAGAATGCATTGACATGTTGCCTGGTTCATGCATGTTCATTCCAGATGGTCTAGTAGGTGAACAATAAGCAAACATATTGTTTGCATATCCATAACTTCCATAGTTGCTACCTGGCCCAGTATTGTCATTATAGCTACCATAGCTTCCAACACTTCCATAACTATTAGCATGTCCATATGGAACCAACTGGAAATGCGAGCTACTACGCATAGGAATCATGTTCTTGGATGGAACTTGTTGAAGAAATCAATATTTGAAGAAATAATTAGAAGAATAAATAGACGTTTCCTTCAATATTTTTTCTTAATTTGTATTGGGCATGTACATTGTTTATATAGACAGATATTAATTACTATTTCAATAACCACCATGATTGAATTACATGGTTTATAGCTGCTTGGTAGGCCCTGTGTATATTGGTAGGCGTTTGGCATCGGTGTAGTATTTGTTGAATTCAACACTCCCCCTCAAGTTGGTTCATAGATATCTTTCATGCCCAACTTGACCGAAACTTTTGTGAATACTCGATATGAGATTTCTTTAGTGAGGATGTCAGGCAATTGATCTTCTGACTTAATTTTTGGTAATTCCAATGAATTTTCTTCTAATTTTTCCTTAATAAAGAATCTGTCAACTTCAACATGTTTTGTACGATCGTGTTGAACTGGATTATGAGCAATATCACATGCTGCTTTATTGTCACAAAATAACTTAATTGATTCTTTAGTAGGATATCCCAAATCTTTTAAGAGATATTTTAACCACAAGGCCTCACAAAGCCCAAGTGACATGCCTCTATATTCAGCCTCTACGCTTGAACAGGCAACAACATGTTGTTTCTTACTTCTCCATGTTACAAGGTTTTCCCCTACAAAAGTAAAGTAGCTTGATGTAGATCGTCTATCATTTATTGATCCAACCCAATCAGCATCAGTATATACTTCTATTCTAGAGAACTCTGAGTTTTTAGTGAACAATACTCCTTTTCCCGGAGCAGACTTTAAATACCTCAAAATACGAATAACTACATTCATATGTTGTTCTCCAGGATTATGCATAAATTGGCTGAAAATACTTAAAGCATAGGCAAGATCTAGTCTTGTGTTTTCCAAATACATCAACCTTCCAACAAGCCTTTAATATCTTTCTTTATTTGTTGGAACTTGATCAACATTGATACATAGCTTTAATCCTTCCTCTACTGGTGTATTAGATGGTTGACATGCCGACATACCAGTTTCTTTTAATAAATCTAAGGCATACTTTCTTTGAGATAAGAAGATTCCTTCTGTTGATCGAGAAACCTCAACCCCAAGAAAATATTTTAAGAAACCAAGGTCTTTCATTTCAAATTCTTTAGAAAAATAAGTTTATAGAGCTTTCCTTTCTTCAAGATCATTTCTTGTTACTATCATATCATCAACATATACAATAAGTGCAGTGATCTTACCATACCTTTTTTTAGAAATAAAGTATGGTCTGAATTGCTTTGCTTGTAGCCAAGCTCCTTCATTGACCTTGTGAACCTGCCAAACCATGCTCTTGGGGATTGTTTCAATCCATACAGTGATTATTTTAATTTACACACCTTTTCATCATGGATTTTGGATTTCTTGATTCTTGGTGGTAAATCCATGTAGACTTCCTCAATTAAATCTCCATGTAGAAAGGCATTTTTTATATCAAACTGATATAATGGCCAATCTAAATTTGCAACTAGAGATACCAAGACCCGAACATTGTTAATTTTGGCTACAGGTGCAAATGTTTCTGTATAGTCGATCCCATATGTCTGAGTGTATCCTTTTTCCACCAATCTTGCTTTATAGCATTCAATCGTTCCATCTGCTTGATACTTTACTGAAAAAATCCATCTACATCCAACAATTTTCTTTGTTGGTGGACGATCAACAAGTTCCCAAGTTCTATTTATTTCTAAGGATCTTAGTTCTTCATTCATAGCATCTTTCCATTTTTGGTCATCTAAAGCTTCATGCACACTGTTAGGAATAGGTACAGTAGATAATTAATTCACAAATGATACGTTTGATTTTGACAAATGATGTTTAGACATATAGTCACTCATGGGATATTTGACTTTACTAGAAATCTCAGGTTCATACATAGCTTTAGGAATACCTCTATTAGGACGTGATGGAAGTATTTTTCTGGCTGGTTCAATAGTTGGAACATCCTCTGCAAATGATTGGTTAGGTATATCAGCAGCTTGTGGAGAAGGAAACTCGTACTCACTTAGTAGTAGTAATGAACTTGATGATCTTGAAGTTGATGAGGACTTGATTCCATTTCCCTTGAGTCTTTTCTATATTGAGAGTTATTACCATCTGAATTCAAGTTATTTATATTTTCCTCACATATAATTTGTCTTTCTTCATAAGGAAACAATTTATATGTAAGGGTCTGAATTTCAGCATGGTTGTACTCCCCCTGAAATTTAGGTGTAGAAGAGAAATACATTGTATCTTCATGAAAAATAACATCCATGGTGGTAATCATTTGTTTTGTAGGAAGATGATAACAACAATACCCTTTTTATTGCATGGCATATCCCATAAAAACACAACGTATTGCTCGTGGATCCAACTTGCTACGTTGTTGTTTATGTAGGTGTACAAATTCCACACAACCAAAGACATGAGGAGGTAAATTGGGAACACTTGGTGCAACAATTGCTTCAGTGATGGCTTGTGGTGGTGTTTGGAAGTTAATGGGATTGGAAGGTACCCGATTGATGAAATATGCAGCATAAGTAATTGCATCTCCCCAATAAGATAATGACATATTAGCTTCGATCAATGAGGCATGGACAACTTCCAACAAGTGTCGATTTTTTCTTTCTGCAACTCCATTTTGTTGTGGTGTATCAACACAAGTAGTTTGATGAATAATCCTTTCTGATTTAAGATATTCTTGAAGCTCAGAACTTTTATATTCTCTTCCATTGCCACTTCGTAGAACTTGAATCTGTGTTTTATATTGAGTACAAACTATTTTATGAAATTTTCTAAATAATACGTTTACCTCACTTTTAGATTTCATTAAACAGACCCAAGTCATTCTACTAAAATCATCAATAAATGTAACAAACCAACGTGATCCTCCCAAAGTAGAGACTTCGAAAGGACCTCATACATCAAAATGTATAACCATAAACGGAAATAGACTTTTATTTAAGGTTACAGGAAATGAGGAATGATGACTTTTTGCTAGTTCATAGACATCACACTTTAAAGTAGAAAGATCTAAGCTCAAAAATAAACTTGGAAATAATTTCTTTAAATATCCAAAAGAAGCATGACCCAATCTCCTATGCCATAGCCATATATTTCATTCATCCTTTTTAGATCCAGTTGCTACCAATGCATGATTTGTTGAATCCAAGTCCAAATAATACAGGTTTCCTTGCCTAATACCATGACCAATCGTTTGCTTTGTTTGAATGTCCTTGAACACACAAAAGTCAGGCCAAAAAATAACAAAACAAGATAAAGCAGTGGTTATTTGAGAAATAGATATAAGGTTATACTCTAAAGAGGAAACAACTAGTACTGAATATAAATTAAAAGTACTAGTGAGAGACAAAGATCTTTCCCCAATAACTGGGGTTGTGTTACCATTGGCAGTGCAAACAATTTTATGTGAAGATGGTTTTGAGATTTGTCTAGAATCGAATGTCATATGATCAGTTGCACCTGAATCAATTATCCATGTATTATTAAAAATAGGAGAAAATGCTTTAAGCATCTTACCAACATTCATTGAGAAGTTTGCAACATGATCCTTTGTTGTTTCAGCAATGGTGGCAGTTTCTTCCAAGAGTCACGGTTGTGATCCCATCAGTCAGGATATCCTACAAGTTCAAAACATCATTCTTTTGTATGACCCTTTTTATGACAATGGGTACATTTAAATGATGATTTATCAGCCACCAGTCATTCTTGCTGATTGGAAAAAGAACGATTTTTAGATATCATAGCGGAAGCGTCAACATTTCCATATTTTTCCTTCAATGAGATTCGACGTACTACCTCTCGTCGAATCAAGGAATAACAACCTTCTAAATCTGGGATAGTTTCTTTTCGTAAAATTTCTCAACGAACCTGCTCAAATTCATCATTTAATCTAGCAAGGAAAATATATATCCTTAGTCTTTCAACAGACTCTTAATATGATATTAGATTATCAGGATCTTTCATGACCACCTTATCACGATGGTCTAGCTCTTGGAAATTTTTTGTCAACTCTGCATAATACTCTGAAAGTGATTTTCCATTTTGTCTGGAAGTAAAGCCTTTTTGGTTTAAGACAAATACTTGTAATTCGTCACTTCCATCATAGAATGCTTTTGGCAAAGCACCCCAAATTTCAAGAGTAGTAGGTATGCGTACATAATGCTTCATGATTTATGGACTCATTGACATAAGCAACCATCTCTTCACTTTTTGATTTTCTTCAGTTTTTTCTCGTTACAAATTTTTGTTATGAATATAAGAGAGTTTCTCTCTCTCTCTACAATATGCATTTCTATTATTTGAGACCAAACATCATAATTAGTCTCAGTAAGAATAATTCTAGCATTAAAAATACCTTCAGAATGGACAGATTGTACAATAACTGGAGTTGATAGAAGGCACAGGTAATGAAATTGTGCCTTCTATCATGATTTTATGGTAAACTAACTAGAAAATGGTGTAATAATTTCAAAATTGGAAATAAAACTGCAAGAACTGATATAAAGAATATTGAACCGATGTGTTTTTTTAAGAAGAAATGGACTAAACCGGATAAAAAACCACAAAACCGGGTAAAAAATTGGTTTAAAAACCTTGAAAACTGGATCAAACCGGTTTTAAAAAGCTAGAACCGGAAAAAAAATCGAGTTCAGACCTTTAATATGGACCGAACCGGCCAAAATTGGGAAAATTGTGGAAAACCAAGAAAACCGAGTTCAGACCGAACCACTGGTTGAACCGAACCAAACCTAAGCCGAACCGAGATGCAGGCCGGCTACGTCCGTGAACCAAACCGAGGTGCGTACTGGCTACATACTCAAGCCGTGCTGAGCCAAGCTGAGCCGCATGACACATCATCGTCTTCAACCTCCAGATGGTGCGTGACGGAGTGTGGATGCGCGTTAACTGTTTCCTTTCCTTTAAGAGGCGTGTGTGGGCACGTGTTACACTTTTCTTCCACCATATTTTTACCAAAATGTTTAGAATTGTGTTTAGAGTAATCTGGTAAAATTAGGTGGGGCAAATACCGCTTCAAAAAGGATGTTTGTAATTAATATTTGTATGGGTATTTGAATGAGATTTTTTTTCTGAGAACAAATATTTTCAGAGAAAGAAATCTCTATTTTAAAGAACAAGGGTTTCAAATTTGTATAAAGCAACGACTTGGCTCTGATACCATGAAGAAATCAATATTTGAAGAAACAATCAGAAAAATAAATAAATGTTTCCTTCAATATTTTTTCTTAATTTGTATCGGGCATGTACATTGTTTATATAGACAAATATTAATTACTATTTCAACAACCACCATGATTGAATTACATGGTTTACAACTGCTTGGTCGGCGTCGTGTATATTGGTAGGCATTTGGTATCGGTGTAGTATTTGTTGAATTCAACACTTGCAAACAAGCAAACATAATTTAAAGAGGGACTATATATGTACTTTACGTCCAAGAAAAAAGGAATTATTAGGAACACATACAACCTCTTTTCGAATAAAGATACATTGAAAAGGGAAGAAAACTCACGTTAGGAGAGTGCCAAGCAGCAAACCAACGCCCTCCACTAAGATGATGATCCACCCTTATGTTTTGAGTAACAGGCTAAAGCAGAAGAGAAAATAATATAAAATGTGGATTACTAATATCTCATGCAATGATTGCTCTCCTAAAAGACTACAATTTAAAATGTAGGTAAAATTGAACAACTCATGTATGCATGAGAGAAAAACAAATAGAGTAATAAGCCCCAAAATATGCACATATAACCCTTAAACAACATATATCTTGGTGGTCAATGTTGAATAAATTCTATACTTCTTAATTATATGACAACAATTTTCTTATTCCTTCTATTAGATGAAAAATTAATAAATCATGCCAATTACATAAAAGATAACTAGAAGTTACTCCATTTAAATAAGACTAATTAAAACATATCTTTTTCATGTGCTAATGTAGAACATGGAGTAGCATACAGAAAATAGGCCAACCAACGATTATATAAACACCAAAACCATTAATGAATTTCACAACTAGGACATATCATTTTGTTCAAACACAGTAAAAGAGAAACCATCTTTAATAAATAAAGCATAACCACCAGCTAGATTAATAGAAGACATACTACCACACTTCTATATCCTAAAGTATTAGACATAAAAATTAGATGATAACTTAAGGATTTAGGTTCTATGGTCCATATATTAATTTCATGAACCACTCTATGTAGTGTCATTTGAGGATTTTCCTAACTAATCCATGGATATTTCAAAATAAATTTTTCATAGGTGTTATTTTTCTCAAGAAACTAACACCATTAACTAGGCTTATTTTTCTCAAGAAGCTTAACCAAACTTTATGGTGTTCTCTGTAAATCAGAGTGGTGCAACGTTAAGTGAACCGTGGTGACGGTTCGGTTTCGTCGGAACCATACGTCGATTCTGAAACCGAACGAGGTTCTTGAGGGAAGAACCTTAATAAAGTATCGGGTCCTCTCACTATTAACTACAACAATTCAGATACACCATCAATACGCAGAGAATAAGTGTGAGAAACCAGTGAAAGCATCAAACAGAAAATCCATTGGAATTCCCGTGTAAGTGCTGAAATTTGATCAATGGCAGGAGGTATGTTTTCAATCCAATTTTGTTTCCGCTGAATTTAAATTATGAGTTCATATGGTTTTCTGAACGTTTCTGGATTGAATTATGTTCTAACATTTGGTATCAGAGCCATTTTGAAAACATCTCTGTTTTGCTCTGTTTCACAAGGAACTGAAATTTTAGGTTTTTTATTCTGATTGTTTTTGATGCATATGAAAATTATAAAGTGTTTCAATATTGATTTTTGAGTGATTTTGTAAAATTAAACTTGAAAAACAATGAAGAAAATAAATCCAATTTGCCATGGGTATTTATTTGCTTCATTAATTAACTTTTTATTTAAAATGATGTTTTTTCTTCAAATTGAGACCATGAATCACTAGGAAATCGAATTCTGAGAATTTTGATGAAAAGAACGCTGGATTACGTTGCTAGAATAGAAAGATATGGCCGGTTATCCGTTATAGTCAAAGCGCGTCGGGTCGACCCATCTAGAGGTTGAAGATGAAGTTTAAAAAAATATATCCAGAAAGCATGTTTTAGGGGACTCGAACACGGGTACTGCGTGAGACAATAAACGTCTTATCGAGTGGGCTGCAACAATTATTTCACTTATTATTGTATCAGACTTATATTTCCAAACTTCACTGGTTTGCATAAGTGAAGCTTTCAACTAGGGTGCAACGTATGTTGCTATAATTTGGTAGTTGACTTAATTTTAAATATGTATTCAGAATTTGATTTTATTAAAAATAAATAAATAAAATAATAATAATAATAATAAATTCTGAATATAATTTTAATTTATGTTTATCATATGTATAATATTTATTATACATGTTATATTTATTTAAATAATTTTTGGAGACATTCAAATTTTATTTAAATACATTATGTTTAAATTATTTATTTTGGGTATTTATATGTATAAATTTTGCAATTAATTATACATATAATATTTAGTTAAATAATTTATGCATAATTAAATCAATTGTTAATGGCTCTTATGGATTTAATTAGTTCTTATATTATTTATTTTTGTTTATATAATTTATTATCATATATGCAATTTAAGATAAATAATATTTGCACATTTGAAATTAAATTAATATTGCTTATGGTTTTAAGCAATACTTGAGTATACGGATTTAATTAATATTTAAGTGATTCATATAGTTTAATTAATTAGGGAGTAGTCACATCATCTTTAATTAATTAAAACTATAATAAAGTTTATTTAGGATCACATTTAGAAAATAAATATTAATTGTAATTAATCATATGTGATATAATAAATATTATCTCACAAGAATTTTTATTATATTTTTGTGTGATTAATTAGGATAAAATATCAAATTATATTTTCTAATTTACCCAAAGGGATTAGGAAAAAGAACATAATTTGATAGTTTTATCGTAAAGTTAGGATGAATTTAATTGAATTAAAACTTTATCCTACAGCCAAGTTTTATGTCACTAGATTCATATTATTCATGATCTACATTGGTAAAGAATGACTATAGTTTAGGCCTCAAATTTTAATAAGCATATAATCTTTAATTGCAGCTTCTCAACCTGTAAATTTCTCTGATATATGCTGTGATATTCCCGATCTGAAAGGGGATAATTATAAAATATGGAAGGAAAGAATTCTCCTTCAATTAGGGTGGATGGATATTGATTATGCTATTAGGAAAAATGAACCACCTAAAATTACTCAAACCAATACTCCAGAGAATATCATGCTTTATGAACAATGGGAACGATCTAATCGTCTTAGCATGATGTTCATTAAGACTAAAATCTCTGCTGGTATTCGTGGTTCCGTTGATTAGCATACCAATTTTCAAGACTTGCTAAAGGCCATTAATGATCAATTCATCACTTCAGATAAGGCTTTAGCAAGCACCCTTATTATGAAGTTCTCTTCTTTGAGACTCACTAGTGTGAAAGGTGTGTGCGAGCACATTATGAAAATGAGGGACATTGCGGCTCAACTTAAGCATCTCAAGGTTGAGATGTCAGAATCCTTCTTGGTGCACTATATCCTTAACACTCTCCCACTTCAGTACGGGCCATTCAAAATCTTGTAAAATACACATAAAGATAAATGGTTAATCAATGAACTAATGACCATGTGTGTTCAAGAGGAAGGGAGGCTTGTTATCGAATTTGGTGAAAGTGCAATGTTGGCTACAACGTACCAGAAAGGAAAATCTCAATACAAGCATAAAGGAAAGGGGATAATTCCACCTCAGGCTGATATTAATAAAGAATCCAAGTGTTTCTTTTGTAAAAAGAAGGGACACATGAAGAAGGATTGTATCAGATTCCAGAAATGGCTTGAGAATAAAGGTAATCTAACCTTGTTTGTTTGTTGTGAACCTAATATGGTTAATGTTAATATTAACACCTGGTGGATTGATTCTGGATCTACAATCCATGTTGCAAACTCCTTACATGGTATGCAAAATCTAAGGAAGCCAGTGGGAAGTGAGCAATACATCTTATCCAATAACAAGATGGGCTCACACGTGGAGGCTGTAGGGACATGCAGTTTGATTTTAAGTAGTGGTTTTATTTTAAAATTAGAAAAGACCTTTTATGTTCCAAGTTTCTCTAGAAACTTGATTTCAATTTCAAGACTTGTACCTTATGGTTATACCTTTCACTTTTCAAAAACATCTTTCAGTTTATTTAATAAATCTGATTGTGTTAGGAATGGTATTTTTTCTGATGGTCTTTAATGCATTAATTTACAAAATAATGCTACTCATAATGCTATGTATGTTCAAGCTGGTACTAAAAGGTGTATTATTGACGATGACTCTTCTACGTTATGGCATAGGAGATTAGGACATATCTCCATAGAAAGAATTAAAAGATTAGTGAAAGATGGGGTACTTAGTACTCTAGATTTTACTGATTTTGAGACATGTGTGGACTGCATTAAGGGAAAGCAGACTAACAAGTCAAAGAAAGGTGCCAATAGGAGTTCAAACATATTAGAAATCATACATACAGATATATGTTGTCCAGACATGGACATTCAAGGTCAGAAATATTTTATCACCTTTATTGATGACTTTTCTCGATATATGTATCTTTACATGCTTCATAATAAGAACGAAGCTTGATGCCTTTGATGAGTGCTCAAAAAGCACTAAAATTACCATGATTTTATGCTCATTAATTGATTAAGAATATATATATTTATATGTTTTATCATATATTTATATAATTTGTCTTTTTCGGAATCACGGGTATTTTTATTGTTTTTCAGGTATTTTGGCTTAAAAACGCAATTAAAAGACTCAAAGAGGAATACTTGAAGCAATACATCACAAAAATATCAATAAATAAATGGGGAAAGGTCAACAAATATGGAAAAACTGGACAAAATGGGTCGAAAAGGTCAAAAATGTCAAAAAGGAGAAAAACGCACCGCCAAGGCCGTCACCGCCGTTTTAACTCCGCCCGCCTTAAATCGCGTTGTGTTATGCGTTTCGCGCAAGCAAGACCGCATGGGTTATCGTTTACGCGTGCAAAGATCGCGCGCGGTTCTTGTTCACGCGCGCAAAGATCGCGCGCGCGAGGTTACCGTTCACGCGCGCGCGCCAGCCGCTTCTCCACGCGCCCAACGCGTTTTCACCCCATTTTTCACGTGCAAAGAAGCCTGTGACGTCATCGCCGACGTCATTGATGACCTCAAAGATTTCCATTAAACGTTTTTTATTTTTTTCATATTTTTTTATCATTGTTTTACTCTGTATTTCTCTCCATCCTCACCTATAAATACCCCCTTCCCTTCACTTCAAAACACACCTTCACACACCTTCAAAACCTCCAAATACATTCTTTTCTCTCTTTCTTTCTCTCTTTTCTTAGATTTTTAGTTTTTCTTATGTTTTCTTAGTTTTTAGTTTTTCTTAGTTAATTTCTCTTAGGTTTAGAGTTCTTCCCTTTTTGGGAAGAACTAGTTATGTTTTTGTAATATTTTGGCTCTTTGATTCAATTAATGGGAGTGCAAATTCCGCTTGGAGTTTTTCTAGCAACGGGAATAGCGTCGAAGTACTGTAAGGATTTTATTTTCTTCACAGTTATTTTTATGCTTTATTCTTACATGTTATGTTTCATTTGTCTGTGGTTAAATTTAACTGTCTTTGCTGTTTAGTAAACATGATGTAATAATGACGTTGTTATGCTTGCGAAATATTAAATAGGTAAAAAATCTCTAAAATGAATTGATTTTATTTTTATTCATGATTTTATATTAAGAATGTTAGAGAGAAATATATTATTTTTCATTACAAACTTAAACACGAAAATTAGATTTTAAGGTTTAGTTATCCTATTCGATTTAGAGTAGTGCTCTTTTATTTGTTGGTATAATCGCCCGGTAGTTAGAGTGAAGCTCTATTTCAAAAGTTTTTATAAGAATTATTATCTGAAAATGTATTGACAACATGTTTTCAGTAGTAGTTTTAAAACTTGAAAGTTAGTACTCGGATAACTAATTCTTAGGTTTAATTTGGACACCTTGAATAAAGTTTAAACTGTCTAACCCCACCAAAGGTGGCATTTAAATGGTTCATTTTCAATCTCTTAGAAAAAGGAATTAATTTAATTAACCAAATTAGTTATCAACCCCACCTATACGTGTTAATTGATTTGTTTAGTTAATAAAGAATATCTAACCCCACCAAAGGTGGTATTCATACAAAAAGGGAGAATCAATAAATATCAATTCATATATTTAATAACCTAACTAATACGAGCAAGCATAATTAACTTAGTTATTATATCCATAAATACTCCACTATTTATAAAAGATAAAATTTGCATGAATGTTTATTGAATCTATGTTTAATTTTCTGTAAGTAGATTAAAACACAAAAAAAACCCCAAAATATCGTGACAGGATGTTTAGGATTTAATTTCGTTTTTAAAAGTTTGACTAATAAATTAAAAACCACATACATTCCTTCCTTAGATCGACCTTGGGAGTATACTTATCATTTTCTACGAAATGATTCGTGCACTTGCGAGAGTTTTATAAATATAAAACCAAAGTATTGGCGAGAATCGGCGATGCCGGTTTTTGCTCATCAGCCTTCAAGATCTTTAAGGTTGAAGTAGAGAAACAATGTGGAAAGCAAATAAAGATCGTGAGATCAGATAGAGGTGGTGAATATTATGGTAGATACACTGAGAATGGACAAGTTCCTGGTCTGTTTGCTAAGTTTCTTCAAGAACATGGGATAGTTGGCCAATACACTATGCCTGGTTCACCAGACCAGAATGGTGTAGCATAAAGGAGAAACCGAACACTATTGGACATGGTGCGGAGTATGCTTAACAACTCCAATCTTCCAAAATCCTTGTGGATTGAAGCTTTAAAAATGGCTATGTATATATTAAAACGAGTTCTAACCAAGGCTGTCTCAAAGATGCCATTTGAATTATGGAAAGGTTAGAAACCGAGTTTGCAACATATGGGCGTTTGGGGATGCCTGTCTAAAGTGAGGATTTATAATCCACAAGAGAAAAAGCTGGACCCAATGACCATTAGTGGGTATTTCATTGGATATGCCGAACGGTCTAAAGGTTATAGATTTTACTATCCATCTCACAACACTAGGTTTGTGGAATCAAGAAATAAAAAATTTCTTGAGAATTACTTGATTAGTGTGAGTGATCGATCCCAGGGCATTGGTTCTGAGAAAGATCATTCAGATGCTCAATATGCCACTTCAAGTAATGGACTGATCGTTATTGTTAACAACACGCCTCGAGTACAAATGCGTGTTGAAGAACCAGTCTTGGAAGTACCACAAGTTGTTGATCCTGATCCAGTAGATGTTGAAGTTCAAAAGATACCTACAACTTTTGAACAACCAATTGAACAACATGATCCTGCTCCTCAGGAGAATGTTGATGCAACCTTAAGAAGATCTACTAGAGTAAGGAAATCAGCGATTCCTAATGATTATGTTGTGTATCTACAAGAATGTAACTATAATGTTGGAGCCGAAAATGATCCTGAGATGTTTTCATAGGCCATGAGTTCTGAGGTTTCGAACTTATGGTACAATGCCATGAAAGAAGAGATGGATTCTATGGCGTCTAACCGAGTCTGGGATCTCGTCAAGTTGCTTGATGGTGTGAAAGCCATTGGATGTAAATGGGTCTTCAAAACAAAGAAAGACTCACAAGGCAACATTGAGAGACATAAGGCAAGACTCGTTGCCAAAGGATTCACTCAAAGGGAAGGAATCGACTACACAGAGACATTTTCTCCTGTATCTAAGAAAGATTCACTTCGTGTGGTCATGGCATTGGTTTCCCATTTTGATTTGGATTTGCATCAAATGGATGTGAAAATGGCTTTCCTTAATGGTAACCTAGAGGAAGAGGTTTATATGAAACAACCTGAAGGATTCTTCTCTAGTGATGGTGAGCATTTGGTTTGTAAGCTTAATAAATCCATATATGGATTAAAACAAGCTTCCCGTCAATGGTATTTGAAATTCCATAACGTCATCACTTCATTTGGTTTTGAAGAGAACGTCATGGATTGATGTATATACCAGAAAGTTAGTGGGAGTAAGATTCGTTTTTTGGTGCTATATGTGGATGATATTTTGTTTGCAGCCAATGATAGGGGTTTGCTTCATGAGGTAAAACAATTACACTCTAAAAATTTTGATATAAAGGATATGGGTGAGGCATCTTATGTCATTGGCATTAAGATCCATAGAGATAGACTTCGAGGTGTCTTGGGTTTATTTCAGGAAACCTATATCAATAAAGTTTTAGAGAGATTTCAAATGAAGGATTGTTCACCAAGTATTGCTTCCATTGTGAAGGGTGATAAGTTCAATTTGGACCAATGCCCAAAGAATGATTTTAAAAGAGAACAGATGAAAACCATTCCATATGTTTCAGTTGTTGGAAGCCTAATGTATGCTCAAGTATGCACCAGAACTGACATTGCATTTGTTGTTGGGATGCTAGGGAGATATCAGAGTAATCCAGGTGTTGACCATTGGAAGGCTACAAAGAAAGTAATGAGGTACCTACAAGGAACCAAGGATTACATGCTCATGTATAGATGAATCGATGAACTGGAAGTAATTGGCTACTCCGATGTGGACTTTGCTGGCTGTGTTGATTCATGAAAATCAACATCTGGTTACATTTTCATGCTTGCTGATGGAGATGTGTCTTGGAGGAGTGCGAAATAGTCCTTGACTGCTACTTCCATTATGGAGGCCAAGTTCGTATCATGTTTTGAGGCCATATCGCATGGTGTATGGTTGAAGAGTTTCATTTATGGGCTTAGAGTAGTTGACTCTATTTCTAGGCCATTAAGATTGTATTGTGACAACTCAGCTGCTATATTTATGGCTTAGAACAACAAAAGTGGTAGTCGTAGTAAGCACATTGACATTAAATACTTGGCCATAAGAGAACATGTTAAGGAAAAGAAAGTGGTCATTGAGCACGTAAGCATTGAGTTGATGATTGCTAATCCTTTGACTAAAGGCATGCCACTAATGAAATTCAAGGATCATGTAGAGAAAATAGGAATTGGTTCCACTTTGTAAATGTATATATAAAATTCATTAATGAAACTCTTATATATTGTGATATTTTCTCATATTCATGTGCACCTTAATTTATTTGAGAAAATATATATTTTATTGGACCAAGAATAAATATAGGATTTATTCATTAAGTTTCGTTACCACATAAAGTATTGTACTTGAGAAACTGAATATATTGTAATACATGGAAGATAATACTCGTTCTTAGAGGACCTATCGCTATGATTCATGTATTTTGTCACTCAAGAGAATTTTGCTTAATGTTTGTACCAAGTGGGAGAATGTAAATAAGAGTGGTGCATTCTTAAGTGAATCGTGGTGACGGTTCGGTTTCGTCGGAACCGTACGTCGGTTCTGAAACCGAACGAGGTTCTTGATGGAAGAACCTTAATAAAGTATCGGGTCCTCTCACTATTAACTACAGCAATTCAGATACACTATCAATACACAGAGAATAAGTGTGAGAAACCAGTGAAAGCATCAAACAGAAAATCCATTGGAATTCTCGTGTAAGTGCTGAAATTTGATCAATGGTAGGAGGTATGTTTTCAATCCAATTTTGTTTCCGCTGCATTTAAATTATGAGTTCATATGGTTTTCTGAACGTTTCTGGATTGAATTATATTCTAACATTCTCATCAAAAACAAAAAAAAAACTAAAATACCTAACAAAATATGAAAACCAAAGCTCAAAACCAAGCAAAAGTGTGAACTTTTTTTTTTGAATATTTTTCCCCCTTTCTTTTCTATTTCAATGACTCAAATCTATACCCATCCTCACATTTTCTAGCCCCACCAAGAATGACTCTTCACTGAACCTGTAACAAACCTCAAAGTTATTAACAACACCCAAGTTTAAAGCAACAAGGCATCAGAGAAAACACAAACAATATCAGGATTCTTTGATTTGGTAAAGATTAAAGAAATTAAAAATATGAAGTTGTAGAGAAAATTATGATGAATTAATTGAAATCAAAATATTAAAGATCAAGTTAAGAAATTACCCCATGCAAGTTAAGGAAGATGACTACTCTTCTCTCAACTTTTTGCTTTTCCTAAAGCTCTGTCTCTACCCACGTATGTCCTTGTAAGTCTATAATGCCTAATTTATCTACTATAACTAAACACACTAAGTTCTTTGTTTGTAAAGATAAAGTTCATTTTTGGAAAGAGAAAGAAAAAAAGTACCTGTAAACCCATAAAGGCTTGGGGAAGTTCAGTTAGCTAAAATAGAAACTTTACATATTTCTCCTCTTTTTCATCAACAACCATCTCAAAAAGATGTAATTTACTGTAACAGGAATGAACACTTAATGTGACAAAATTTGGTGTACAAGTTTTGTATATTTTTATATAACTCTCAAGTGTATGAATCACTTATAGAAAATGATAAATATACTTCTAAGGTCTTCTAAGGTCGATTTAAATAGGAATCACGTAGTTTTTAAATAATTCAATAAATTGTTAAAAATGAAAACTAAACCTAAATATTTTTTCACAAATTTTAAGTTTGAGAAATCTAATTTAATGACATAAAAATAAAGGTATATTCAACAAAACAATTGACAAATAAACATTTACATTAAGTGAATAATTTATTGGGACATATTAATTAGTTAATCATACTTGCTTAATATTAAATAGATTATTAAATATATAAATTAAGATTATTGATTCTCTCTCATAAACACAAATATGAGATTAATTAGGTTTAACATTTGTTATTAATTAAAATCACTTAACACATTCGATTGGATCTATCTTTTAATTTTAATTAAATTATACTTTTTTGCTAAGAGATTAATGAACCATTCAATTGACGCCTTTGATCAAGTTTAAAAATTTAAACTCTTACCAAGGTGTCAAAGTTAGGTTTATGATTTAAATTTTTGAAAACTAACTTTCATATTTTAAATCTATTATGAAAAATATGTTGTACATATGTTTTTCAATAATAAATCTTATAAAAATCCTTGAAATAGAACATGACTCTACATAAGATTTAAATAGTTATATTAATATCCAAGAGTATTACTTTATATCAGATTTAGATAATTAAATCTTAAATCTAACTATCATGTTTATTATGAAAAATATTGAGTCAATTTACTTTTCTTTAATAAACTTTTGTTTAAATCTTGATGAAGAAATAAAACTTAATTCATTTTATAAAAAAATGTACCTACTTTAATATTTTACAAGATTAACAACATTACTAATATTCCCTAGTATTTTCAATCAAACATGCTTAATTTAATAAATAATCAGTAAATTAAACATAGAATTTTAGAAAAACATATAAAGTTAATTTGAAAAGAATACATTTAAATTATCTTTAATCTTATAGAACTTCATTATCGTTTTTATTTATGGAAAGCCTCTAAATAGAATTGTCAACATTGTTTATTGAATTGAAGTGAAAAATGTTACATAAACTTTACTTATTCAGTTCTCAATTTGAGAGAAGAATGTTAAAACTATAAAAAGATAAATTAAAGAGAAACTAGAAAATCAGCTATGAAGAGAGCTGAGGAATGATTTACAATTGGGGTTTATGATCCATTTTATGGGTGAGGAAAATAATAGAAAAGTGGATCATATAGAAGGCCATCGTGGCACACTTCTATCCATACAATGGCATAAGACATGTTATACATGCTAATCCTTGATCCACTACTCCCATGCCACGACACTAAATTTTCAAATCGCGACCCTTGTTCCTCTAAACTTCTGAAATCCCTATTTTTGTTACACCCTTTACAATGGTTTGGAACATATTTAAGCTTTTACATATGTTAATCTTTTATACTTCAATGTTGCAATGGAATGCTTTCAGGACTATTCTTCGAGTGTTGATTAGTTAAAATCATTTTGAAGCTCAAAATACGTGAAAAACACAAAACATACCCGTGATTATAAAAAGATAGATTTGCTTTAAAAGATAATAAAACTATGTAAATAAAATCTATTTTTATGAAAATAGAAAGCTATTTTATCATTTAAAGTTCATTAAATCACGTTATATTTAGTGCTTTTAAGCACTCATCACAATCCCCAACCAGTTTCTTGCTATCCTCTAATAAGAAAGGTGAAAATTTAAAATACAAATTAAATAAATTAAACTATCCTAAATCATTTCCAAACATAGTTGCATTTAGCATATGCAACAAGCTTTTAAATCCCTAGGTTGCCTTAGTAGACGAGTTTTAAGTTTAATAAGGGCTTTCAAAGATAATATCCACAAACATCAAACTAAATGAATTTTTTTAAAAAACAAATAACAAAAATAAAGACAAAACACACAAAGAAATAACAAATTAAAATTTAAACAAAGTGAAAAAGAATGGCAAAACTACTCATGCTTTTAATTTTTTTTAAGTTCACAACTAAAATCCAAAGCATAAGTTATTTTAATATTATAAACATTCATTGTTTACTATAATGATTAGTTAAAAATCATATTTATATTCACATAAAAAATTGTATCAATATTAATTTTCTCAATTTTAGTGTATGAAATTTGAATTCGCTTTGACTCTATCCTCACAAGTCATATTCAATATCACAATGATCCTATTAGTTCAAGTACTCATTCAAAGATATATACGAATAGAGTTTATGTAAAGAAATTAACTAATGAGTTCGCGTATGTTTAAAGAATAAAAAGCTTAGAGTAGTGCATAATATTGATATCATGAAAGGAATCAGATGAAATGATTTTATAAAGAAATCAAATATTACTTTCATGCATCAATCAAATTCATCAAATAAAAATTTCAAGTTATATGCCTTTAAGAGATGAAGAAAATGAAATGAATTATTGGGATTTATTTCCTATCTGTCTTTTATAGTTAACAATTTCTTACAACTTTGTATAAAATTTATGGGTCATAATATTTAGTTTATACTATTTATTTTTCTCTCATTTTCTTATTTTTATTTCTATTTTTTATAGAGCTATTATATTAGAGATGACTCATGTACAATTTGTACATATTTTTGTATGATACAATGAGTGACTAATTTTTGACATTTTCTTTTGTATTGGCTTATGCAACTTCATATGTCTCTTTGTTATAAGTCATGCATGAATAAAGATAATGGAATATAATTTTAATTTCTACTCAAGTAAATCAATTTTATTCTTAAATTCCGATTTTGGGTTTATTGTAATTTCAAAATTTTATCATCAAATACAAATTATGATAAAACTAACTAATTTTCACATTACTCCGTGATATGTTTAAGAAATTAATCTAATGGTGCAAAGACTTAATCATTTACTCAAAATTAAATAAAATACATGATAATTTTGTAAGAAAGTTTTTAAAATTAAACTATAATTCCTAAACCAATAAAAATAAATAAAATCACAAAAAAAACAAGTAAAAATATGAATACAAGTTTAATAAAAATTTTAAACTTGCTCGATTTTATAAAGATGTAACTTTTTTCACCCTCAACTAGGGGTGTCCATAGTCTGGTTCGGTCCGGTTTTAGATAAAAAATTTTAACTGGACCGAACCAAACAAGACCGTTTGATTATTAAAAATATTGAATATAACAGTTTGGTTAACGATTTTCAACAGTTTGGCCGAGTTAATAATCCATAAATACGATACACCTAATGATATACCTTTGATTAAAATATAAGAAATTTAATAAACGATTTGTGAGAAATAAAATGAAAAATTTAATATATTATTAAACCAGTCCGTTCCAGTCCGACCAGTTTAAACATTAATATAACCGGCCAGACTGTTTGATTTATAAAACAGTTCGGTTTGGTTTTGGACACCTATATCCCAAACCTAGAACTTACATTACCCTCAATGCAACAATTGTAAATTAAATACAAAGAGTAAAGAATAGAAAAGTTTCCTATTGTTCCAAATATTTAAATTTTACACAAATAGAATATTATGTACTTCTCACAAATTTTAACAAACATTTATAAAATTAATAGTTACAACATTATTCAGAAAACAAAAAAAAAATAAAAAAAAATTAATATAGAACAAAAACTATTATAAAACAAACAATTTAAATAAAAGAAATAATGTTATATAAAAATGATGGGTTGCCTCCTATCCAGCGTCTGATTTTACGTTTTAGTAAGATGCATCATCATCCTGGTGCTAAGGATTACATATCCATATGTAGTCCATGTCTTCTGTGTCGTTTTCTCTTTCTAAATAAGGCTTTACACGATACCCATTTATTTGAATGTTTTTTGAGTCTTAGGATCCATCAATTCTACTGCTCCATGTAGAAACACTTGGGTAGTTGTGAATGGTCATCTCCACGTTGATTGTAATTTTCCTAAAAATAATCTCATACAATAGTCAAATAAAAAAAATTTCATTCCATGAAGAAAATTCTTACGAACTAGCCTTTTGTCATGATATCTCTTAGTATGTTTCTTGTACAACTTTACATTTTCATAGGCTTCATCCCTAATTTCTTCAAGCTCATTGAGTTAGAGTAACCATTTTTCCCCTGTTTTGTTTAAATCCATGTTTAGTTCCTTAATTACCCAATAAGGCTTGTGTTTGAGTTCAACGGGTAAGTGGCATACTTTCTCAAAGATTAAATGATAAGGGCTCATCCCAATGGATGTTTTGTATACTGTGCGGTAAACCCATAGGGTATCATTCAACTTGATTTCCTAGTCCTTCCTTGAAGGACATATAGTGCATTCCAGAACCCTTTTGATTTTCCTATTATTCACTTCCACTTAACTAAAAGTTTGTGGATGATATGGAGTACCCATTTTATATGTGGTTATACTTCTTCAGTACTTCATCAAAAAGTTTGTTGCAAAAATGGATACCTTCATCACTTATTATTACTCTAAGCATCCCAAACTTGCTAAATATTAAATCCTTCAAGAATTTCACAGCAATATTAGCATAATTAGCTTTAATGGGTATAGAATCTACCCACTTGGACACATAATCAACAATGACCAAAATATATTCATATCCAAAAGATGGGAGAAAAATATTTGTAAAGTCAATCGCCCATATATCAAATAGTTCAACAACTAAATTAGATGTCAAAAGCATTTCATCTCATTTTCCTATACTACATTTCCTGTGATATCTATCACAATGTGCACAAAATATACTAGTATCTTTAAACTGATTTTGCCACTAAACTCTAGATTGTAATACCTTAAAGGCCGTTTTGTTACCTCCAGATTGTCCCCCTACAATGAAAATCATGACAAAGACCAAGATGCTCTTATCTTCTTCTTCATGCACACACCTTCCCATGATTTGATCTTTGACCAATCTTGAATAGATAAGGGTCACTCCAAAAGTATTGTTGGCAAGAGTTTTTTTCTTTTTCTTGAAAAGAAATGTCATGTCTCAAAATACCAATAGTAAGATAGTTAACTATATCAATATACCATGGATTTGGACCTACTAAAAATAATTGTTTATTAGGAAAAATTTCAATGATTTCTTCTATACTCTCACCTTTAAGAGAATTTAATTTTGAAATTAGTCTAGATAGATGATCAACTACTATGTTTTCACTATCTTTCTTATCTTCGATTTATAGGTCAAATACTTCTAAGATTAAAACCCACATGTTTAGTCTTGGCTAGATTTACTTAGTAGATATCTTAAAGCAGTATGATTAGAATGCACAATTATTTTAACATATATGTTTTTAAAAAAATTTAAAATTTAAAATATCTAAAGTTATTAATTAATAGCATAAATATTTAAGATTTTAAATAAAAATCACAATATTTACAATATTAAAAGTTTTTAAGATTCTGATAATAAAAATTTAAAAATGATATTCCACACTCATAATAGCACCAAAAACTTGATGTATCAAAACTTAATGTATATATTTTATATATTTTTAAATAGCTCACAAGTGCACGAATTACTTATAGAAAATTATAATTATACTTCATAGGTCGTCTAAAGAGGAATCACAAGGTTTTTAAATAATTTAAAAAATTCTTAAAATTGGAAATTAAACCTAAACATTATGTCACAAAGTTTAAATTTGAGAAATATAATCTAATGACATAAAAATAAAGATACATTCAACAAAATAATTGAAAAATAAAAAGAATTTATTAGATAGATTAGTTAGTTAATCATGCTTGCTTAATATTAAAGATATGAATTAAGATTATTGATTCACTCTTATAAATACAAATACATATTAATTAGAACCATTTGTTATTAATTAAAATATATTAATGACTTCGATTGGATATATCAATTAGTTTTAATTAAATTATGTTTCTTTTCTAAGAGTTAATGAACTATTCAATTGTCACATTTGGTCAAGTCTAACAATTCAAACTCTTATCAATGTGTAAAGTAAGGTTTATTATTTAAATATTTAAAAATTAACTTTCAGATTTTAAATCTATTTTGAAAAATATGTCGGTAATATATTTTCTAATAATAAATCTTATATAATTCCTTAAAATAGAGCATGACTCCACGTATGATTTAGATAGTTATATTTAATATCTAAAAGTATTACTCTAAATCAGATTCATATAATTAAATATTAAATCTAACTCTTAAGTTTATTATTAAAAACACTAAGTCAATTTAATTACTTTTCTGTAATAAACTTATGAAGAAATAAAACTCAATTTATTTCATAAAAAAATATATACCTACTTTAATATTTCACAAGTATAACAACATTATTAATATCCTGTAGGATTTTTCAATCAAACATGCTTAATTTAATAAGTGATCAATAAATTAAATATAGCATTTTTAAAAAACAAATAAAGTTGATCTGAAAAGAATAAATATAAATTATATCTCAAGTATATCCTTTCAGAACTTCAATATCGTTTTTGTTTATGAAAAACCTCTAAACAAAATTACCAACACTGTTTATTGAATCGAAATGAAAACAACTACATAAGCTATACTTATTCAACTCTCAATTTAAAGGAAGAACTTTAAAACTATAAAAAGAAAAGATAAATTAGAGAGAGACTAGAAAATCAGCTATGAAAAAGAGCTAAGGGATTATTTACAATTCAAGTTTAGTGTCCATTTTATAGGTGAGGAAAAGAAGAGAAAAGTGGGTTGTATTGATAGGCATCGCAACACACTTATATTCCACACTGTGGTATGAGACAGGTTGTACACGCTAATCCTTGATCCACTACTCCTACGCTGTGGTACCCTAAATTTCCATAACACAACCTATGTTGCTATGAACTTCTAGAAGTCCTATTTTTATTACACCCTTTATTAGAACATATGCAAGCTTTATATATGTTATTCTCATATGCTTTAATGCTGTAATGAAGTGTTTTCAGGTACTATTCTTCAAATGTTGATCAATTAAATCATTTTGAAGTTAAAAATACTTGAAAAACATAAAACACACCTGTGATTTTAAAAAGATAAATTTTCTTTAAAAGATAAGAAAATTATGCAAATATAAGTTTATTTTATCATTAAAATGAATAAAATTATGTTATATTTAGTGCTTTTAAGAACTAATTAAGAATACAAATTTTTGGAAACCATCTAAACTAATAATTAATTGGCTAAGAATTAAGAAAACAAAGAAATATAGTTAAGGGATGGCGGTTTACACCATTTCGCATGCATGTACATAAAAAGTATCAGCACCTCCAGAGAAAAAATAGTAGCAATATAGTAACTTCCCAAAGGATCAATAAAAACTCTGTGAATTGACTCCTCGCCAAGATGATCCGTTGAGAGATCGATACTCTAACTCAAAAATGTTATACAAAAAATAATTATGTTTAGGTCACATTTATTTAATTTCCACTACTATAAGTTTTTTTATTTTTAAGAATTGTTTTAGTTTAACTTACAATCACGGTGACTGATAAAAACTAAAAATTATATATACACACTATAGACATAGGTTTCGTTGGACCATGACTAAAACTCTAAAGCTTTAGTTTTAAAAAAATATCATAACTAAATTTACGAGACTAAATGTCATTATTGTAGTAATGACATGATTTTCTTTTCAAATAGAACAATTTAATGTAATTCAAACATATTAATTACAACCATAAATAAATGAATCTTACCATCAAATTACAATATAAATAACTATTAATTCAATAATCCATAGAAATATAAATATACTTTTGAATTAAATGCATATATTGAAGGAGATTTCATACCATATGTTGGGATAATTTCATGCATCATATGTGTCAGTCAAAGAGTGGTCCTAGTTAGTAAAGAACCTTATGGGCAAAGACCAACAAACATTGAGTCCTTATATAAGTATGATAGCAAAATAATTATTTTAAATAGATAAAGTCCCAATAGTTATCTTTTAATTATCCTAAAGAGATAAGTAATAATAGATGTCTATAATGCTACAACAAGCTAATCATATCATAACAAGTGATAGCCACCATGCTAATTATTTTCTCTATATATACTCATATATGAACACAATCATAATAACTTGAACTAGAACCTCATAATAGTGAATCATAGCTACACTTTCTTTCTTCATAACATAGAGCATGACCGTAGATCTCCAATAACTTAAGAATTAGAGGGCCAAAAGCCACCCCCATAATGTAGTTTGAGGACGCAATATTTTCTTCATCTTGTAGATCCATGGAGGATAGTCCTATTTTGATGTTAAAAAAATCGACATCAAGATCTGGCACAATCTATGAGAAAAAAATGTATTCTACTTGGTTGAAAAAATAAAAAAATTATAGGTATCCGAGAAATGTTCTCAAAGTTCTTAATTTATAAAAAAATGAAAGACCTTTGAAAGGAGATTGAAAAGTAGCAAATTTTTTTGAAAATAAAGCCTCATAGTCATCTCATCCACTATTATTGCCTACTTGACTCTCTAAACATTTAAAAGAATGTATGGATTAGATAACTAGTTCCAATGCTTAAACCCTAACCAATAGTCAGGAGGTCCAACCTGCCAACCAATAGACCAATCATCCATCAATCCTTCCAGTTCAATGGTGGCTTGATAGAAATATAGGTGATAACTAGCTTTACCACTTAGAACCCAACTAATAGAACATCCGTCTATTTGTTCTTCTAACTTTGTCGCAACTTGCCAAAAATATAGGTGCCAAACCTAGACCCATCTATCCACAATGGGCCCAATAAATCCAAAAGGTGAGTTCTGCGTGATGAATGAATCAGTCGCAAGACCGCATTGCAAATACCGATTTTACGAAATACCCTTTGTGGTTTTATTATTTATAAAACTCTCGCAAGTGCACAAATCGTTTTATAGAAAATGACAAGTATACTCCCAAGGTCGATCTAAGAAAAGAATATATGTGATTTTTAATTTATTATTCAAAATCTTAAAAACAAAATTAAATCCTAAACATTCTGTCAAGATATTTTGGTTTTTTTTTGTTTCATAATCTAATAACATAAAAATAAATATAAACATAGATATAGATTAAATAAACAATAATGCAAATTTTATCATTCATAGCATTTGAGTATTTAAGGATATAATAATTAAGTTAATTATGCTTGCACGTATTATTTAGGTTATTAAATATATAAATTAATATTTATTAATTTTCTCTTTTTTGTATGAAAGTGTCCTTAGGTGGAGCCCAAATACTTTTGTTTAATATTAACTAACTAATATCCTTAGGCAGGCCCTATTAATTAATTAAATATTAAATTTTAGCTTTATTTTTAAGAAAATAGCAAGTCATCTAATCACAGCCTTAGGCGGAGTCAAATAATTAGACTTTATTCAAGATGTCCAAATTAAACCTAAGAATTTAATTTTCTAAATACGAACTTTCAAGTTTTAAAACCAATACCAAAAATATATCGTCAATACATTTTCGAATAATAGTTTTTATAAAAAAACTTTTGAAATAGAGTTTCACTTTAACTACCGGACAATTGTACCAACAAATAACAGAGCACTAGTCTAAATTAGACCGAATAATTAAACCTTAAAATCTAATTTTCATATTTAAGTTTGAAATGAAAAATAATATATTTCTTTCTAACATACTTAATATAAAATCTTGAATAAAAACAAAATCAATTTATTTTATGGAAATGTTTTACCTATTTAATATTTTGCAAGCATAACAACGTTATAAATATATCATATTTACAAATAGCCAACAATGTTATATTTAATTTGTGAGTGATTAAATTTAATCAATGACCAATTAAATATAACATATAAGAATAAAACATAAAAAGATAAATTTAAAGAATCCATTAAAATTATACCTTAATATAATCCTTACAATAGTTTGATGCTAATTCTGTTGCTAGAAAACCTCTAAAAGAATTTGCATATCTGTTTATTAAATAAAAAATTAAAAATTTATAAAAACATAACTAGTTCTTCTCAAAAAGAGAAGAACTTAAAAACTAAAAAAAAAACTAAAAACTAAAAAAAAATGAAAACTTTCTTCAGAGAAAAAGCTAGAGAGAGAAAGTTCTTAGAAAATTTTATGCGTTTTGGAATAAGGGAAGATCGTCCTTTTATAGGTGAGGAAAACACCAAAAAAAGGGGGAAAATATTTCAAAATTTGAATTTGGACAGGTTGGTGTGCATATGGGGTGCATGGGTTCGACATTGTTCGGGCGATCTGCGCAGATGCGCAGATGGATGATCGACGTTGTGTGGTGCGCTGCGTGCATTTCTTGTTGGTACTGTGTGTATAGCATGCGTTTCTCAGCACAAGTAGGCACACTACACATGTTTATTAGTGCGAATGGGCACACTATGCGCATTTATTAACGCAATTTGGTGGTTGCGCGTGCGATTTTGACATTTTTGACTCATTTTGTCCAATTTTTCTATATTTTTGAATTTCCCTCATTTATTTTCTTAATATATTTGTGATGTATTGCCTCTAGTATTTTTTTCTTCGAGTCTTTAAGTTATTTTTGAACTAAAATACCTGAAAAATAATAAAAAATACCCGTGATTCTGAAAAGATAAATTTATATAAGAATATGATAAAATCATACAAATATAAATCTATTTAATCAATTAAAGTAAATTAAATCTTGGTAATTTTAGTGTTTTTTAAGCACTCATCAATGCCCAAGCTCGAACTCACCTGTACACGATGGAATATACACTTTAGGCCATCCTAGAGTGCCTGTTATGGCCACCAACTACTGAAACAACCATCAACTTAAACAAAATCCATACAAGATCGTTTAATTTCCAAAGTACACAAGGCTAAACCAATAGCCATCCAGGGCTTTGTTTGTAGGATGACCATCCACAGTGGGACTCAAGTCTCATGAAAAACTAGGCTTTGTTTGAAAATACCAATCAGAGTTGTCCAACCTTAGACCTTAAATCATAGTCCCATCGATCATCCATCTTGGAATAATTGGGGCAAACCATATAGGCTTTTATTCATTGTGATCTATACGATCATCTCGAGGCACACCAGTAGGGACACTATGTCAAGCCAACCACGCTAACCGAGTAGCCTTATTAACTAATAACCATCTTAAGATCCAATTTTAGGACAAAGTACCAATTATAATTTGCCTCACCATTATCCGACTTGCTGAATAGTTACAATCACTACTAAAAAGGTAGTATTTAAGTTAAGATTTAAAGTCAATTTTTGAGGAAAGTCAACTTATAATGAATTTTAAGTTAATTCCTTGAAAAACTGACTTAAAACAAGTAGATTGTAGTATTGGTTGACACGTAGGATCGACCCTACACATAGGATGTAACGTTGGTTCTACGACATGTAACATCGCTCCTATGTGTCAACAGATGCTACAAGTGGTTTTATTTTCATTTTCACTTCTTTCTCTCCCATCCAGAAAGTATTTTTTTAGCGCTGTGTAAACTCAAAAAACCCAACCAACACTCCTTCCTCTATTCCTTCTTATTTTTCGACTACCTCCGACCACCAATTCTAGCGTCATTTAGAAGGTTTTATTTCTCTCCAATTTCTCTTCTAGATCCCTTATTTTTTTAGCGAAATACTCAAATTTTTTATACCTATTTTCTCACTTACAAAACACACCTATAAAAGGACCCCATTCCCCATTGTAAAAAACACACAATTTTTTCAACTCTTTCTCTCTCTAGAAAGCTTTTTTTTAGTTTTTAGCTTTAAAGTTCTTCGCTTTTTTAGAATAACTAACTATGCTTTTATAGTTTTATATTTTTGATTCAATAAATAGAAATGAAAATCCGTTTGGAGGTTTTCCAGTAACAGAATTAACATTAAAGCTTTCTAAGGATTCTTTTAAGGTATAATTTTAAAATGAATTCTTTATAGTTATTTTTTTTTATGTTTTATTCATATATGTTATGTTTAATTTGTCTATGATTAAATTTAACATGCCTGAATGTTTGTAAATATGATATAATAATAACATTCTTATGCTTGCAAAATTAGATAGGTAAAACATCTCTATTAATAAATTGATTTTAGTTTTATTAAAGATTTTATAGTAAGGATGCTAGGGAGAAATATATTATTTTTCATTACAAACTTAAATCTAAAAATTATATTTTAAGGTTTAATTATCCGATTTGATTTAGAGTAGTGTTCTTTTATTTGTTGGTACAATCGCCCGTTAGTTAGAGTGAAGTTGTATTTCAAATTGTTTTTTATAAGAACTATTATTCAAAAATATATTGACGACATATTTTTAGTAATGGTTTTAAAACTTGAAAGTTAATATTCAAATAATTAAATTCTTAGGTTTAATTTGGACACCTTGAATAAAGTCTAATTAACTGACTCCGACCAACAATTCTAGCATCATTTAGAGGGTTTTATTTCTCTCCAATTTCTCTTCTAGATCCCTTATTTTTTGAGCGAAATACTCAAAATTCTTATACCTATTTTCTCACTTACAAAACACACCTATAAAAGGACCCCATTCCCCATTGTAAAAAACACACAATTTTTTCAACTCTTTCTCTCTCTAGAAAGCTTTTTTTGAGTTTTTAGTTTTAAAGTTCTTCGCTTTTTTAGAATAACTAACTATGCTTTTATAGTTTTGATTCAATAAATATAAATGCAAATCCGTTTGGAGGTTTTCTAGTAACAGAATTAACATTAAAGCTTTCTAAGGATTCTTTTAAGGTATAATTTTAAAATGAATTATTTACAGTTATTTTTTTATGTTTTATTCTTATATGTTATGTTTAATTTGTCTATGATTAAATTTAACATGCCTGAATGTTTGTAAATATGATATAATAATAACATTGTTATGCTTGCAAAATTAGATAGGTAAAACATCTCTATAAATAAATTGATTTTATTTTTATTAAAGATTTTATAGTAAGGATGCTAGGGAGAAATATATTATTTTTCATTACAAACTTAAATCTAAAAATTATATTTTAAGGTTTAATTATCCGATTTGATTTAGAGTAGTGTTCTTTTATTTGTTGGTACAATCGCCCGTTAGTTAGAGTGAAGCTGTATTTCAAATTGTTTTTTATAAGAACTATTATTCAAAAATATATTAACGACATATTTTTAGTAATGGTTTTAAAACTTGAAAGTTAGTATTCAGATAATTAAATTCTTAGGTTTAATTTGGACACATTGAATAAAGTCTAATTAACTGACTCCACCTATAGTTGTGATTATATGATTTTCTATTTTCTTAGAAATAAAACTAAAATTTAATACTTAATTAATTAATAGGCCATGCCTAAGGATATTAGTTAATTAATATTAAACAAAAGAATTTAGGCCTCGCCTAAGGATACTTTCATACCAAAAAGAGAAATTCAACAAATATTAATTTATATATTTAATAACCTAAATAATATGATAAAACATAATTAACTTAATTATTATATCCTTAAATACTCCACTATTATGAATGATAAAAAATTATATTATTTTTTATTGAATATATAACTATTATATTTTTTTGTTATTAGATTAAGAAACACAAAAACCAAAATATCATGATAGGATTTTTAGAATTTAATTTCATTTTTAAAAGTTTGAATGATAAATTAAAAACCACATATATTTTTTCCTTAGATCAATCTTAGTAGTATACTTGTTATCTTTTATAAAATTATTCGTGCACTTGCGAGAGTTTTACAAATATAAAACCAAAGTATTTGCAAGATCGACATTGCCGATCTTGTTTCATCAAGTTTTTGGCACCGTTGTAGGGGAACGAATAAAGTTTTTAAATTATTTATCAAAATTTTGAAAACTTTTTGTGTTGTAATTAATTGTGATTTTTTTTATATTTATTTTGCGTTAAAAAAATTTTAAAAATTAAAAAACAATTACAAAAAAACTTTTTAACTTTTAATTTTCTTTTAATTTTAATGTAAAAAAACTTAATTTATTAACTTAATTAAATTAGATTTTCACTTAACCTAATTTATTAACTTAATTAACTTATATTTTAACTTAACTTAATTTATTAGCTTAGATTTTAATTTCATGAAAAGTAAAGATCTAAGGGAGTTCTTTTTAGGATAATTGTTCTTGAAAACCTTTGTGCCACTAGTCTTTCTTGTGAACGTTGCTCTGTCTAAAAGAATAGTTTTTAAGGAGACTTTGTCCCATCATTATTTCCTAAGAGTAATCTTAGTTAATATTGATTATATTATAAAATAAAATAATTTTTTATAAATAATTAAAAAAAAGAAAAAAGAAAAAAATTGCTGAAGCTATCTACAAAATTTCAAATTTTTTAATTACAATTTTTTTGATAAAAGGAGGTAGTTGCTTTATTAGATCTAAATACAAATGTGTTTTGACACCTTAGTTATTTGAGTTGTATAGAGGTGATTTATCTAAAACCCACAATCATGTCCCTAATTTTAAGTAAACAAAATTTTAAAAATCTATATGGCATGACTTAAAAATTATAGGTAGAACTATTATTTTAGGTAATTTTCTTTTATTTATTTAATTTTAGTTTAATTGCATGTGAATAATTTTAAAATTATTAAAACTAAAAATATTTGTTCAGATGTTAGAAGTTCACAACGATCTGTCTATGTAAACTTTAATGATGAACATGATGGATGCCCCTGCATTTCTCCATCACTACTTGCACATTTCTCAAAAAATAGGCAACTTTTATTCACTTTTCTCTTTATCTTTAATTTACAATTATTACTTTAAGGATAATATAAGTTCTAGGTTGGGGGTGGTGAAAAGTTACCATCTTCATTTCAAAAAATTTAACAATTTTAAAAAAATTATGTTCACATTTTCATTTTTATTTTATTTGATTTATGTGGTTTAATAATTTTTAGAATGTTAAGATTAGTTTTAAAAATTTATCATTTTTTTAAATCAAATTTAAGTAAATAATTAAGTTTTTTGCACTGTTAGATTAATTTTTGAAAACATATCATGGAGTATATGGTAATTAGTTAGTTTTTGCCATGACTAGTATTTCTTGATAAAGTGTGAAAATTATATTAAATCCAAAATTGATGTTTAGGAATCAAATAGTAGAGACTATCCTTATAAGATATAATTTGAGCCTAATTTTCTTTATTCTGTGTGAAATATTTTTTTTACTCCAAACACATTCCTTATTTCTTTAAATTTTTAGATGATTCCTATAGGTATTAGCATTGTATGTATGAATTTTCTCAACCTAATATAGCGTCGTATATTTATTTTTCATTTGCTTAGATTAAATTATTTAAGTAGAAATTGATAGTATTTGCTTTTATCTCATTCATGCTTGACTTCTACCAAAAAGAGACATGTCTAGGGTTACCTAAACCAAAATCAAACATAAAAGTCAAAAAATTAACCATTCACCAAAATCCTACAAAAATGTACAATTTGTACATAGGTCCACTCTAAAAAAATGTTGAAAAATCTCTTAAAAAGTATAGAGATAAAGAATATATAGTATAATCTACGTACTATGACCTATATAGCCTACAAAGTTGTGAAAAAAAGTTTAATTACAAAAGAAAGTTATAGGAAATAATTCCTTTAAAAATCATTGCATTTAATTTTCCTACGCTTCTAAAAGGCATATATCTTCAAATTTTTTCTTAATGAGTTTGATTGGTGCATGAAAATAATATATCTGATATCTTTATAATTTATACATTTGATTCCTTTCTTGAGATCAAAGTTATGCACTATTTTGAGACTTTCTTCTTTTATAAGTATGCAAACTTATTAGTTCATTTCTAAACATAAACTCTATTCACATATGCCTTAGTATGAGTGCTTGAAATTGAGTAAATTTAAATTGAAATATTTATTAAATGAAGTATGAAAATGATTTTTGACTAATTATTATTATAAACTATGATTTTTTAAGAAGTTTAAAATAACTTATGCTCTAGATTTTAATTATGAAATTTAAAAGAGACTATAAGCATGATATATTTTTGTATTTCATTTATTTATTTTATTTTAGTCCTTTTCCTTTATTTTAAATTTTAGTTAACTTCTTATTTTATTTGTTTTATTTTTTTCTTCATTTTTTGTTAATGTTTGTAGGTATCATTACTAAAAGCTCTCACGAAACTTAAACTCGTCCATTAGGGCAACCTAAGAGTTTAAAGGCTTGTTTCATATGCAAAATGCAACCGTGTCAATCCATGAAAATGATTTAGGATAGTTTAATTTTTAATTTTTATTTTAGTTTATATTGTTTCTCTTGTTAAAGGACTTATAATAAGTTGGTTGGGGATTGTAAAGAGTGCTTAAAAAAAATACTAAAATTACCATGATTTAATGTAATTTAATTGATTAAATAGATTTATATTTGTATGATTTTATCATATTTTTATATAAATTTGTCATTTAGGAATCATGAGTATTTTTATTGTTTTTTAGCTATGCTTTTATAGATTTTTTGTTTTTGATTAAATAAATGAAAATGCAAATCCGTGAAATGCAAATCCGTTTGAAGGTTTTCCACCAACAAAATTAACATCAAAGTTTTGTAAGGATTCTTTTGAGGTATAATTTTAAAATGAATTCTTTACATTTATTTTTCTATGTTTTATTCTTATATGTTATGTTTAATTTATCTGTGATTAAATTTAACATGTGTGGCTATTTATAAATATGATATAATAATAACGTTGTTATACTTGCGAAATATTAAATAAGTAAAACATCTTTATAAAATAAATTGATTTTATTTTTATTTAAGATTTTATATTAAGGATGTTAGAGAGAAATATATTATTTTTTTATTATAAACTTAAATCTGAAAATAAGATTTTAAGGTTTAATTATCGGGTCTGATTTGGAGTAGTGCTCTTTTATTTATTGGTACAATCGACCGATAGTTAGAGTGAAGCTCTATTTCAAAAGTTTTTTATAAGAACTATTATTAGCAAAATGTATTGACGACATATTTTGAGTAATGTTTTTAAAACTTGAAAGTTAGTACTTAGATAATTAAATTCTTAGGTTTAATTTAGACACCTTGAATAAAGTCTAATTAACTAACTCTACCTAAAGCTGTGATCAGATGGTTTTCTATTTTCTTAGAAATAACACTAAAATTGAATACTTAATTAATTAATAGGCCCTACTTAATGATATTAGTTAAATAATATTAAACAAAAGAATTTGGGTCCCGCCTAAGGACACTTTCATACAAAAAAAGGAAAATCAACAAATATCAATTTATATATTTAATAACCTAAATAATATGAGCAAACATAATTAACTTAATTTTTATATTTGTAAATACTCCAATATTATGAATGATAAAAATTTGTATTATTATTTATTGAATCTATATCTATGTTTTTTTTGTTATTAGATTAGGAAACACAAAAACCAAAATATCGTGATATGATGTTTATGACTTAATTTCATTTTTAAAAGTTTGAATGATAAATTAAAAATCACATATATTCTTTCCTTAAATAGACCTTGGGAGTATACTTGTAATTTTCTATAAAATGATTTGTGCACTTGCGATAGTTTTACAAATATAAAACCAAAGTATTTGCAAGATTGACATTGTCGATCTTGTTTCATCAGTACTCGACCGACACATAGGAATGCTCGTTAGGATAGAACTCATGTCTTCATCATATAAAGACCTTATTTATGCCAAATAGACCCTTGAACAACCCCCATGAAAGAAATTGAAGGAACTATGATTTAGGATAATGAGAAAAATAATTATTCTACACTAGATGCAACCTAAAGGAAGAAAAAAAAATAAAGAAAAATAAAGGAAAGTACCTAGAATAACTTCCCTTCACTTCTCTTTACTCCCTTTCGTCTTATCAAGGTGTGAGCTCTAAGAAAACATTATAATTGGTGAAGAATTCAAGAGAATGAAAACTTGTATATATGGAGGTGGAGAAAAGATCCATCCCTACTAGGCCACATATGATGTCCATGATTGCTTTGCCAAGCCTAAAGGCTTAGCTTATGATTTAGATTTCAAATTTCCCTAAAAATAAGGAAGCATTAACTTCAACGTAGTTCTCCAATCAAAAGTATGATTGTAAATCCAGAAGCATGGCCAATAATAGGATGTTGTCATGCATATTTTGAATAGACAGACATGCCTTGAAGTTCCTCACTTGGGTAGGTAAAAAATCACACAAGGGTGAGCTCAATGTTACCAATGTAATTGGAAGGGCTATTGAGCCCAAGTATTGATATAAATTACATTCAGACCTTTTAGCACAAGGGTTAGAAAGTATGAGGGGTTGATGTTAGAAGTAATTTTGTACATCACACGTGACAATCAAATAGTGATCCTAGTCAGCAAACAGTCTTATAGGTCAAGCCCAATAAGTATTGAGTCATCGTATAAATATAAATACATGATAATTATCCTAAAGAGATAAAGCCCAATAATTATCATTTAATTTTCCTTAAGAGATAAAGAAGGATATATGTCGACAAAGCTACAACAAGTCAATCATATGCCGATAGGAAATAACCATCATGTTAATTATTTCCCTTATATATACTTATATATGTACACAATCATAATAACTTAACTTGAACTAGAATCTCATAACAAATAATAACATTTAAATATTAGATTTCCTTATAATCATAGAGTGAGGTCATATATATCTTTTAACATTCATCCTATTGTTATTGATTTAAGCATTCGAGGGCAAATGACCACCCCCACACGGGGTTTTAAAATCCTAATAGTTTATTCATCTCGCATATCTATAGAGGACAGTCCCACCTAACGTTGAAAAAAATCAACATTAACACCATATATATATATATATGAAGTCATTTTGCATTAGAAGAAACAATTTGGCTGCCATTGAAACTTACCCACTTTTCTGTTTGATTGAGAGCAAGATGGAAAGAGAGTACTTTACTCTTCTTTTTTCCTTTTAATATTTATCATAATTTTTTTTATTGAAGTATTTTTTGTCCCATTATTTGATTGGATAACAAGCTTATATGCTTACCTATTACCTTATTGTTGGTAGAGAAATTATTCAGACTATTGATAATATGACACATGATAATATTATAAAGGTAATAATTACCCATTATCTTATTAAAAAATCAATTAGTTATCATAGCCCTAGCAAATTTTGTTATTATCTTTTTGGTCCTAAGACTTTTAAGAAGCTAAATTACTTCCAATTAGAGAATGGTAATCTTCTACCATAGTCATTCTTCAATGGATTTATTTTGTTATTTTTTTATTAGTTATTTTGAATAAAAATAAATATTTATATTATTTTTTTACCTAGATTTTACTCTATGATGATTTGTTTTCTCATATAGGTATTCATATAGTATGATCTATGTTATGTTCTTATCCATAAAGTTTGTGTTTTATAATCAATCTAGATCTTTATCTAGATATGTAGTGTCAATGATTATGAATAATAAAATATGGTATCAAGATTATATTTTGTCTGAAAAACGATCAATATATTAATTAAAGTACCAAAACAGTTGATTGAAAAATCTTACGAAAAAACGAAAGATAAAAACTCAAACTTTTTCCCATATGCTTAAGAAAGTTGTAAGTTTTGATTTAGTAACTTTGATTGTTGATATATTTAGATTATTATTTTTATATATACCGTACAATTTGATCTTTAATAAAATTCTATTTTCTAAGAAAACTTATTAAAAGACTAACCAATAAAATTAGTAATAAATATCATCACCATAAGGGATGGACATGGATGTTATGCTAACAACTATAACCATATATCATCAATCTGGAGTTAGTTATGAACTGATAGTAGTTTTTCAAAGTTGAACCAATATTTTTATTTTTTAATATTTTATTTGCAAATATACTCAAGTTAAAAGAAATTAAAAATTTAACATAATTTTTATTTGACTAAATTATTTAAAAATTTTATTTATTTAATACTAGTAATTATAGAAGCAGACCAAACTATTTAAGAAGTAAAATCTAAACCTATTAAAACTATACAATCTGATCCAATTTCGATCATATGCAAAATGACCAGTACTCTAAAATATAAGATCATTTTATTCAAAGTTTTACAAGGCATGATTTAAACTTTTATATATAGTAAGTATAAGTAAAGGTGTCCTACTATTCATTCGATCCAGCTCTTTTATAAAATTGTAGAAGTAGACCAAACCATTTAAGTAGTAGAATCTAGACCAATTAAAATTGTACAATCCTGTTCGATTTCAATCATATGTAATTATATATTTATATATAGGAAAATCATATGGCACGTTTGATTAGACCATGACGATAATGAAAAGTCAAATGAGTATGATAAGTGCAGACTCAAGTATATCCTTTATTATTTAAATTTAAAAATCAATATTAATGACATCATCTTATTATAGAAGGTCATAATATCATAAATAATTATATATTAATTAATTCATTATTTAAATATTAATTAATTGATATTTGTTATTTATGATTATGTCATTCACCAAAATCTTTAAATAGGTCTACATAACCTGAAAATATATGCATAAGCCCATACCACAAACTCTTTCAAATTCTCTATGATTTTAATCTTTTCCCTTAGAAACTAATTTAAGCATCGGATTGGATATGATTTCCATAAGTGCAACACCGACCAATTACTGCTTCAACCTTCTCATATCTTCCATATCCAAAGAGCACAACCAAATAAAAATTGGCTTTAACATCTAGCACCATTTCTAAAAAAGAAATTTGGTGTTTAACTAATTGAGTGATTGTCACACAAATTGTGTATGCAATGAATATATAAATATACATATCGCAATAAGTAATATAATGAATTTTTAAAAATAAAAAAATAAAAATCATTTTTTTTGTGTTTTTATATTTTAAGAAAACAATAATTAATTAAATCAGATTTTGTAACAAAAAATATATACGAGAAAATATCTAAGAATAATTAATCTCCCAATTTTCTAAACATGTAAATAACTAAAATCCTCCCAATATAATTATCAATTAATTACATAATCAATTGAATATAACCTAGCATGCATTCCTCTTTCAAGTAAACTACACATCATATAGTAATTAATTTAATCACAATCTCATTCCAATTAAATTGCATACTACTCATTAAGTTCATCAATTATGTATCATATACATAAAAATCATACATCTCTACCTAGAAACTATGCATGTTATTTAATCAAGATAAATAATTAAATAATTCTCTCAAATCTATTTAATTGCTCTAACGATAAATTGTTGGACAAACAATTAATAGCATAAAAATCAGATTGAATAATATAATTAAATTATAATTATAATTGGGGTAAAATATTAGATCATCACAATGTGAAAATTGGGTTTATAAGATCCCTAGATTAATAAATTAACTACATATAATTGTGTTCATAAAGCCCATTTTTTTCATAAAAAAAGAAATAAAAAATGATAA
This sequence comes from Hippophae rhamnoides, assembly GCA_033030585.1. Classification (NCBI taxonomy): domain Eukaryota; kingdom Viridiplantae; phylum Streptophyta; class Magnoliopsida; order Rosales; family Elaeagnaceae; genus Hippophae; species Hippophae rhamnoides. The sequence goes on from CM065428.1 coordinate 45,475,797, forward strand.
AGAAAATAGTAGAAGAAGAAATACAATCAATCAATTGAATTGTAGTACTAATCTCCTCTTGAATCTCCACCAAAATTGTATCTCCTTGTGATTTTTTTGTATTTTTCTCTCTTTTTAGCTCCAAAAACTAACGAAAAATTATGCCCATGGAAACTCCTTAGGGTTTGTGGGGTGATTAGGGGCTTAAATATGGATCAGGTGTAATTTGGGCCGTCAGATCAGCTTGAAATCAAGGGCTGAGATCCAATTAAGTAAAATGAATACCACCAACCAATCACAGCACGACATGTGGCACATGAAATTCATGGGGTAGGCCACGTGGTAGCTTTTGATTGACCCTATTTTAAAAATTCATAAAAAATCCCAAAATATTTCATAAATTATATTTTCATCCCTTTTTACTAAAAGTTTATATTTTAATATTTTTAGTCAAAAAATACTATTTATTGAATAAAACAAGTAAATATTAAGTAAAAATGTTCGCTAATGACTCTACTTTCATAAAGTCATCCTCTTGTTTGGTTGCAAAGATTTTCTACAATTAGGAAGTGTAGATGTTTTTTGAAACATTCTCACATGTTGTCAAACCTACAACCATTAGGGCCATTCTAACCATTTCCTTTATGGGGGCTAGGAACTCAAGAAAATTGATGTGACTAGGGCCTTTTTAAATGGGAATTTGGAGGAGGATATATTCATGCTTCAACCACCTAGATTTGATGATGGTTCAGGTTTGGTTTCCAAACATATAAAGGAACTTTGTAGCCTTAAGTAAGCTCCAAGGGGTTTTCTAAGTTGAATGCTTGTTTGCTCAACCTAGGCTTCATTTCTTCCAAGGTAGACATATCTTTGTTTATTCAAGACACTAGTGATCATTGTTTGGTGTTGGTTTATTTGATGATATAATTGTTGCAGAAATCTCTCCTAAGGTAATATAATAGCTTATTCTTAAAATTTTCTTTGAAAGACTTAGATCTCTTAAACTGCTTTAGTGGAATAATGGTGGTGCTTTATGATGGTGTGCAATATTTGAGTCAAAGAAAGTACATAGTTGAACTACTAGATACATATAGTTTGTTTGACACTAGGTCTTATGACACTACCATGGTTACTGGAAAGGGATTGCGTAAAAATGATGGCACTACTTTAGAGAATGCTAATCAATTTAGGAGTATAGTAGGTACCTTCTAATATTGCATTCTCATCAGACATTACTTCTAGTGTCAACCATCTTTTTCAATTTATTTTTTCCCTCAAAGATATGCATTAGATAGCTGTCTAATGTGTACTTATTTACTTAAAAGGCATTCTAACTCATGGCCTATACTTTTCAAGTCTTTAGCTATATCTTTAATAGCATATAATGATGCTGATTGGGCATCTAATGTTAATGATAATCACCCAACTAGTGCTTATTGTGTTTTTTCTAGGGTGACAACTTGATTTCTTATCACACAACAAAGAAAAAGATTGTTAATAGGTCTAGAACAAAATTAGAATGCAGTATGGCTATGTTCAATATTTTTTGATTTTCTTCTATGTGACAACTTGAGTCAGTAACATCTTGCAAAATCCAGTCCAACATGATCATACAAAACACATAGAGATTGATCAACATTTCATTAGGGATTTAGTGCTAAAAAACTAGTTGGTCATTAATCATGTCTCTACATACGAATAACTAGTTGATCTTCTTGAAAAACCATTATCTTCTACACAATTTCACCCTCTCAAGGCCAAACTAATTGTGCTTCCATACCTATCAATTTTTTAGGAGCTATTAGATTATCATACTAGCTAAATTGAAATCATAATTGGAATAAAATATTAGATTATCACATGTTGAAAATTAGGTTCATAAGATCCCTAAATTAATAAATTAACTAAATATAATTGTGTTTATAAAAGTTATATTTTTCATAAAGAAAGACACAAAATTGATAAAGAAAGGAGTAAAAGAAAAAATATAATCAATCTCTTGAATTCTAATACTAATCTCCTCTTGAATCTTCACTAAAATTGTATCTCCTTTTCAATTTTTATATATTTTTCTTTCTTTTTAGCTTCAAAAACTGATCAAAAATATGCTAATGGTGGCTCATTAGGGTTTTTAGGGTGATTAGGGGCTTAAATATAGCTAAGAGGCAATATAGACTATTATATTAGCTTCAGATCAAGGGCTAAGATCAAAACAAGAAAAATTAACAACACCATCCAATCACAGTGCAAAATATAAAACACAGAATTTACTAGGAAAATAGAGCGCAACACGTGATAGCGGAGACCGGTCCAAGTTAATGCATGCTCAGTCAGCACCATGCGACGAAACATGATTCTTGGATGTAAATGATGTGACATGCTGGTGGATCTCAGGGAGCAATCACGTGATGACACATGGAGTGTTTTTTAACTGTGCTTTGAACTTAGATTGAATGTCGTGCTGAGGCACGTGCTGCTTCACTCCTCGCAAGCAAAAAATTATGAGTAGTTGTTCCTACTTACATGGCATCTACATGGCTTACCTAGTCATCTCTTTTGCTTGGATAGCAGACAATGTGACAGCTTTTGATTGGTTATGCGTTAAAAATTTATAAAAAATCCCAAAATATTCCAAAAATTATATTTTCACCCATTTTCACTAAAACATTTATATGTTAATATTTTTAGCCCCAAAAATACTATTTATTAAACAAAAAAGTAAATATTAAGTAAAAAAGTGTGCTAATGATTCTATTTTGGTAAAGTCATCACACTCCTAAACTTAATTCTTTACTTGTCTTCAAGTAAAGCCAAGTCTAACTAAATAAAATGACATGGGAAGTATATTCATAAATATATATCTATTAATACATGCATATTTCACAAAAAAACTCTCTCTCTCTCAAAATTTGTACAATCTTATGATAAGTAGGTTCACATATTCATCAATCAACGTTCCATCAATACAAGGAAATGCAAGGTTTTTGACAAATTGATCTGTGATTGTGTGTTGCACATGATATCATCCACTACACTCATGAAATCAACATATATGAGAATGCTAATGAATTCAATCTTAGAACAAGTCTCATAAGTCTATTTTCACATCCATCTTCACTAATATAAATATGCACTTAGCTAAAGATCAATGAGTACTTTACATACTTGTACTGTAAGGCTTAGGTGGGGTCGATAAATGTTTAGGCTCTTTCCACACCTTATCTTTCTTTTTGTTCATCATGCACTTTTTAACTGCAATTAAGTTTTTACTTGATATTTTAGTGCACCCTCTCTTATCATTATTTTCACATTTTATTATTCCACATCTTTTTTTTGTAACTTCATAACACCCCCAAACTTATTTTCAATTATATTTTATTTTTATTTAGAGGGATTAATTGTGTTGTGAGTTTTGCTTCTTTTTTCCCTCTTTTTTATATAAGGTGCATTACATTTCACCTAACTCTATAGCATAACACATGATTGCATTTTTTCTTTTCACACAAGCTAAAGGTGCATGGGTAAAGGTAATGCTTATTAGCTAGGCATAAAATGTTGCTTGAAGATATGAATGTTTCTTTGTTAGGCTCAAATGGGTGACTACGGATATTAAAAATGGTTAGCTTAAAAGGCTCAATCGATCCAAATAAAGCCTAAATCATTTCTCTTGTTAAATACTATTTAGAATTTTGCCTTAAGGGATGATCAAATAGATTCTAAAACTTGGTAGATCTCATCAACTCGCATAACTCACTAAAAATTTTCTCTCAATAAGCACACCAAAATAAACCATGAACATGTGCATAAATATTTGAATCAATCCAATGAGAACTAGCAAGCATATCACATGATTAATGTAAGTATCTTAACAAATATGTTACATTCTTTATCCTAGTTATGAGAAACAATTTTTATCATTAGGTTAATATGTTTCATATCAAGCATGCATGCATTTAGTTTTCATATATTTATCAATTTCTACCCAAACAAAAAATTTCCTAAAAATTGAAAATGCATAATAAATACAAAAGTAGAGAATAAAGTTCCCTCCTCTAAACATAAATTACACATTATACCCAATGTGCACATATAAATATGAAAAAGTAAGAGAGAAAAAAACTCCCTTAGCTTTGGCACACCACATATGCCGCTAAAATGCTCAATCTTGTTGCGTCATTGCTCTCCACATTTATTCATCTATAAACCAAAAACAATAAAAATATAAGTAAAATAATGTTAGGTTGCCTCCCAAACCAGCTTCACCTTGACTAGACGATCATATCAACTCCTAATGTACATCCCTTCATGTCCATTTACTTTTGAGTTGCTTGGAAATAGTTTGAGTCTTTATTTGTTCAATAATACTTTATGTTTTGATTCGCAAACATGGTGCTCAATTCTCTTCTTATGCCATAATTCTGTTTTCTTTTTGAACTTTTTGGCATTCTTATAAGCACTCTACCATAACTCCTCCAATTTATGTATTTCTAACATCTCTTTCACCTCTCTATTAGACTCTTTCACTTGCCTACTTGATTGGGGATGAGACGGTAAAAGTGTGAAGTTTGAACTTGGTGTCCTCACAATTGATGGTTTGATTTTAGAACATATCTCAAATTTTTTGATAATTTCCTTTGATACACACATGAAAAGCGCGTCCTCCAAAAAGTTCACACAGTCCACATTATCAACCTTTGATTCTATACTTTCAAAGTTAAAATAGGTTGAGTTGTTTTTTGGTAAGTTTATATGCTTGTTTATAACATCATATGTTAAAGTCTTAAGTATGGGTGACTCAATAGACTCTTTAAAGTGGTCCTCACTAGTAACATTCATCCTTAAGTATTCATTAGCACTATCAATATCAGGGGGTTTAGGTGCTTTAAAAAATTTAAATGTTACTTGTTCATCTTGCACTCTCATTGTAAGCTCACCCATTTTTACATCAATGAGTATTTTTTTGGATGCTAAGAAAGGATGACCAATTATGATAGGAATATCACGGTCATTCTCAATGTCTAGCGCAATGAAGTCTACCAGAAAGATGAATTTGTCTACTTTTACTAGCAAATATTCTATCACACCTCGAGGTCTCTAAATCGATCTATCTACCATTTGTAATATTACTAAAGTGGGTTTGATTTTACCAACCCCTAATATCTTGAAGACTGATAATGACATAAGGTTAATGCTACAACCCAAGTCACATAGTGCTTTCTCAAAATGGATGTTCTCAATAGTGTAAGGGATGTCAATACTACCTAAATATTTCATTTTTTGTGGTAGTTTTCTATCAAGGATGGCGCTATAACCTTCAATCAAGGTTATTGTTTCATGATTTACAAGCCTCCTTTTCTTTGATAGTATATCCTTTATGAATTTGGCATAAGACTACATTTTTTCAAGTACCTCTGCAAATGGTATGTTTATGTATCGCTTCTTGAAGACATTAAGAAATTTTGAAAACTATGTAACTAACTTTTGCTTTTGCAGTCTTTGAGGGAAAAGAATAGTAGGTTTGTAAAGGTTGTTTTTCTTTGGCTGAATTATTTATTTTTCAATGCTATCTTTATCCATTAGTTCCTCCTCCTCATTGTTAATTTCATGCTTCTCCTCATCCTTATCTATCTTATGTTCTTTTTCTAAATTTTTACCACTCCTCAAGGTTATGACATTTCACTGGTCCTTATCTTCTCTTCGTGGGTTTACAATTGTGTCACTTGGAAGGTTACCTTGAGGCCTTTGACTTATGGCCTGAGAAAATTGCCCCATTTGATTCTCCAAATTTTGAATTGAAGCCTCTTGAGTTGATACTTTTGCACTAAATGATTGGATACATTTTTATTGTCCTCAGTAGGTGGCTTCTTCTTTTACGCTTGTGATCGATGTGGTTGTTGAAAACCAAGTGGTGGAAATGAATGATAGTTGAATTGATTACCACATTAATTGTTATTATTCCAAGATAAATTTGGATGTTGGCTCCATCGTGGGTTATATGTTTTTGAGTATGGACTATTGTTTTGATTCATATTACCTATATAACATACAGATTCAAGATTATTTGAAAAATTATCAAAAAAATGAGCTCCTCTAAAAAACACACATGACACTCCTGAATCTTGGACCTGGTTTATACTCGCTAATGAGTTTTGAGCCTTCAAAAGATTAACCAAAGATGACAATTGAGCTATAAGTGCTATGATATCATTTACCTCATGCACTTTGGCTACTCTTCTTATGGCTTTCATTCTATCCATTGGTCATTGATAATTATTGCTAGCCATTTTCTCAAGTAAATCATAAGCTTGATTGTAAGATTTGGCAAGCAAAGCTCCATTAGCATATGCATCAAAAATAGTTCTTGTTTGAGCATTGAGACCATTGTAAAAAGTCTCCATTTGAATCCAAGAAGAAATTCCATGATGATGAAACTTCCTTAGAAATTCCATAAATCTTTCCCATGCTTCATATGAAGATTCTCCTTCGTATTATTGGTAGAAAGTAATGTTATCCCTAAGCTTGGCATTCTTTGTTGGTGAAAAGTATTTCATCAAGAATTTCTATGTCAAACCATTCCAATTTGTAATGGAATTAGGTGGCAAAGAGTTTAGCCAAGCTCGAACACGGTTTCGTAAAGAGTAAGGGAACAATCTAAGCCTAAATGCCTCATCGGTCACACCATTGAACTTAAATGAATCTACAACTTCAATAAACAATCTAAGAAGAAGATGAGGATCCTCTGCTGCTAATCCGCTGAATTGTTCAACTATTTGTAGCATTTGAAACATGACTGGCTTTAGCTCAAATTGATTAACTTGAATGTTTGGCCATGTAATACTTGGATTCAACCCTTTCAACGTAGGTATTTCACATTCAGTCATAGCTCTATCTCTATCATCCAACAAAAGCATTATTGTTTATGTCTAATGGATTAGCCATTTTTTTCTCTTGGTGACAACTTGTTGTTCCCTTATTGACTTCAAAATACGCTCAATTTCGAGATATAAAAGCAAGATTTCTCTCTCACGAACTCTGCTCATGGAATAGACTCAAATGTATTTCTAAAATCACTAAAAGAGATGTCTAAATTAAAACTAAATAAAAAAGTAAACATAAATAACTAAATAAAAAATTTAAATTAAAAATTTAAATAAGTAAAGAAAATTAACTAAAATAAATAAATAACCATATCACTAAAAACAATTAAAAATAAAAATAAAATTATGAAAAATAAAGAAAGAAAAATAATTAAAATAAAAGTAAAAAAATTAATTTCTAAACACAAGTGTACGTATCGTAAAAAATAATATAATAATAAGAAAGTATCGCTTCCACGGAAATAATTTTATTAGAAACTAATTTTAAAACTAAAAAAAATAAAAATCAATTTTTTTTTGTTTTTATATTTTAAGGAAGCAAAATTAAAATAACTACAAGTAAATACCAATAATTAATTAAATCAGATTTGGTAACTAAGATGAGATATGAAAAAATATCTAAGATTACTTAATCCCCTAATTTTCTAAATATGCAAATAACTAAAATTCCTCCAATATAATTATCAATTAATTACATCATCAATTGAATCTAACCTAACATGTATTCATCTCTCAAGTAAAGAACACACCATATAATAATTAATTTAATCAAACTCTTATGTCAATTAAATTGCATACTACTCATTAAGTTAATCGATTATGGATCACATACATAAAAATCATACATCTCTACCTAAAAACTATGCATGTTATTTAAACTAGACAAATAATTAAATAATTCTCTCAAATATATTTAATTGCCTCTATAGATATATTGTTGGCAAAACAATTAATAGCATAAAAATTAGATTAAATAATATAATTAAATTGAAATCATATTTCAGATAAAATATTAGATCATTACATGTTGAAAATTGGGTTCATAAGATCCCTAGATTAATAAATTAACTACATATAATTGTGTTCATAAAGCTCATATTTTTCATAAATAAATACATAAAAATTGATAAAGAAAGGAGTAGAAGAAGAAATACAATCAATCTCTTGAATTGTAATATTAATCTTCTCTTGAATCTCCACCAAAATTGTATCTCCTTTTGAATTTTTATGTATTTTTCTCTTTTTTGCTCCAAAAAATGATCACAATTATGCTAATGGTGGCTCATTAGGGTTTATGGGGTGATTATGGGCTTAAATATAACTCAAATGCAATCTAGACTATCAAATCAAATTCAGATCAAGGGTTCAGATCAAAACAAACAAAATTAATAGCGCCAACTAATCACAATATAACACGTGGCATACAGAATTTACTGGGGAAGATCGATCCGAGTCAATGCATGTTGAGTTAGCACCACATGGCTCAATGAAAATCAAGGATGTAGATGGCATGGTGTGCTGGTGGATCATGGGGAACAATCGTGTGACAACATATGGAGTGTTGTTTGACCGCACTCCGAACTCGAATTGAATGCCATGCTGACACATGGCACACATTGCTTCACTCCTCACATGTGGTGATTTATCATTCGTTGTTTCTGCTTGTATGGCTTACACAATCAAATCATATGCTTGCGTGGTAGGCCACATGGTAGTTTATGATTGGTCCTACGTTAAAACTCATAAAATATCCCAAAAAATCGAAAAAATTGTATTTTCACAAAATAATTTATATGTTAATATTTTTAGCCCCAAAAATATTATTTATTAAATAAATAAGTAAATATTAAGTAAAAAAGTGCACTAATGACTACTTTCATGGAGTCATTATTGAGTTAGTGAAAACTCAAGAAATTCATCTTGTTCTTTATTCATTTTCCCCTAATGCAATAAATCTAAAAAATTATTCGAATGAGCTCTTAAGAAAGTTCTCAAAACTTTCCACCACTCCTACTCAACTAATAGAAGGTTGAGGTCTAAATGAGTGACCAATAATTACCAAAAAGGACTAAAAGAAACAAGAAGAGCACCAAGCTCAAGAAACCAACCATGGATCCAAGGCGGGGGAAGTTAAAGCTTATGATGGAGCAACTAATGTAGCTTTATATGAACTCATAAGTGCACCCTAGTGCCTCAGTGAGTCATTCAAAGTCTCTATGACCACTAGGGGTTATTGCACAAGAAGAATAGCATCAGATTCCCAGTGTCAGCAATAACTCAAAAAGACCAATCCATACCAAATTGGGTCCCTGTATTTAAGATTAATAAGACTTGGGTATCAACTTTAGGAATGGAAATGATGCCCCACCGCGGCACCCTTGGCCACCACTATCTAAGCTAGTGAAAGCCAATTGCACTTAGATAACCTGTGCATCATATGTGCAGACTTGAGGAACCATCTCGAGGAAAAATGCCATGCCCGCTCTGGCTATGAAAGCTTTTTTGGTGATATTATGGATTCAAGCTACAATAAATAAGTAGTGCTAGGAGTGGGTGATCATCGTATTCCAAATCTACTAATAGGAGACTTAAAACACCTAATTTTCAAAATACAATAGAGACTTGATGGAGAGAAATGAGATCGAGATTACACCGATTCCACCTAGGCTCATTTCACCTTAGAGGTACTCTCAACTCCAATGGGGAACAATTTCAAGAAACCCTCAATTGGGACTTAAAATGGGTCCTCTAACCCCTTAGACCGCCTTGATTTTTTTAGAGATTGGGTAAATCTCTATGCAAACAGTGGTGATGTCAGTTGTAGAGCATTTCTTATGACACTAGTAGGTAAGGCTACAGTATGGTATAGAGCCTTTAAGCCATGAACAATTGGGAACTAATCAAAGTTTGTAAAGTAGTTCCACATTCACTTCTCAGTCAAGAAAAGATGACCAAAGACCTCAACACATCTGATAGAGCTGAATCAAATAAAATAAGTCATTAAAAGATTTCTTTAACTATTTTAGTAATGAGAAGAATTATGTTAAAGACTATCCAGACTCTTTTAACATCAGTGCATTCCTCTACGATATCCATATGAGATCGCTGTGGAAAAAGATAGTAGAAAAGATCCCTAAGTTGTCTTACAAAGAGATTATTAGGATTGTAGTAATGATAATCAATGTCAAAGATATGGCTAGCCATCATATAAGTTGAGCTATGAACCACCCTTAAAAAAAGGAAGATAGTGGAAGAGCCCAGAAATTTTCTAGCTATGAAATTTAAAAGTGTGGGTAGGAAAGAAGATCCTCTAAGGAAAAATGGAGCATCATAACTAGGGAAGAACATCTAAAAATTTGTTCCTTTGAATATTTCTCAAGCATAAGTGTTGATAGAGGTCTAGTATTCATGACTCTTTAGACTCCCTAAGAAGATTATAGGTAAACCATCAAGCAAAAACCATAATATGTATTGCAAGTTCCACCAGGACTTTAACCACAAAATAGATGATTGTCAAGAGCTCCAAAGAGAAATAGAGCACCGAATATAGAAGATTTGTCTAAAGAACTTTGCAACTAGGAGTGACACATTCCCAAAAGCCCAAGTAACTAAGTAGACAATGGTAGGCCTTCAGCCTTGAATGAAGTTCAAATCTTGAAAGGCAGGATACAAATCATGCCAGGAAAATTCAGAGGATTAGTAGCCAGCTACGAGGATTTTTCTATCATATATGATGCATTCAGATGAACAGTCAATTTAAACTTTAATATAAATTGCTTAAGATATTAATTAGTATACAGTAAGTATGGGTATTTTTCATAGAGGATTTTGAAACTCCTATTTACCAAAATGAGAGATTTTAGTTTTGTAAACTGAAACATAAATATATCAACTAAAGATTATTAAGGTAAAAATAAGATCTAAATATTGAGATGAAAATATGAATAAAAGAACATGGAAAAACATTCTCCACTACTAACAAGTATTACAAATCAATAAAAACATATCCTAATATCTTATTCTTTGAATATACTAAGTTAGAAAAATTCACAAGCTCAAAAGTCTTGACTTTTCTTACCTATTTGTTGAATTTAATAAGCTCTTAATGTAAACTCTTTTTAATAGACAATATAAAATAAGCTTTCTAAATTTAATCTATCAAAAGCATTCGATTTCAAAAAGCATATTGGATCAAGGTTAAATGTACAACATTAGTTTGATTATCTTGGTTATTAATTTTTATTGCAAGTAATTTATCACTAGTTATTTAAATTGATCAAGCGATTACGTACCCAATCAACTAAATGATGAATTAACCTAATTATTCAATTATACATTTTAATAATTAAGAAAATCCATACAAATCTTGAATTAAAGAATTAATACATGATCAAAAAGAATAGAGAACTAGAATATGGAAGATTTTAATAATTATTATCATCCAAGTCTGAGGCTTCAAATCATTCATAATCAATTATAAATTTTTTTTTAGTTCTTACATCCAACTTAAACTATAAATTCTAAAATCCTAATTATAATTAGTCTATTTATAATACTAGATTTGAGGGGATATAAGTGGGATAAAAATACTAGAAAAATTAACATTACTATTCATTTATGACAGGAAGACCATGGTGCACTTTATTTCATTTCCCGACACATAGTTAAAATTATGCATCAAATTAGACCCAAGAGGATAGTGCCTTAGTGCACTTAAAACCATGTTATGGCATGATATGTTTCTCCAGAATGCTCACCTAATTCGAGAGTAGTGCACTACAGTACACTATTTCTATGCCTCAGTGTGCTTTTAATTCTTCATGGTTACACTTTAACCCCTCCTTGATATATTTTGTATAATTTTCAAATCAAGTCCTTCTATATTTGATAATTATGCCTCCAAGGTGTAGATTATTTTGATTCATATAATTTGTATTTTTTGAAGACCAAAATATCTGAAATATATTAAAACATATCTCGTGATTCCAAAAACATATTTTGTAATATAATTAAGTAAAAATGAAACATTAAAACTTAATTCTTCCAATTAATTTTGATAAATCACCAGGTAAGCATGCATTTTAAGCACTTATCAATACAAAATCATGCCAAGGGAAAAGAGTCAAGAATGGTTGGGGAAGATTTAGTCTTCACTAAGAAGGAAGTAAAATGGATAGTACATCCCCACTATGATGCTCTAGTCATAACCTTACAGATCACCAACAATAAGATTTATAGAATGCTGGAAGATACTGGCAGCTTAGTAGAGATCTTATTCAAGGATGCTTGGAAGTAGATGAAGCTACAACATCCTTTCAAGCCGGTCAACGCTCCCTCATATGGCATCTCTGAAAAAACCTTTCACCTTAGATGGAATATGAAACTTCTAGTCACTATTAGGGAGGGTTATGCCACCATGACCATTATGATCAACTTTTTGGTAGTCAATTGCTACTCAGCTTACAACGACATCCAAAAATGACCTTTCCTACATGTTGCCAAGGCAATATCATCAACTTATCACTTGGCACTAAAATTCTCAATAAAAATGCGAATTGGAATTATCTTAGGAGAATAGAGAGTAGCATAGGAATGCTACAACATGGGGATCCACTAGGGATAGAAGATATGATTAGTGTCTGACTTGAAGAGGTTCAGAATAGTATTATTTATTTTCTGGTGCATATATTTTATTTTCCAATAAAATGCTAAGTGAGGTTATGCATGGTCATGTCAACACCAGTACCAAAAAAATAAAAATTAAGAATAAATAAAGAGTCTAGCTAACTTGGAATTTATGCAACATCAGTAACTCAACTCTATGAGCACCTAACACATCCTTGGCATCTAGAAAGGCTATAACATTAGAATGATCATCAACCACACAATTGTAACAACACTAGCATTACACAAAGGTAGGACTGCCACCGTGTGCTACTATAACTTGGAAGAAATCACATTATTCCCTCAGACTTAGTAACCATACCAAGTCAAAGAAAAAAATCAAAATTGTCCTACAATAGATTAGGAAGGCCACTCCTTCTACAAAACAATGTTGTGACCATCCCCCTTGGAACTTAGCCAATGTCTGAATAGATAAAGTCCTACATAAACAATGAAGCAAGATTACACCCCTTCCAACCATAATGATAATAGCCAAGGATCTAGCCTAGCTCTATAAGACCACTATCTTAATGAATCACATCATGCAGGAAAGGAAATGAGGCTCAACACTTATTCCATACCCTTAATGACCATAATCTAGGATCACGACAATGAAAATCGTTACCACAATGGCATACTTTCTATACGGGAAAGGAAATGAGGCTCAACTCCCATTCCATACCCACAACAATAGTAAGCGAAGATCAAGGTAGTGCCAAAATAGAGCAAGACCATTCTAAATGGATCACATCTTGTGAGAAAGGAAGTAAGGCTCAACACATATTTCACACATGCAATGATTAGGGTCCAAAATCACGACAAGAAACCATTACCTCAATGGATTACGTCATATACAAGAAAGAAAGAAAGCATGGCCCAATGCCTAATCCATACCCACAGTAACAGTAACCTAGGATTAAGGCAATGGTTTATACACCATTAAAAATTGTCTTAATGGATCACATCTTAGGGGAAAGGAAGCGGGGCTCAATGCCCATTCCACACCTATAATGACTAGGATCTAGGATTAAGATAATGTATTCAATTGCCTTAATATATCACATATTATGGGAAAGAAAACGGGTGTCAATGCCCATTCCATACCCACATCGATTAGGATCTAGGATCAAGATAGTTCAAATTTTTGTTTCACTGTATCACATCATGTGGAAAAGAAAGTAGGGCTTAATGCCCATTCCATACCCATAATGATGAGGATTTATGATCAAGACAATTCAAACCATTGTCTCAATGGTTCATATCCTATGGAAAAAGAAGCAAGGCTCAATGCCCATTCTACACCCATAGTGACAAGAATCCAGGATCAAGACAATGTAAATGGTTGTCTCTATATATCACATCCTATGGGAAAGAAATCAAGGCTTAATTCCCATTCCATACCAACAGCAACCAAAATCCAGGATCAAGATAGTTTATTCCATCACCTCAATGGATCACTTCATTTGGGAAAGAAGATAGAACTTAACTCCCATTCCACATCCATAGTGATTGTGATCGAAGATCAAGGTTATGGAAATAACTTATTGCCTTAATAGACTTTGTCTTGTGTGGAAAATGGAGCCAGGACATACCTCTTTCATCACTCACAATGACAATGATCTAGGATCTAGACATAGGGGCTAAGAACTATACACCAAGGAACAAAGTGAGGCACAACCTCCTTCACACCCAGGAAACTCCTTTCCAAAATTCAACACCATCATAAAACTTTCAAGGAAAAGGTAGAGGCTATACCTCCATAAAAATGGGGATCCATAATGGTCATTTCTTATCGCACGTAAGAAGCCCACCAAGTGAAGGGTTGGGAGAGTGGGAGCCAAAACCACCCATTTTAAAAAATTTCTTAAGGCACTTGGAGAATCAGAAAAACCTCCCAGGAACTTAGGGATTCCAAATAAAGTAAGAGTCTAAAGAATATGGAGTGCAAACCAACCATATTCAAAAATTTCCCAAGACACCTAGTAGGACCAAAAAAGGTTCCCAATAACTTATGGAGTCAAGAGAAAAGTTTAAGTCTAGGAAAGATGGACTATACACCACTCATTTGCAAGCCACTTCCTAAGCCACTTGGAAGAATCAAAAAAATCTCCCATAAACTTATGGAGTTTAGGAGAAAAGTGAGAGTCTAAAAAAATGGAATCTCGACCACCCACATTCAAAAAAAATCCTAAAGAACTTGGGAGAACTAGAAAAACCTCCTAAGAACATTGCAAGTCTAGAAAATATGGATTAAAGGAAAAGATGAGTTCAGGAAAAGAAAAATTAGGGAAGGTGGATTCAAAGTAAAAGATGGATTCAAAAATAATGACTCAAGAAAAAAAATAGAGTTGAAAAAAAGTTTGAGCTTTTAGAATTTGGGTAAGTCAAATTAGGAAACATCACAACATTAACAAGAAGGGAAAACTCACTCTCTAGATCCTACCCTAGGATCCACACATCACAATCGCAACCGATTGGACCTAACTGATCACCTGAATGTCAAATTTCGAGCATAAGAAGCTAAATTATTGATGGGTTGCTCAGTCACCTAGCCAAATGGTGGTTGCATCCATCTGTATGTCCACCTATCCTACGTAAGTTTTACTCTAATTTATGCAAAATCAGTTAGTGCCTCTTGACTGCCCAATCATCAGGCCATCTAGCCATGCAACCACCTTTGGTTACGTGGTAGTTTTCAATCCACTCTATATTTCCCATGCTTGATCTTGGATCCACTGTGCTCTATCTCACTGATTTCCATATGTAATCCTCCTAAATCCATACTATATGCTAACACCAACCTTATCTTGGATTATTAGGACTAACTCACTTCAATTCCATTTTGCAACTTCCAAAAAATTTATGAAAAAATGACTAAATGTTATCCTAATGCAAGCGGTTTATGCTTTATAACCATGAGTTTCATGCCTCAAATCAACTAAAAGTGTGTGCCCATGTACTAAAAATTTCAAGTCTGATCTCCCAAAGTCACAAAAATAAACAAATATGATATCCCAAGATTACAAAAATAAACATGTGTGATCTCTCAAGGTTACAAAAAATTAATCCAGTGTGGCCTTAAGGTCGTTAAAGTGCTAAGTATGTACAATTTTATCATTCAATAAGAAAGCCAAAAGTTGCAAAGTAAAGTATAGAGTACAAGAAAAAATATCCAAAGTGAAATGTTGATCTTATTCAAAATTTCAAATCCTTATATAGTTACAAAGTAAAGCCAAGTACCAATATTTTGACTAAAAGTTAAAAATATAAAATGCAGAGAAATGAGTGTATCCTAACTCCTAATTTTTATAATGGTCGCCCTTATTGGCATCCTCTAATAGAACAAAGAAAAATGGGTACTACACCTATTGCTTTCTATGTTCTAACAACTGATTAAGGTTGGGCCTCATTTCCAACATCAGCAGAAGTATGTACTATCATTCCAGATGAGGTCTCACCCCTTTCAATGTTTTAGTTATCATCATACTCATTGTATTAAACTATAACACTAGTGTAATCTAGCAAGTTATGTGGAGGAATAGCTAAGTTTAGATAGCCTTTCCTAAATTTCCCTTCATGGACTCAAAGCAGTGAGCCCAAGCCACTCTAATGTCATCCTTGAAGTTTTCTAAATTAAGATAGTCATCTACTGCTTGCTCTGCTATAGTTTCCAGTTGTTTCCTTTCTAGCAAGCTCCCTACGAGCTCTCTTAAGAGCTCTCTCTACACTAGTGTAATCTAGCAAGTTAAGTAGCTTGGCATGCTTTTGTCTTTTCAATCATGTGTCCACCTCAAGTCTGATCTTTTACTCCCTATAAACCAACTCATGAAATAAAAGGCATTGGTAGCTGGGCCTTTCTACAAAAAAAATGTGTTGTGAGTTCATCTCTACAAAACCAAAGAAAAATCAAGTCATATGGAGTCATCAATCAAATAAAGAATAGGACTTAGAGAGCACTTACCTAGTTTGGAACAACCTTCAAAAGTATCAGTAATGGTTAAATTGAGTTGTAGCCTCCAATAAGCAATTCTCTCAACAATCAGTAGTCTCTTACAACTTTGTTCTTTGCGAGATAGAGAAAATAGTTGATCAATGAAATCCTTCTTCTCATTGTTATACTTGACTTTCTAATGACCCTATGAAAGTAGAGTCATTAGTGCACTTTTTTACTTAATATTTACTTGTTTTATTCAATAAATAATATTTTTATGGTTGTAAAATATTAAAATATGAACTTTTTAGTGAAAATGGGTAAAAATATAATTTTTGAAAATTTTTGGGATTTTTCTAGAATTGTTTTGGATTTTTAACGTATGACCAATCAGAAGGTGTCAAGTGTCATACCATACAAGCAGAGACAACGAATCATGCTACGCTGCATGTGAGGAGGGTGAAACGCATACCACGTGTCAACACGGTGTTCAATCCGAGTTCAGAAATTGGTCAACCATCGTTGCCACGTGTCATCACACCATTGCTCTACGCATTCCACCTACGAATCACATCCCATTGCATGTTGCTGACTCAACAAACATTGACTTTGATCGATCTCCCCTACCATGTGTCGCTCTCTGATTCACCCAATGAATTTTTGATGCCACGGGTCATGCTGTGATTGGCTAGAGCTGTCTATTTTGCTTGTTTTGATCATAGCCTTTAATCTAAAGTTGATCTAATGGTCCAAATCGCACCTGAGCATTATTTAAGCCCCTAATCACTACATAAACCCTAAGTGGCCTCGATTAGCATAATTTTGGTCAATTTTTGGAGCTAAAAAGAGAGAAAAATAGAGAAAAATTCAAGAGAGGACACAATTTTGGTAGAGATTCAATAGGAGATTAATTCTATAATTCATGAGATTGATTGTGTTTCTTCTTCTACTCTTTTCTTTATCAAGTTTTATGAACACAATTATGTGTAATTAATTTATTAATCTAGGGATCTTATGAACCCAATTTTAACCATGTGATGATATAATATTTTACCCCAATTATAATATTAATTTAATTATATTATTTAATCTGATTTTTATGCTATTAATTGTTTGGCCAACAATTTATCTATAGAGGCAATTAAATAGATTTGAGAAAATTATTTAATTGTTTATCTTGATTAAATAACATGCATAGTTTATATGCAGATATGTATGATTTTTATGTAAGTGATCCATAATTGATGAACTTAATGAGTAGTATGCAATTTAATTGGCATGAAAGTGTGATTAAATTAATTACTATATGGTGTGTAGTTTACTTGAGAGAGAAATGCATGCTAGGTTAGACTCAATTGATCATTTAATTAATTGTTATTATATTAGGGAGATTTTATCGATTCACATGTTTAGAAAATTGGGGGATTAAGTATTCCTAGATATTTTCTCATATATCTTTTTAGTTATCAAATTTGATTTAATTAATTATTGCTATTTACTTTTAATTATTTTAAATTTTCTTACTTCAAATATAAAAACACAAAAAAATTGATTTTTATTTTTTTTAGTTTGAAAAATTAGTTTCTAAAAAAATAATCTTTGTGGGAACGATCTTTTCTTATCATTATATTACTTGTTGCGGTATGTATATTTTATATTCATTGCACACACGTAGTGTGTAGCGATCACTTTCTTCCAACGTATTGCACCAAAGAGAGAAAGAGTTAGCAAAATTAAACAAAGCAGTAAAGTAACCTCAGAAGTGCAAGTTGTATTCATAAGGATGACTCATCATTAGGAACAAATTTAATGGACGTAGCACCAAGTTCACAACATGCAACATCATATGCACTAGTTACAATGAACCAGAAAAGTTCCAACACTTCTTAGACTTGGGAAAGTCATTAATAAACCTACAATTTCCATATGGCCTCAAGTTGAACCATCTGCCACTCACAAAATGGAGATAGTACAAAGAATGTAACCAAGGTAATGTCCTTGCCATTTTCCTTCCACAGGATGTAACGGGATTAAAAAAAACCTCCATAAATTAAGAGAGAACTGTCATGGAGAAGACCTAGTTATATAAAGGAAATCTCGTTCCAATGGGGGGGACTCAGAGCCTAAGACTAACAAAGGATTGATCAATAAAAATAGTGATCTTTTCCAATGGGGGACTACTAGAGATCACACCTTGCCTAGGAAGAATAATTTCAATGTCATCAAGAAATTCAAATCTCTCTCAACTTATCTATCACAGGTTTAGTAGTGACTACAACCATTGAATCAACTTTATATTTATATCTACACTCATGTTCATAATTCAATAAGCCTTCAGGAATATATTTACTGAAAAAAGAGCTAGAAATCTCAATGGGATTGATAGGTTCATACCGAAAAGAGGAGTCTGAATGGAGTTTGGAGTTAAAACCTATTGGAAAGCACCATCCGAATCGCTGCCATCATCGAAAAAGGAAATACCAATCGACACTACACCATTTTCCTGACTGGCTAGCTGTACATTCCAACCACCAATCAAAATGGGGTATGGCTTTCTAATCTCATCCCTTTTTTATCTATGGAATGATCATCCCTCTCGATTGGCCTAATGTCCTAACTCTCATTGGTTATGTTGCTCTGTCCTATCCTAACTAGCCTATGAGTCCCTCCTGCCCCACCTTGCATGATACGAGTCATTTTAATTTGGGTATTTGCTCCAAATTCCAGATTTATTTACATCTGGATTTTCCTAGATCCCTTTTTATGGTGGTTATTTTTGTGGGTCTTGCTACTAAACATCATATTTTAAAAAGTAGGTTTATCAAAGCTAAAGCAATGTGGCATGAACTCCTAGCTCTTAAAAGAAAACTCTTCAAAAATTTCAAAGTCTACCGTTCTAGATCTATAGAAAGAGAAAAGGAAACAAATATTCTAACAGTACTTGTGTTTTTCAAGTTCCTAAGGTTCATGCAAATTCAAAAGAAACTAAAGAAAAAAGTTAGAAAAGTAAGTTATCGATCCACTAACCTAGAGTTGGATGAAACTAAAACTGTTCTTCAATATTTATCCTCGTAGCTCTAACCTTGATTCTAGAGTAAGTGTTGTGAATAAGGTTGATGGTGACTGATGAGTACTCAAAAAGTACTAAAATTACCATTATTTTATACACGTTAATTGATTAAATATATATATATATATATATATATATTTATATGATTTTATCATATATTTATATAAATCTGTCTTTTCGGAATCACAGGTATTTTTATTATTTTTCAGGTATTTTCGCTTAAAAAAGTAACTTAAAGACTCAAAGAAAAATACTGAAGGCAATACATCGCTAATATATTCATAAATTAAATGAGGAAAAGTCAACAAATATGAAAAAATTGGACAAAAAGGGTCAAAAGTGTCAAAAGTGTCAAAAAGGAGGAAGTCGTGCACGCAACCGTCCAACAGCGCCGAACAACACACGCGCATCACCTAGTCCGCGAGCGTGCACGCCACATCACCCGGCAAGCGTGTGCCATATCGCCCAGTCCGCGCACGCGTGCTCTCCATTTGCATGTGCCCCTGCTCCAATCCGTGCGTGCCACTGCGCCCATCTGCCCCAATCCGTGCGCGCCACCACGCCTCACGCCATCATGACGTCAACAATGATGTCATCATTCACTACTCCGCGTTTCCACCATTTTTAATCATTTTTTCACCCACTTTTTCTTCCCTTCCTCACCTATAAATACCCTTATTCTCTTCACTTCATACCACACCTAAAAAAACATTTTTTCTTCTCTTTCTTTCTCTCCATTTCTTAGTTTTTAGCTCTTCTTAGTTTTAGAGTTATTCTCTTTTTGAGAAGAACTAATTATGTTTTTGTAATTTATTTGTTTTTTGATTCAATAAATGGAAGTGCAAATTCTGTTTGGAGGTTTTCCAACGACAGGAATAACATCAAAGTACTGTAAGGATTTTATTTTCTTTATAGTTATTTTTATGCTTTATTATATGTTATATTTAATTTTTCTGTGATTAAATTTAACTTTGCTGGCTGCTTGTAAACATGATATAATAATAACGTTGTTATACTTGCAAAATGTTAAATATGTAAAAATCTATAAAATGAATTGATTTTGTTTTTATTCAAGATTTTATATTAAGAATGTTAGAGAGAAATATATTATTTTTCATTACAAACTTAAATCTAAAAATTAGATTTTAAGATTTAGTTATCCGGTCTAATTTAGAGTAGTGCTCTTTTATTTGTTGGTACAATCGCCCTGTAGTTAGAGTGAAGCTCTATTTCAAAAGTTTTTATAAGAATTATTATCTGAAAATGTATTGACAACATGTTTTCAGTAGTGATTTAATTTAGACACCTTGAATAAAGTTTAAAGTATCTAACCCCACCAAATGTGGCATTTAAATTGTTAATTTTCAATCTCTTTGAAAAAAGAATTAATTTAATTAACCAAATTAGTTATCAACCCTACCCATAAGTGTTAATTGATTTGTTTAGGTAATAAAGAATATCTAACCCCACCAAAGGTGGTATACATATAAAAAAAAGAATCAATAAATATCAATTTATATCTTTAATAACATAAATAATATGAGCAAGCATAATTAACTTAGTTATTATTTTCATAAATAATCAACTATTATAAAAGATAAAATTTGCATAAATGTTTATTGAATTTGTATCTATATTTATTTTTATGTTATTATATTAGAATCACAAAAACTCAAAATATCGTGAAAAGATGTTTAGGATTTAATTTCGTTTTTAAAAGTTTGAATAATAAATTAAAAACCACATATATTCCTTCCTTAGATCGACCTTGTGAGTATACTTATCATTTTCAATGAAATGATTCGTACACTTGCAAGATTTTTATAAATATAAAACCAAAACATTAGCAGGATCGACGATGTCGGTTTTGCTCATCAAGTTTTTGGCACTGTTGCTGGGGGAAGGAATATCATTTTTAAATTATTTATCAATATTTTAAAAACTTTTTGTGCTTTAAATAATTTTGATTTTTTTTTTATTTTGAGTTAAAATAAAATCAAATTTCAAATTTCATAAGAAATAAAAAAAATAAAAAATTTTAAATTAAAAAAATAATAATAATAATTATAGCATGAATATTAAAATAATTTTGAAATTTAAAATTTGAAGTAAAAAAAACTTTAATAAATTTTTTAAAAAATAATAATAAATTAAAAAAAAGAATGAAATAATTTTTTTTATTTAATTATTTTCTTTTAAAAAAACATAAAAAAATTAAAACTTTATTTTATTTAAATATATAAATAGAGAAATAATAAAAAATAAAAAATAAAAAATAAAAATAAATAAAATTTAATTTTTAATTTTCATTTAATTTTAAGTTTTATTTATTTATTTATTTTAAATGTTGATTTTAATTTTTTTTAAAATAAAAAAATATTATTTTCAATTTTGTTTTTTTGTTCTTTTACCTTTTTTCAATTTTTTCTTGGTTTAATTTTTAATTTAAATTTTTTATTTTTATTTATCTTTATTTTTAATTTTGTTTTTAATTTTTTTTAACCTTTATCAATTTTTTTTCTTTATTTTTGGTTTAATTTTTTTACTTTAATTATTTTTTATCTTAATTTTCATTTAACTTAATTAACTTAGGTTTTTACTAACTTAATTAACTTAAATTGTCATTAACTTAAATAACCTACATTTTTATTAACTTAATTAATTTAAATTTTTATTTAACTTAACTTAATTAACTTAATTTTAATAGAATGAAAAATAAAGATCTAATAAAGTTCTATCTAGAAGACTAATTCTTGGAAACCTTTGTTTTACTATTCTTTCTTGAGAACGTTAGATCATTATCTAGAATATCAAGACCAATCTCAACCTACCTCCCATCAATGCATAAATTAAGGGCCCAAATTGAGAGAAGATCGAATAGAATTAGGCTACAAAGATAACAGATTAAGGAAATTCAAACCAATGGATCTATAATTAAATTTTCTCGACTGACCGTAACTTTACAATTGAGACTCCTATTGAGACACAAAATTAGCCATTGGAAATCTTGTGACCTCACGTTTATGATGATGTAAAGATATATTGGGTACCAGTTGCTCAATACCACTAAGATGCTCCAAAATCAATTGTCACTGAGTCGTCGTACCTAGGAAAGATAACTAGACTACTTACCCCGCCAGCCATCAGATACCTAGGTAGCCTAGGAGACTTATGTTGGATAAAAAACTCACTAGGTATATGTGACACGATTTGATTGATCTATGATTCTATTGAAAAGCCAAATGGGTATAGTCAATGCACAATCAGTTATATCTTTTATTACTTAAATTCAAAAATCAATATTAATGACAACATCCTATTATTATAAAAGATCATTAATATAATAAATAATTATATATTAATTAATTCAATGTTTAAATATTATAAATTTTTATAATTAATCAATATTAGTTATTTACGATTATGTCATCCATCAAAACTTTTAAATAGGTCATCGCAACTTAAAAATGTAAGTATAAGCTTATATCATAAACTCCCTCAAACTTACTCCGATCTTAATCTTTTTAATCAAAAATTAACTTAAGCATTGCAGTGGATACAACACCTCTCCTAGTGTCATACTTTTTGATGTAATTTTCCAATAATTCATAGGTCTACGTGTTCAGAGAATGCAACCAAACAGAAATCAACTTCAACAAAAAAAAATATTTTGGAAATTTCTAATTCAAAAATATGTTTACATGCATAAATCCATCTTTTATTTCTCATATCGTCAATACTAAGTGATAAATGAGGTAAAGGTGCATAGACAATCAATAGGTTTGCCTATAAGAAACCACCATTGAAAGAGTGCGTAATAACTCACTCATCAAGCGCTCTTGTATCGAAGATGAATGGAATGCTGAGAAGGGAAGTGTTCCACCAAGGGAAAGTTTTGACTATTTGTAAAGAAAAAATAACGAATGAATCTTGTAAAATTCTCAAGAAATTCTTTGATTTCTTTCGAGAAAAAAATTTCATACTTTTAGAAAACTTCTTGCTATCTAGGAGACGAAAAAACATGTGAAGTAAAAGAAGAAAAGGCAATCAATTGCTAATGAGAACCTAAAAGAATATTTCAAAATAAAGATTCTAAAACCCCTCATTCCGATCGAGGTTGAGAATTGGAGATCAAATGCGTGTGAAATTTTCGTCAATGGTTTAGATCTAAATCGTTGTATTTAAAATTATAAGTGATTTTTAATGTATAAATATATGTGTATAATATAATATTAATATAGATTCTATTTTAATTATAATTTTAAAATTATAATAACCATATTAACCTCATATTTAATATATTAAAGTTAATTTAAAAAAAAATATGTCAAACTAAAACTTCGAAGCAATTTCCTTATTGACCGTGCAGGTGAGGTTATCATTTGAAATGACTGCTACTTCAATCATTTTTCAAAACAACCACTTGCGTACAACAAATTCCGTTTTATCTTCCAATTGGTTGTAATTGTAAATTTGTAATCAAGCTTTACATTCTGATGCATGGCTCCATCTGCATAAGATGTAGTATTTGCCAACCAAAAGAAACAGGAGGATTGGGGTTTAGAAAACTTCAAGATTTTAACCAGGCAGTCAAAGCAGCATGAGATTTTGTTATAAATCCTCAAAAACTCTAGGTCAAAATCTTAAAGTAACAAATACATAAAGGATCAACATTTTTTGAGCGTGAAAACAAAAACATCAAATTCTTACATTTGGAAAAGTTTAATCATAAATGTTGCTAGAACCTACAACCAGTTGATCAATAAGAAATACGAAAAGAACAATTACCATTAGAAGGACTCCTAGTTAAATGGATGTTGAATTTTGGGGAAGATGTCTTCAGATAGTGGACAGTAATTTATCAGAATTAATATTCTTAAAAATAAAATTAATATTATAATAATTAAATATTTTAGCTTATAATCTAATACTTTATAGTTTTTAAATATGAAAATATTGTTCCGGAAAAATCTACTGTAACAATAAGAGTATCCTAATTTATGATAAGAAAGCATTAATTTCATATTTTAAGCGAGCTGTCAATTTAACACGTGTCAATAGACTATTGAACGCTTATCCAATTCATAATATGCCCCTGTTTAATAGACAAATAATTATGCTAGCCCTCTAGTTCTAGAGATGTGTTGAATGATAATAGACTCGAAAAGAGTAGGCACTATAGTGGTTGACCTAGCTAGCGATATAAAGTTGTTTCCTTACAAATCATAAATTTAATATTTGATATATGAAAAAGAACAGCTTGCATCTTTATCTGTGATGAGCCAATCATGTTGCCCATCACCTTGGATTTAGGGAAGAAAAAAATAACTTGATTTACTTGAAGGAACTCCTCTTCTTAATATGTGTTAAAAGAATCAATTAGAATGGAATTGAGAAAGGATGCAAATAAATATGTTAATTTATTTTGATTGTGTTTATTAATAATTTATAAGAATTGAAATAATTAAAAAAATTATTATATTTAAAATATGAAGTAAATATTTAAAATGAGAATCAAGAATAATAAAATTTACATTATATAAAATTGGTATTGAAATTAAATTATTATTTATTTTTTATTTATAATTATTAATTTTATTTTTAAAAAATAATTAATGTAATAATAATTTTATTTTTAATTAAAAATTGAATTTTATTTAATTCATAATTATTTTCTATAAACATTTTATTCCCAGGTCACATCATAGCCTTCATATGAGCCTTACATCCCAAAGTTACAAAAAAAGACACTTTCAAATGATTTGGCTCAGAAGGTAATATTTCTCTGTCAAGGATGCCTACCTCATTACTTAGGAGAGTGATTTTCACTAAAGGCAATGTGGGAAAATTTATGACTTTAAAGGATTACAATTGCCCCTTTATGTCACAAGGAAATTGAAGGCGTGGTGGAACACTTGTTCATTAGATATGAAATATTACAATCTTGATGGTTTCAGTGGAAATAGAACATACTTTTAACAATTCACTTTAAAAATGGACATTTATTCTCATGTCAACATGATCCTCAACCCTCCAAGAGCACCATAACCAAAGGATGTTGCCCTCTAAATATTTCACTTTTTTGGCTTTACTTAAAAGATGTCAAATAAACTAAAATCCCTAGAACTCAAAAAATGAATTGACTTACACTGCTAATTTTAAATGAGATAAAATGAGCTATCCAACTCAATAAGTTCATATTTAAATTTTATTTTATTGAATTCATTTAAATTATTTAAACATTTGAATCAATTATATTAATTAGTGTATATTTTTAAATTACTATTTGTCTTAAAACTTTATATTTAATAAAACATTCTAATATAAATTTAATTTATTTAATTTTTAAAAATTGATTATTCCTATTTTTATTTATTTATTTTGTTTAATATTAACATTTTTGTCAACTTCATTTTTTCTTTTATTTATTAGCTTTTAATTCAACTTGTTTTTGTTAAATGAACTGAACTTTTGAACTCTCAGTACCTGGTTTGAAATCTCTAACAGTACTCATTGGACAAATATGGTTCTTAAAAAATAAGATTGCTTTCAACTTAAGCACCATAGACTTCAATTTCGATTTGATCTCCATTACGAATTCAAGAAGATTCTAGTTGATAACAATAAGTCACATGAAACCATTAAAGAGATATCACGATTTATATCTCTTCCACTATGATAGTTGAAAAAAAGGTCATGCGATCAAAGATTTCATTATATCTCATCATGCAGATCATATCACTACACCTGAAAACTAGAGCATTATATGCAATCTATAGCACTTGCTGAAGCAATGGCTTTTTGACGCGGCTATAGATCATACACACCTTAGAAAGGACAAAGCAACTGATGTCAAGGAAATAAGTGCATTTTATGACAAGTTTATGACAACAAAAGATATTATCTTTTGACAGTTCTAAGGAAATTGCACCAGTTTTAGATGATTTTCATTCGTTGGATTCCCAGCAGCAATGAATATAAAAGCTCACAATCTCATAGCTAAAGAGAAGTCTGGTTTTGTAAATAAGTGCATTTTACAATCGTACTTCACCATCTCGCCCCCACCCTAAAGGGTTTCCTACCTACTTCTGATTAGCCAAAAAAACAAAACAAAAAAAAGCCTATTGATTAAGATAATTAAACCCCTTTTTTACTTAATCAATAAATGATCACATCAATTATTGTAAATAGAGTTTTTGAAAAAGAAAAAACACAGTAGCTTTTGTTTCGCAGCAAACGCAAACACAAAGTACACTACACAACACACACACACACATATATATATACGAGATTTTCAAAACCAACTGGCAAATTACAATTAAATGTCAATGAGACTCGAACAACTACTAGATTAGTTGCTTTACCATACCATCATATTAGTCGAGTGGGGAAGCATATAGAGTATTTACTAATATTAATTAAATTACAATTCCCTTTCATTTATTTACTTGATAATAAAATTCCTGTTAAAAATTTAAATCTTATTTTATTATAATTTAGTTACGTTTTCAATTCCTTATATTCTAATTCAATTTAAAGATTATTCCGTGTTGATGTATTCAAGAAATTATAAAACAAGAATTGTCTTTGGACTTCAGAGACATCATTTAGTATAAGGAGTAATTAAAAGATAAACGATTAACTGGTTTGATAAAATGTAGAGGTGAGCGTAACCCAAATCCATAGAAACGTAAATTCCGCATAATTAGGGCTTTAAACACCTCTTTTGATTTAAGTATAAGGAGTTGATAAAGCACAAAGCACAATTGACAAATGCTCTATGAATCACAAAATCATCTCCTCAACACAGTAAATTTCTCAACCAACATATTTTCCCCCTATCAATTTGAAGATTTATTACTATGCAATACACAAGATTGGAAAGAGGTGGGCGGTGCTCATATTCTATGGGTGTAAAGTGTCTTTCATGCCATCGCAATAGCATTCAGAACGAGGAATTTTTATAATCATCGCAACCTAAATCCACACAACTCATTTTCCAGATCGAAAACAAAAACTAAAAGGGAAACAGAATCAAAAGCATACAAATAGAGATGAAACAAATCAAACTTGAAGAAAAAATTGAATGATAAAAACTGCTCACAACTTGACTTCCGTTGTAAAGCGCTGAGCCGCCGAGGCTATTATGTTTATGAATAAGGTCGCTTCCTTTAAATAGAGGAAAGAAATAGGAGTATTGGAATCTGAAACCCTAGCTCCGGATTATAAAGAAATAGAAATAGGACTCTTAGTAATTAACCCAACCCAATTAAGGAGATATTGCGATGATTATAAAAAATTTAAATTGTCTTCTATTAATGAGTTTCGTTTTTAAATTTTTTTTTTTTGGGTTTAAAATTAATTCTTTTATTTATTTTGAAAAAAAAATTATTTGATATAAAGTTTATTTAATTTTATTTATTTTTGAATTACAATAAAGAAGAAATAATTTTTTTTCTTTGTTAAAAATTAATCAAATTAACTAATAAAAAAGCTTATAAAAATAAGATTAATATCTCAAATGACATGTTAGAGTTTGCTTGTATAATATCACTGCCATACAAAATAATATCAAATAAGATAATTGAATATTTATGATATTTTTGTTATATATAAATTATTTTTTTCATAAAAACAAAAATTATAAAAAATGGGACAATAACAAATTAATAATGATGATATATGACATATGATAGGTAAGATTTTTGTGATTTATTGTAAAAAAACTGTATAAGTTATTAAATACAATTTTGTATTTAAATTTACATTGAAGTATGTCACATACTTTTAAACATTGAATTTTTAAATATTTTAAGGTAATATCGACAAGGTTGCATACTCAAACAAAGTATAAAATGATGTCTGTATAACATTCTTATATATATATATATATATATATATATATATATATATAATTACACTACACTACATAGGCAGCCACTTGAATACAAAACTTAGAGGGCAGAAAAAGAAATTGGTGTTGTAAATTTTAAATGAACCTCAACTCCAATCCAGGACAAAACCCAAGTCCAACAATATATTCGGGGCTAAAATGAGCTTGGGCAAGGTTTCCAAACAAAGAAGGGCTACATACGTGATGTATATAAGTATTATTTGTTATTAATAGTAAAATTAATAAAAATTAATAATTAGAATACATATCTTAAATAAAAAAAATTAAATTATTAATTATATCTAATCATTTGAGGTTTGATAGTCATGTATTTGAAAATTAATTTTATAATTATTCTAATCTTTTTAATATATATATATATATTAAATTATATATTTTAATTATTAAATATGCTATTTTAATTATTATAGATAAAAATTATTTGAGTTATTTATTCCAAAAGCTTAGGAGAGAACAGTGAAAAGGGGTCAGGCGACAGGAGTCATAGCCTGGCTCTTGTGGATGCACGTGAGGGGTACCTACTTTCTTTTCAACAACAACCTTGTCCCCCTCTACCACAGCCCATGTTTCTGGTTTAATCACCATCGTGTATCTTAGAAACTTAGGCCTAACTCTGAACCCAAAAGCCAACTTATGAGTTAAAGGATTGCCCATACTTATAAGAAACACTGTTGTTTTACTCTTAACCAATATGAGAATTAAACAGTTGACCCGAGTCAAATTTAACAATTGGCAACAATCTTTACACATGTTCTATATTAATTTATTTTTCACTACTACAAACTGACTTATTAACGTGGCTTATTATGAGTGAATTTTATTAAAAATTCATGCAAAAACATATTTATGTGGGATATACTATATAACACATGTAAAAATGTTGAGTTGTATAATAGAATTTATTCAAAAATTTCAATATGTTTGTGTGCATTTTACGGTAAAATCTACACAAAATTTTAAAAAGTAAAATCGGTACAACATTTTTTTTATTTTGAAATTTTTTAAAAAAAGGTTATTAGCTTCTTGTAAATTAACATTAATAATGCATTAATATACAGAAAATATAAGATAAGATCTGTCATTGTGATTCATTGTTGTTCTTGAATGCTTGATTTAATTCTGTCAGTTTTTTTAAATTGTTCTTAGCAGAACAAAAATGCAACAATTGACTGTTTTAATCTTCATAATTAATTATAATTTGGTATCATTTATTAATAAATAAATATTAAATCTTGAAATAAAAAATTTAATATTCTTTATAATTACTGGTAATAACAAAAATAACTCTTATTAATTAATATTTAATGTTATTTTTGTTATTTTATGAATTTTGGTGGGAATATTTGAGATAATATATCTCTCACAATTTTTTTGTCCAATCCATAGATACCTATGTGCAATATAATGCAATGCATATGCTTACTTCGTCTTGAAAAGCTATCCAATTAATGATAAAAGAGCAGCAAATCTGGTTCTCAATTTTCTATTTAATAATAAAAGTAGAGAGTCATATTAATTTAATCATAAATCAATCTCGAACAACAGTCACATTGATATAGATTTTTTTCCTTTTTTTTCATTTAGTTGGACAAAAATGCTTGATTATATCTTCCTTATAAAATGTACTTCGTACTTTAAAAAATTCCGAATCATCGTATTAATGCATGTTTATAAAAGTGAGTTGATTACAAATTAGTAATTTAATTATTTAATTTTATAATTATAGGTTAATTACTAGAGTTTTTATAATTTTTTAAAATCAATATTTTAATCTTATAACTTGTAAGATGATTATTTATGGATTCTTTTATTTATGAAAGTTAATCATTATATGTTTTCATTTTTTTTATACTTTTAATGGAATAAAAATGTTTATTTTAATAAATTATAGAATTAAAATTGATTAATTTTTATAATAATAAGACTAATAATATTTAAGTCATATATTATGAAAATAAAATGATAATTTTAAAAAAATTATGAGATTTTTAGTTAATAACTTAATAACTATAGAATTAAGGAGTTCATTAACTACTAATGTTTTCTAGAATTTTTTTTTTTTTACGTTTATAAAATATAAGTTGGTCAAAGAAATTATAACTAGAAACATTTAGAAACAATTAATAATATAAATTTAATACTAATATTTATTATTTTTTGAGTATATATTTTAACAATAAAATTATTTTATTTCTCTACTTTTTATTAAATATTTATCATTTTAAAAAAATATATTAATATTTAATTTTATTAATTTAAAATATTACATAATTATATATTTTAACCAGAATAATTTTTTTAGCAAGGCAAAGCCAGCGGTTTGAATATTGAACTTCACGCCCTTTTCATGTCTTGTTATTTCTGTATAAAGGTTCCAACTACTCAAAGTTTAATTTCTTCTGCATGTCCATGCCTCGTTCAAGGTGTTTTATTTATTTTTTTACTTTTTTATTCGGAAACATATTTATAATAACTTATTACATAACAATATTTTAATTATTAATAAATTAAAAAATAAGTACAATTATTTTAACACTATCATATTAATTATTATTTTACAGTAAATTATTGTAAATAATAGTAATGTTATACTCTCATTTCACAGGGATTAATAGAGTGTTGAAGCTTCAATATACAATTTTTCTAGGAGCAAAATGTATATATATATATGTGTGTGTGTTTTGTGTGAGTGTTTTAGTGGTTGTCGATAGCCTGGAATAGCTATATAGCAGTAGCTATTTTTGTGATTAATAAATATTTATGAACATTTGCATCCAAAAATACAAAATAAGATTATTAAAATATAAAAGTATTTACATTGACACGGTATCTTTTATTAATAAAAAAATTATCTCATTATAATAACAATAAAATGTAATTAATATATAGCTAGAGTTTTATGATGAATGATTTTAATTTGGAAAAAGGATATGATCGAGTTTCCGACCAAGTAGCAATATAGGATATATATATATATATATATATATACTAGGTTTCTATAGTTTTTCTTGGTGAATAAATTTAAAGGTTTCAAGTTTAAATTTAAGGATATAAAAATTTTAGAGGAGTGAATACGTTATAACTCATGTTTAGTCAATTAAAAGTAATCACAAATACTAAAATACTTACGAATTTTAATATAAAAGTAACCAAATAAAAAGAAAAGAATAAAGAGAGAGGAAACAAATAAAGGGAAAAGAATAAAGAGAGAAAGCTAGTGTCTTCTATAGCTCTTTAGTAAGTAATTTTAAAAAAAATTTACATGTATTAGAAATCACAATGTATATTATATTTTGGGTTATAAATAAAGAGTTCTCCTTCACTTTGAAATCATCTCAAAAATTGTATATTTTATTTTATTTTGTATGAGTAATTGATTAGCTCAATCTTAGTTAATTAATTGTATTTTTTGGAATTCATCATATTTGAAAATAATAGAAGTGGTCAACGATGTCCAAGTATATTTGTAATATTTATACCGAATTTCGTTAAAATTTTGGTATTCTTAATTTTCTGCTTTAATATTTTATTTAATATCTGATTTAGTTTCTTTTAGCATTATATTTCCAATAGTATTATTTTTTTAGATTATTTTGAGTTCTATTCATATAAATCATAGTATTTGTGAATAATAACTACTTAGAATAGAAATAATATACTCAATTTTTTCAACAATTTGTATCAGAACCAAAGGTTTCTAACTAGGCATTTGTTTGTATTTTGTTTGTTTGCTATTGGAATATAGTTGCTAGTTATTGTAATTTGAAGAAACGATGAAAGAAAAGTCTCCCTCAAATAAAGGTCAACCATCCAAGTCATTTATACTAGGTAAAACAATTGTGATAAATGCAAGGTTCTAGATGGAGAAGTTTGATAAAACCACTCATTTTGGCATGTGTCAAGGTGAAGTTCTAGATGCTTTATTTCAGCAAGGTCTAGACATCGTCATCGAAGAAAAGAAACCATATGGAGCAGACGAAGCTGAGTGGAAAAATATCAATCGATTAGCATGTGGTACAATATTTTTGTGTCTCTTAAGAGAACAAAAGCATGCATTCATGAAGGAAACATTCGTAAGTAAGTTGTAGAAAGCGTTAGAGAACAAGTTCACAAAGAAGAAGAGACATAATCAGCTCTATTTAAAGAAGAAGTTGTTTTATTTTGATTACCTTCTAGGTACCACAATAAACCACCACATTACTGCTTTTAATCAATTAATAGCATATTTGTTAAATATGGATTAAACTTTTAAAGATGAAGATTTATCCTTAATGTTATTAGCCTCTATTCTTAATGAGTTTGATCACCTTATTATGAGCTTACTCATTGGGAAGGATAAAGTGTATTTTTAGGAAGTGTGCAATACTTTATATAGTTATGAAATTAGAAAGAAAGATAAAAAAAGTAGGAATGAAGCAATAGAGGCACTGTCTGTAAGAAGATGTCTACAAACACAACAAAAAGGAAAGAGAGATAGATCTCTTTCGAAAGAAAAACTTGGTAAAGATGAATGTGCATTTTGTCACGAAAAAGACCATTTGAAGAAAAATTGTCCAAAGTTGCAGAAGAAAGGAAGAGTTGTGACATTTGATGCATGTGTAGCTAAAAACAACTTAGATTCAGATTTTGCATTGTTTGGTTCATCAACAACATCCCATCTTAGTGATTGGATTTTTTATTCAACGTGTACCTTATATATGTCTCCTAATAAAGAGTGCTTATTTAATTTTGAAGAATTAGACGGTGGAATTATTTTCATGGGTAATGATTATTTATGCAAATTTTTGGGGATTAGAACAATTTGTTTGAAGAATCAAGATGGTTCAACCAGAGTTTTCATGGATGTTCATTATGTCCCAAATATGAAAAAAGATCTCATTTATAATCAAAAGGTTTCATTATGACCATGCAAAATGGGGCATTAAAGATTATTTCTTGAGCACTTATGGCGATGAAAAGTGTTTGGAAGAATAACTTGTACTACTACCTTGGTAATACGGTTATTGGGAAAACATCAATAGTAGTCTCGAAGGAAGAAAAAGATTCAGAAAATACCAAGCTATGGCATATGCGTCTGGGACATCCTAGTGAAAAAGCTTTACATATTCTTGTAAAGCATCAAAAGGTGTAAGAACTGACAAGTTGAATTCTATGAGCATTGTGTATTGGGGAAGCAGAAAAGAGTAAGCTTTGGCACTATACTCTATAATACAAAGGCATCTTGGATTACATTCGTACTGATGTGTGAGGGCCAACAAGAACTCCATCCATGAGTGGCAAACATTATTATGTTACTTTCGTTGATGACTTCTCGATAATAGTTTGGGTGTATCTCATGAAGAAAAAGGATAAAGTGTTGGAAATTTTTCTCAAGTGGAAGAAGATGATCGAGACTCAAACTAGTAGAAAGATCGAGTGTTTGAGGTTTGATAATGGCATTAAATACACAAATGATCCATTTATGAAAGTTGTGAAGAAGAAGGGATCGTGCAACACTTCACTATTCAAAAAACATCACAAAAGAATAGAGTTACAGAACGTATGAACTGGACTTTGCTGGAGAAGGTTTAGTGTATATTGTCAAATACTGGGTTAGGAAAGCAGTATTGGGCTGATGCTACGACGTATGCATGTCATCTTGTCAACCATCTACCATCGTCTACTCTTGAAGGAAAAACACTTATGAAGGTATGGTCTAGAAAAATTGCTAGAGATTACAATTTCTTACATGTGTTTGGTTATATTTCATATTACCATGTCAAGGAATGAAAGTTGGATCCAAGATCCAAGAAAGATATTTTTTAGGGATTGTCTCTGTTCTAAGGGATATCATCTAAGGTGCCTTGAAATGAAAAAGATAATCTTCAATAGAGATGTTATCATTGATGAATCTGCCATGTTGAGAAAGGTAATTAAGAATATCGATGACACTTCACAACAAATGGAAAAAAAATCGAAGCAAGTGTAGTTTGAAAGTAGAATCATTGACCCGGTTGGTAGAGATAAGACAGAAGTTGATCCCCTATTGGTAGAAGATGAATCAGATGAAGAAGAGATTTTAACTAAAAAACCTCCACAGCAATAAGGAGAAACTATAGTTGATAGGCCACGATGACAAAATATCAAGGTACCTACTCAATATAAAGATATAGAAGATTTACCTGTTTAGTTTAAAAATACAATGGCTTGTGTACTTTCAATTGTGCATGATGATGTTCCTTCACAAATAAAGAAGCAATCAGAAGTCTTGATGTTAAAAGATAGAAGGAAGCCATGGATGAAAAACTGTTATCCCTTAAAAAAAATAAGACATAAAAGTTGACACAACTACCTAAGGGCAAGAAGGAAATCAGTTGCAAATGGGTGTATGCAAAAAAAGAATGATTTTCTAACAAAGATGGTGTTCACTACTAGGAAAGGTTAGTGGCTAAGGGCTATGCTCAGAAGGTAGGAATCGATTATAATGAGGTATTTTCTCTAGTTGTAAAGCATTCCTCCGTTAGAATTGTGTTGGCTTTGGTAGCACATTTTTGATTAGGAACTAGTTCAACTTGATGTGAAGATCACGTTTCTATAACGTGACTTTGAAAAGGAAATCTATGTGTCTCACCCATAAGGGTTTAATGTTGCTGGTAAAAAGAATTGGGTTTGCAAGCTAAACAAATCATTGTATGGATTGAAGCAATCTTTGTGGTAGTGGTACAAGGGATTTGATCAATTTATGTTGCAACATAAGTACATTAGAAGCACACATTATCATTGTGTGTATTTTTGCAAGCTACAAGATGAGTCTTTCATCTATCTCCTATTGTACGTCGGTGATATATTGATTGCATAAAAAAGCCAAGTAGAAATTGGAAGGTTAAAGGCTTAACTAAGTCAGGAGTTTAAGATGAAAGATTTGAGAGAAGCCAAGAAGATTCTCGACATGAAGATAAGCAGAGATAGGAAGAAAGGGAAGCTTTGTTTGACCTAGAGCCAATATTTGAAGAAGGTGCTACAACATTTTGGTATGAATGAACAGATAAAACCTATAAGTACTTCGTTTGTTCTTCATTTCAAGCTTAGTGTTCAATTGTCTCTTAAGAATGATGTAGAACGAGAATACATGGCAAATGTTCCATATGCTAATGTGATTGGTAGCTTGATGTATACGATGGTGTGTACGAGACATGACATTTCACATGTGGTTGAAGCTGTAAGCAGGTACATGCATGATCCTAGTAAAAGACATTAGTTGGTTATGAAATAGATTCTACTGTATATTCTAAATGTTATAGATGTTGGTTTAGTATTTGAGCAGGACAATACTGTTGGTCAATGTGCAGTTAGATATTGTGATTTTGACTTTGTAGGAAATTTAGATAAGCATTGGTCAACTACTAATTATGTGTTTACTCTTGTTAGAGCATCAATTAGTTGGAATTCTACCTTGTAGTCCACATTTGCTTTGTCTACTATAAAGGAAGAGTATATGGTAGTTATAGAAATTATGAAAGAAGCTATTTTGTTACGAGGGTTGCTTGAAGACTTGGGAGTTAGTTAAAAACATATTAAGGTGTTTGTGATAGTCATAGTGCTATTCATTTAGCAAAGAGTCAAGTCTACATGCACATACAAAGCTTATTGACGCTCATTACCATTTTATGTAAGAGATTATTAAAAAAGGTGGAGTACTAATTTAAAAGATTAATACTATAAAGAATCCCGCAGATATGAATATCAAGGTGGTGACAACAATTAAGTTCAAAGATTGTTGGACTTGATTAACATCCTACAAATTTGAGTTGGCACTAACGTCGATGATTTAGAGATTGAAGAAATCGTTTGAGAATCATTAAGTCGCTAAGGTGGAGATTTGTCGTATAACTCCTCAGTAAGTAATTTGAAAAAGTCCCACATGGATTATGAATCATATTGGTCGTTGTATTTTGGGTTATAAATAAAACCCATCATTCACTTTGAAATAATTTCAAAATTTGTATATCTTCATCTATTTTGTATAGTTAATTGATTAGCTTAATATTATCTAATCAATTGAAATTTTTGTAGTTCATTCTATTTGAACAATAAAAATGGTTAACGATACTCTAAGACATAATAATTAACATGTATACTAAATTTCGTTAAATTTATGATATTTTTAATTTTTTTTAATATTATATTTTTAATAATATTATTTTTTGAACTAACGCTATTTACATTCTTATAAATTATAATTTTATAAATAGTAATTATTTAATATACTAAAAATATATCTAATTTTTTTAACAGAGAGTATAATAATTGAGGAAATAAGAAAACAAATTCAACCGTCCGATGTTTTGTTTGTCTGATTGTATATAGATGGTGTTATATTAATATATTTAAACATATGTAACCAACTCTTTTAATATCTTTTGAAATCATGTTATTTGATCGCGCGATGGTATATATAATGAAATAAATACAGTGAGACAATAGAATTTATCTGTACTAAGAATTGCAAATTAAGATCTATGGAAGGAGACAAAGAAGAAATTAAGGATGTAGTCATCTCCTTATTTAATAAATGAATATTGTAATTAAACTCATTAATATAAAAAAGTTAATTATGTTGGTCTCATTTTAGGTTCGAATGGTACCGTTCAATTTTTTTTTAATAAAAATATAATATTTTAATTAAATATAATTTATGATTAGGTTAATTTATATTAATTTAATGGATTAATTTTACTGTACTAGTAGATTTGATCTATTTAATTATTATGGTGTCAGGATTCTGGTTATGTAATTGGATATGGACTTTATGGGTAAAAGTGAAGGTGGGTTCCACTTTCGTGCTAGTAATTGGATTTAGCGGCATCTGCTTTTTGTCCTTGGATTTATCTCTTAATTTTCTACTCTGCTGCTATATATCTGTCATATCTTAAAGTCACGAAGTTAATTATAATGCCCTTCACTTTGTACATCCCCCACTTTCTATGGCCTGCCTTTCATGCGTGTATCTACGCGCCATCATTTTTTTTTCTTTCCATTTATTATCCTTAAACTTCTTTTTATTGGAGTTATTAATATCTTATTATTATTATTATTGATAAATAAACACATATTTGATTGATTAGTGGATGGCGATCTACCATATTTCAGAATATGTTTTGGTGTGTTTAATTTTATTGATTACTTAATTTAATTTTTGTTTTCTTTCGGTATCAATTTAATTGCACAATTTTAGGGAAAAAAAATATATTATATTTTTGTTGTGTTGTGATTTTATGCATGAAGACATGATTTTTATTTTTATTATATAAAAAAAACCATAAAGTAATTAGTGAAGTCCCTGCCAGGAAGTTTTAAATAATTGAGTACTAGGTTTAAGTAAAAGAAAACTTTATTCTTTATGGTAATCTATTTTTATTAATTAAAAATGTCAGTACAAACAAACTACTTTTATAAAAAAAATATATTTTAATTTTATATTTATTAGATAATGTAACATAAATATAAAAAATAAAATAAAAATTTATTACCATTATAAAAAATGAGATAGTATAAATTTATTATTATTTTTTAAATTAAATTCAATTATTCTTTTATAAAAATTATAAATTTATAATATCTTACTTAATAATTATAGATATAAAATATATTTTTTAACTTAATTAGATTACACTTCTTCCTTTTATATATTATTACATTTGTTGTTTGTACGTGGGATCGTTCCAAGCTGAGTACGTATGGCTACTCTTAAACGATGTTTTACTTATTTTTGGCTAGTTTTTGGTTTAAATATATTCAATTCATTTGTAATTTAGAGATTAAATTATACTATTCAATTATTTGAAATAAAAAAAGATTTTATTGTTGAAAATAAAAGTATAAAACTAAAGTAACAACATCCAAAAAAATTAAAATGCACCAAATCATATTATGTTAAATATCTAATAAGTTGTATCATTTTGACGTTGATATTTTCGTATGCAAAATATAATATCTGTATTTTACTTAAAAATTTTGTGTCTTTTAATAAAGCTTATTATTGGTGGTTTAAAATCACTTAGGATATAGTTTCGTGTTTGTTTATTACACATAATTACTCTTTTTTATTATATATAGCTTGCATTATTAGATGTTTTTTTGTGTTGTATTTTTTCGTTAAAGACTAAGAGTTTCTCCGTATGCAAGCTCGCAAAGTTCTTGCTATTGGCCTATCGAGATGCTTTCCACATTCTTGCTAGCATGAGGTAGTTAGTATGTAACAGATATTATCCTCATCGAGGTATAGCTATTACTCTCACCACCTTGGTATGCAAGGCTTGCTGCTGTGGGAGACGAGGTGGGGTTGTGAGTGGGCGACAAGGGTTCAAGTGGATGAATTTTTCTATAAATTTTCCACACTTCATTCTTGTTTTCTTAGCTAGAATTAAGGGCGAAACTCTGTCCATTTGGCACTAGACTTTTCCAATTTGTTCTTGGTTCATTTTCCTTCTGGGTGTTAGGTGTGAAAAATAGTATAGCATATATATAATGAAGGATATTAGAGAGGAGTATTTCTTATATTTCTCAAACACCGGGTTGAGTATAAAATGTGAGATTGAGTGTGATTTTGTTAATAGTCAAAATGAATGATTGGATAGTGAACAACTACATCATTTTGAAGAGTTTATCTCAAAGTTTAGCGTGTGTCAATTGTTAGTTGTAAGAGTGCAATAGTTCCTATAGGTGATGAGTCTTTGTGGGGATGTGGTGTGTGTCGGCTAGTAGCTGCAAGGATGCAATAGTTCCCATAGGTAAGGAATCTATGTGGTAGTGTGCCATATGTCAATCAGGTATTGTAAAATTGCTATGTGATGCATAGGTAAGGAGCCTATATGTATATGTGACGTGCATTGGCTAGGTGTTACAAGGTCATAACGTGGTGTATAAGTGAGAAGCTTATGTGTATGTGTGTGGTGTGTCGATTGGGTGTCCAGGGTAACAACGATTATGCATATTGGGAGTTGAGCCATAAGTAGTCGATCATATCACGTGGTTATAATGCTTCAAGGAAGATCTTGAATCCATTTGGATCATGTACTATGTTGACAATAAGAAAGGGTAGCTTAGTGTTACATCCCGCTCAGAATGTCC
This sequence comes from Hippophae rhamnoides, assembly GCA_033030585.1. Taxonomy (NCBI): domain Eukaryota; kingdom Viridiplantae; phylum Streptophyta; class Magnoliopsida; order Rosales; family Elaeagnaceae; genus Hippophae; species Hippophae rhamnoides. Next base: position 45,515,342 of record CM065428.1, read on the forward strand.
CTAAAAATCCAAATGTTGGCTGCCTAAAGGATCTAGACACATGGAAAGTTCTAGAGTTGCCTAGAGAAGTCTAGAAAGGGCTAGAGTTGGACGGACTCAACTCAAGCTTGAAGACTCTAGAATGTTCTAGAGCACGTTGGAGAGTGCTAGAATGGGCTGGAATATTCTAGAACATACCGGATGGTTCGGGAAGGATGTAGAAGCCGCTGGAAGCTTACGGAACATCCCGGAACGTGCATGAAGGAGCTAGACAAACCTAGAAGACTCTAGAGTTGGCTAGAAGGTCCTAGAGCCTTGTGGCACATTGTACATAAACCTAGAAAGTGGTGGCACATTCTTAAGCTTAGAAGCCACACTATAAATAGACCTATTGGTCTTCATTTGCAATCATCTTGGAAATTCCTAACAATCCTTGGAAATCTTGGGAATTCTTAGCATTTGTAACATAAACTCTCTCTAGAGCAATACAAAGCATTCTTTGCAAACTCTTTCTATTCTCTTTGGAGTTACATTTTGGATTCAAAGGCAGGCTTAGTGCAACGGACGATGCTAAGTATAGCACGATCGATACTAGAAAAATTAAGGTTGTGATAGTTGGTATCAGAGCCTTCGGTTGAAGCAATCTTACTCTTGGCATAATGAAGAACGTTGCTCCAACTACACCAAGAGTTGATGTTCCACCTATGGAACGTGGACGTGAGGAAACCCGGAAACCATCAAAGGAATCTCGAGCCAAGTCGAAAGACATACTTTCTAGCTTGGAAGCATGGGTAGGGAGTGCGTAGGACAGCTTAGGGGAGCTGTTTGATCGAGTGGACAACTTAGAGGAACGTTGCAATGGCTTGGAGGCCGAGGATGTGGAGATCCATGCAGCGGTTAAGGTGTCACTCAACGAGCTAGATGGTGGGATAAAGCAAGAGATTGATGGATTAAAAGCTGAACTTGCCAAGGTAAGAGATCTCGTCCAAAGAGAACTCGCAAATGTCTTGCTTAGAGTTGAGGATATGGGTGGTGATCTAGCTCTTTGTAAGCGGGCTATGGCCGCGGGAACTAGCACAGCCACCGTCATTGAGGCTAAGAGGGTGGATGTTCCCAAGCCTAAGACCTTCAATGGTATTAGGAATGCTAGGGAAGTTGAGCACTTCTTATGGGGGCTGGAACAATATTTTGAGGCTACTGGCATAACGGACCATGCCAGCAAGATCCGAACTGCTGCCATGTACTTGACTAACACTGCCATGTTGTGGTGGAGAAGGATACATAGTGATGTGCAACTAGGGCTTTGCACAATTGACACCTTTGAAGATTTCAAAAGGGAGTTCAAAATGCAGTTCTTCTCCGTAAATGCTGAGGAGGAGGCAAATGGCCGATTGCGACGATTGAAGCAAACAGGTAGCATAAGGGACTATGTGAAGGAGTTCACAACCTTGTTGCTAGAAGTCCCCGACACAACTGACAAGGATGCCCTATTCTTATTCATGGATGGTTTCCAATCATGGGCTAATCTGGAGCTCAAGCGACGTGGTGTCCAAGACTTGTCTTCGGCCATCGCAACTGCGGAAAGCTTTATTGACTACTCCACAAACAAGGAGAGCTCCAAAGCCATAGATAAGAAGTTTGTTGGAGGAAAGAGTGGGGGAAGCCATGGTAAAAGTCAGGGACCTAAGAACCACAAAGACAGCTCCTCATTCAAGCCACGAGATAAGGGGAAGGAGAAGGAGGATCGGAATACCTCGAAGCCCCGTGTGACGTGCTTCATATGCGATGGACCGCATTGGGCACGTGAATGTCCGAAAAGGAAGGCCTTGAGCGCCTTAGTTGCTTCCACTCATGACCAGGATGGAGGCGAATCGAACGAAGGTGCGAAGATGGGTTCTTTGCACCTACTTGGTGCAATGCAGAGCGCACCAAAGACTCCTAAAGGTTTGATGTACGTGGATGCCACCATCAATGGGAAGGTCGCCAAAGCATTGGTCGACACAAGAGCATCTCATAACTTTGTTTCGGTGGAAGAAGCAAAGAGACTTGGCCTGAAGGTTGTCAATGGAGGGGGTTCTCTCAAAGCAGTTAACTCAGCAGCACTACCATTACACGGAGTCGCTCGAGGAGTTAAGGTCAGTCTTGGTGCATGGACTGGCCAAATGGACTTATCTATATCGCCTATGGATGACTTCACAGTTGTATTCGGTATGGAGTTCTTGGACCAGGTTAGAGCTTTCTTGGGGCCATGCTCAAACTCTATATGTATTATGGATTGTTTGAAGGCGTGTGTGGTACCGACGGAGAGGACCACTAGATCAACTACCCAAGCTCTCTCAGCACTTCAATTCAAGAAGGGATTGAAGAGGGACGAAGAGAGTTACTTGGCCATCTTAAAAGAATACGACGATGAGGAGACGTCACCAAAGCCAAGGTTGCCAAAGAAAGTGCAAGCTATCTTAGATAAGTTCCAAGATGTAATGCCGGAAGCATTACCTAAATGGTTACCTCCAAGGAGGGAGGTAGACCATGAAATAGAGTTGGAACCCGGTACCAGGCCACCAGCAATGAGCCCGTATCGGATGGCAAACTCGGAGTTGGCAGAATTGCAGAAACAACTCGACGAATTTCTGGATGCTGGCTTCATAAGACCCTCCAAAGCCCCATTTGGTGCCCTGGTGCTCTTTCAAAAGAAGAAGGATGGCTCGTTACGAATGTGCATAGACTATCGAGCTTTAAACAAGATCACAGTCAAGAACAAGTATCCTATCCCCCTTATTGCTGATTTGTTCGATCAACTGGGGAATGCTAGATACTTCACAAAATTGGACCTACGATCGGGATACTACCAGGTATGTATAGCCAAGGGAGACGAGCCCAAGACTACTTGTGTGACCAGGTATGGTGCCTATGAGTTCCTTGTTATACCATTCGGCCTCACGAATTCACCAGCCACCTTCTGTACTTTGATGAACAAGATTTTCCATCCCTATCTTGACCGGTTCATGGTAGTATATCTTGACGACATTGTGATCTATAGCCGGACTATGGAAGAACATCTAGAACATTTGAAGAAGGTGTTCGAGGTCCTAAGGGAAAATGGGCTATACGTCAAGAAAGAGAAATGTTCCTTTGCCCAAGATGAGGTGATGTTCCTAGGGCATAGGATAAAGGATGGGAAACTGATGATGGATAGAGCTAAGGTGAAAGCCATCCAAGAATGGGAATCTCCTACCAAGGTTCCCGAGTTAAGATCTTTTCTCGGACTTGTGAACTACTATAGAAGGTTTATCAAGTCCTACTCAGCGAAAGCAGCCTCACTTACTAACTTGCTCAAAGAGAACAAGGCTTGGGAATGGACAAGTGAATGCCAAGCCTCGTTTGAAGACTTGAAGAAGGCCGTTAGTGAAGAACCGGTGCTTTTCCTACCAGACCCTTCCAAGAGGTACGAGTTGCATACGGATGCATTAGATTTTTCCATTGGAGGAGTATTGATGCAGTAAGGGCGTCCGACAGCTTATGAGAGCCGCAAGTTAAATGACACCGAACGCCGCTACACCGTACAAGAGAAGGAAATGACCGCTATCATTCATTGTCTAAGGGTGTGGCGACACTACTTATTGGGCTCTCATTTTGTTATCATGACGGACAATGTTTTTCAACAAGCTACTTCCAGACTCAAAAGAAGTTGAGTCCCAAGCAAGCTCGATGGCAGGATTTCTTGGCAGAGTTTGACTACAGGTTGGAGTATAAGCCCGGTAAGGCCAATGTGGTGGCTGATGCGTTGAGTCGAAAGACGGTACTAGCAGCTTTAAGTAGGCCAAGTAGCCCTTTACTGGAAAGGATCAAAGAAGGGTTAAAGCATGATGCCCTTGCTCAAAATCTCCTTGCCCTCATCAAGGAAGGGAAGACGAGACGATTTTGGCTGAGTGACGGACTACTCTATGCCAAGCAGAATCGTATCTTCGTGCCAAAATGGGGAAGCTTAAGGAAGGAGCTTATCAAGGAATTCCATGATTCCTTATGGGCTGGACACCCAGGAATGAAGCGCACCCTTGCTTTGATCAAATCCATCTACTATTGGCCTCAACTTCAGGATGATGTCGAAGCTTATGTGAAGACTTGCCTTGTATGCCAACAAGACAAGATAGAGCAGCATGCACCCAGAGGATTGCTAGAACCGCTGCCCATTCCAGAGAGACCATGGGAGAGTGTCTCTATGGATTTCATCACCTGCTTGCCAAAATCAGAGGGCTTTGGCAGCATTATTGTGGTGATTGATCGCTTCAGCAAATATGCAACATTCATCCCTACCTCAATGGATTGCACGGAAAATGAGACGGAACGCTTGTTCCTTAAACATGTTGTGAAGCATTGGGGGATTCCATCCAATATAGTGAGTGATCGAGACCCACGATTCACAGGAAAATTTTGGACGGAATTGTTCAAGTTGTTGGGATCACACTTGAACTTCTCTACAAGCTTTCATCCCCAAAGTGACGGACAGACGGAGCGTGCCAATGCATTGCTGGAGTTGTATCTCAGGCACTTTGTGAGTGCCAATCAACGAGATTGGACGAAGCTGTTGGATGTAGCCCAATTTTCATATAATCTGCAGAGAAGCGAGTCCACCGCAAAGAGTCCTTTTGAAATCGTCATGGGGAAACAACCCATGACTCCCCATGCCTTGGCCACGAGTTATGAAGGGAAGAGCCCTGTTGCCTTCAAGTTTTCCAAGGCCTGGCATGAACAAGCAGAGTTAGCCCGAGCCTATTTGCATAAGGCGTCTAAGAAGATGAAGAAATAGGCTGACAAGAAGAGAATGATGGTAGAGTTTCAGGAAGGTGATTTGGTCCTGGTGAAACTATTGCACCAACAATTCAAGTCATTGCGGAAGGTTCATAAGGGGTTGGTGCGGAAATATGAGGGACCATTTCCTGTCCTTAAGAAAGTCAGAAAGGTGTCGTACAAACTGCAACATCCTCCAAAGCTTAAAATCAATCCGGTCTTTCATGTAAGTATGCTAAAAACCTTTCATGGAGACAAGGAAGACATGAGTATGGGAGAATCCAAGAGGGCGCCTACCACAGTGGTAACCTCCTTCGACAAAGAAGTGGACTCAATTTTGGCAGATCGCTTGATTTGACGAAGGGGCGTACCAAGTTATAAGGAGTACTTGGTCAAATGGAAAAACGCCCCAGAAGAAGAGACAAGTTGGGAACCTGAGGATTGCTTGTGGCAATTCAGAGATGCTATAGAGAGGTTTCAACTTGAAGGCGTGACGAGGGCGTCGCGAACTTGAGTGGGGGAGGGTGTCACATTCCGTTTAGAATGTCCCTAAAAATTTAAATGTTGGCTGCCTAAAGGATCTAGACACATGGAAAGTTCTAGAGTTTCCTAGAGAAGTCTAGAAAGGGCTAGAGTTGGACGGACTCAACTCAAGCTTGAAGACCCTAGAATGTTCTAGAGCACGCTGGAGAGTGCTAGAATGGGATAGAATATTCTAGAACATGCCGAATGGTTCGGGAAGGATGTAGAAGCCGCTGGAAGCTTACGGAACATCCCGGAACGTGCATAAAGGAGCTAGACAAACCTAGAAGACTCTAGAGTTGGCTAGAAGGTCCTAGAGCCTTGTAGCATATTGTATATAAACCTAGAACATTCTTGTATATTCTAGGCTTAGAATTATCTAGAAAGTGGTGGCATATTCTTAAGCTTAGAAGCCACACTATAAATAGACCTATTGGTCTTCATTTGCAATCATCTTGGAAATTCCTAACAATCCTTGGAAATCTTGGGAATTCTTAGCATTTGTAACATAAACTCTCTCTAGAGCAATACAAAGCATTCTTTGCAAACTCTTTCTATTCTCTTTGGAGTTACATTTCGGATTCAAAGGTAGGCTTAGTGCAATGGACGGTGCTAAGTGCCGCACGATCGATACTAGAAAAATTAAGGTCGTGACATTAGGCATAGTTATGACAAGTATTTTGATTGGTAAAGGTATTTGTATTTTCACTTTTATCAAGTTATACGTTATTGATTTACTTTTTAGTGAATTGCTTACTACCAAGTGGTTGTCTTAAGAAACATAAGGATGTTACCCCATAAGAGTTAGATCATATGTGGGTTTACCTCTTTACATATTGTGTTATGTATGATCATATGCTGCGAGAGTACCATTATCATTTACCTAATATGTTTACACATAGGAGTTTTGAAGTCATTGAAAATCACTTATAACTTTTCTGGTATATTTGCCTAATTCACATGATGTGTGCACTTTGCTATGTTAAAGCATGTTTCTAATCTAGACAGGATCCTATAGGGCATATTATCACTAGTGTGTTTATCGTAGATTATTCTTTTTTATCTACTGATAGTTGGTTTTATCCCATATTATTGTTTCTTATCCACACATTACTTTTCTTATTCTTTTTATTATTATTATAATATTTTTTATTGTATTTTGCTCTTTTCTTTTGTACAAGTGTAGCACTTTTTTTATACACCACACTTTTCACATCAAAATATACTATAGTTATAGATTAAAGCACATTAGGGGTGTCCAACGGTCCGGTCCGGTCCGGTCTGTTTTGGTTAAAAAACTTTAATCGAACCAAACCGTTTGAAACGGTTTTTTAAGAAATAAAAACCGGATCGGATTGTTTGATTTATAAAATCGTTCGGTCCGGTTTGGTTCCCGGTTTGGTTCAATTTTTTTATAATTTAATGAAGAATAATGTGAAAATTTTAATATATTATTAAATCGGTCCAGTCCGGTTCGAACGGTTTAAAATTAGTACAAATTGGACCGGACCGTTTGATTTGTAAAATCATTCGGTTTGGTCTGGTCCGGTCCGGTTTTACGGTTTGGTGCGATCTGGTCCGGTTTATGGACACCCCTAAAGCACATATGTATGAGACATACTATCATTAGTGTGTTTATCGTAGATTATTCTTTTTTATCTACTGATAGTTGGTTTTATCCCATATTATTGTTTCTTATCCACACATTACTTTTCTTATTCTTTTTATTATTATTATAATATTTTTTATTGTATTTTGCTCCTTTCTTTTCTACGAGTATAGCACTTTTTTTTATGCACCACACTTTTCACATCAAAACATACTATAGTTATAGGTTAAAGCACATATGTATGAGGCATATTATCACTAGTGTGTTTATCACAAATTATTCTTTTTTATCTACTAATAGTTGGTTTTATCCCATATTATTGTTTCTTATCCACACATTTCTTTTCTTATTCTTTTATTATTATTATTATAATATTTTTTATTGTATTTTACTCCTTTCTTTTCTACAGGTGTAGCACTTTTTTTATGCACTACACTTTTCACATCAAAACATACTATAGTTATATATTAAAACACATATGTTAAAGATGCGAAGAGTAAGTGAAGCATTTATTTTGCCAAAGCTATTATGTGGGTAAAACATATCAAAAAGTTGAACATTAAGGCACAAAGAGGATGACTATGGATGCATATATAGGTTGGCTTGAAAAGGAAAAAAAGGATCCAAAGATGACCTAAATCATCTCTCAATCTTAGTATCATTTAGGATTTTGCCTCAAAAGATAATAAATAAATTCTCAAATTTGATACTCTAAGCATCACTGTATTCACTTAAGCTTTCTCTAACAAACATTTCAAATAATACATTAATAAAATTTTGTGCATAGGAATGAAACTTCAAAATCAAAAACTAAAGCACCCAACAAGTAAAATACATGCATCTCAACAATCATGATTCATTCATCATCATGTTCTAGGAAATTTAATTTATCATTACGTTTATACTCTAATCACTATATATATAAGCATAAATTGCCATCCATATCTCACCTAAAAACTATAAAAACAAAAGAACGAGAAATAAAGAAATAGAGTTTCTTCTCTCACACTTGACTTACACATTGTCCTCAATATGCAATCAAAATAGAGAAACAACATAAATAAATGAGTAGGGTAAATAAAAACTCCCCCAATGATGCCTTAGTCTTTATAACTTGATATGTTCATACAAGCAACATAGTGTCCTTCTCTTACTTTATTCACCTAAAACATTAAAATAAAAGACTAATAAATAAACATAAAATTTTAAAATTCTTGGGTTGTCTCCCAAGAATCATCATATTTTAGGTCATTAACTAAAACATTATTAACCATCAAGGTGGATAATAAACATAGTATTCCATGACCAACCACTTAACAGTTTTCAAGGCTATTGGGCCAAGGTTATCATAATTGCTTATTGGGTTCCAAGCCATCATCCTCATCCTAGATGCACCAAAACCCATCTTAAGTATTTGGAAGTCTAACAATAATTTTTTATCCAAAGTCTTCATCAAAAGAAACCATTGAATCTTCCTTTATGAACTTGTATTCCTCAAGCTCATTCACTAAGTCTAACCAATAGTCTTCACTTGTATATTTAAGAAGGTCCTTGACTTAAAAGATCTTAAGAATTATACTTTCATTTTCAATTTCTAGGGCAATCTCCCTATTTTGTATCAAATTAAAGCTCTCTTAGTGACTACTAGTTGTGCTTCTAAAATTATAGGAGCCTATTTTTCCCCTTCTTTAGCTACTACATTTTTCTCAATAGCATCATTGGGATCATATCCCACCACATGCTCACATTATTCCATGCACTCCACTACCTCTTCTAATTCTCTCAAATATGTTGTATTGTCTTCTATGATTGAATTGCTTTTAATAACCCTTAGCAAGGAATCTTAAGGTTGGGTGAGGTTATAATATAAATAATTTGGTTGTTCCCTCATGTTATGATTAAGCCTTTCCACTTGATGTTCTTTAGGCTTCCATTTGTCTATGAATTTTTTCATAAGCTGCACATAAGAGTTGAGATCATTCATATGAGTTGGTTCTTCCTCTTGTGTGGTGGTTGTGGATAATGATAGTAATTTGCTGCATATATTAGCCATTTAGAAGGTGTTATCTTTTGATTGTAGCTCCACGAGTTATAAGATTAATTCCTCCAATCAAAATTTGTATAATAAGAGTATGATGATTCCAAATGGTGTAAAGGTTGTTGGTTCCCTCAATTCCATCCATAAGAATATTGCAATGGAATTTGTACAGATCGAGTAACTATGTAAGATCTCAAACTAAAAAAATGATAATGTTCTTGTATAGAAAGATATTTTATAGTACTAGTTGTTAAATGCAAGCTATGAGATTAGTTACCTCCTCAAATATCATACATGCATTCTAAGCCTTTGATACTCATAAGGATCCATCGTCTCTCTAAAAAAGGAAAAATAAAAGCGACAAGAAATGAAAATAAATAAAAAATAACACAAATTTTTTAAAACAAGTTGTTAAGAAAACAATTCAATAAAATAAAAATAAAATAAACTAGAAACTAGAAACAAAACTAATAAAAAGAAAGAAAAACAGAAAATAACAACAGAAAAAAAAACATTTTTGTATTTTTGTATATTTTTTAAATTTTTTTAAAGTTTTTTAAAATGTCTAAATTAGTATTAGAAAAGACCATTATTGACATCAATCACAAGGCATTGTTGTACTATAGTGGTAAGTATTCCCGCCTGTCACGTGGGTGATTTGCGTTCGATTTCTGACAACGATGTCAAAAACTTAATACACTTAAATACATGTAAGTATACCTGATCATGTACAAGTAATAAATAATTTTAAGAACAAAGATTTTCGTACCTACATGAATTGGATTATTAAGTATTTACGTACCATAACATAGTCATACTATTACTATTTAAGATACTAAAAATTGATAGATAAATAAAATAAAATTCACAAAAAATATAATATCTACACTAATGTGATCTAGCACACCACACACTAACTACTTTGGTATAAAAGAGTCCTAGGAATCTAGTTTTCTCCCATTTTTCTTATATGAATCAATTTAATATCCTAAGTAATTATTGATATGATATTTGATCAAACGTACTTGAATTCCTCTTCGAAATAAATTACATGTCATACAGTGAATCAATTAATCACACTCTCACGCTGATTAATTTATACACTCCTTAATTAACATGCAATTCATTTCTAAAGCAAATTATGTACCATATAGAAAATATATCTATTTTCTATACAAAATCATACTCTTACATAGATCAAATTACATCATATTTATTAAGTTTGTATTCATAGAACATGTAAATATCATATATTTCTGTTTAAAAACTATATATACATGTTAATTATCATGATTAATAATCAAATTATGTCGTTCAAACATAATTTAATTATCACATTATATTGAATTAGATTATTCAAGATGTGTTTTGGTAAGTACATATGCTGTGATCTTTGTGAGGTGCACTGGATGTGTGTGTACTGCATTGCACTATATCTTAGCTACATGTAACCAACTGCTCACTTGCTTCATAAGTTTGTTAGAGTTGTTGCACTAACTACTTGTATAAAAAGCCTCGCACTATGTACAATGATATTCAACCCATTGATCAATAAAGTTTGTATATGCTGTAGATTTGACTACACCTTTTCTTCTTCAATTGTTCTTTTTCTTGAACATATTCGTTTGACATGAGAAATATGCATTATTCACGGGATGAAAAGTATAGCTATTCATTATCCCAAAAAAATGACTGTAATATACTTTATCAAAAATAATCTCAATTGCTAATAAAAATATTTATATAGATGTAAAGGGTATTTTTAGAAAAGTAAATAAAACTAGTCTATTTATTTTTCTTATTCTATAACTTATATCTCATATTCTTAGCTTTTTATTAGCATAAAATATTATTCCTAACAGATTGATAATTTTAATATGCGAACTTATGATATTCCTAGGGTATGTTAAATAATGATTTTGATTTGTGATTTATGATTTCTTTATAAATAATTTGTTAAATATGTATGTTTGATAATAATTTTTTATTTTTGATTTTCACATTTTTAAAGAATAACTCTCAAAATATGAAGTGACTCATAAATATTTAAAAATAAGATTTTCATCATATTTATTTATTTATTTTAATTTTCACCAAATATTTTTCTAAATAGTAAATAAAATCTTATAACTTTTATATGTTTAAATATAGAATAAAAATTATCAAAGATATAAATTTATAAAAAAATATAACTTTAAAAAAGAAACTAAGGAATTTAGGAATAACATAATTAACTTACTTATCGTTGATTCATTGAATGAATACAATATAGTACTATTTGTTGGAATGGTCCAAATTTAAAGAGAGGAGCTAGATAGAAGTTAAAGAATAAGAGTAAATTATGTGGATATTATATTAGGTATATATATATATATATAACATTATATGTATATATATTGATTACATAGGGATACATATCATAGTGTGTCAAGGGTATAGTAGTAAATGCATAAACTAGCTTAGGCTCGACCACATTGGGAGACTAGCTAGATGGTCGATCTTTCGATGCTTCAGAATGCTTTGGACAAGCGAGCATAGATGAAATCTTGGGAAAACTACATTATAGATCGAGCTGTTAAAAGGTCGGGCTAAAGATCAAACCTTATGCTCAAACATTAAGTCCCCCTACTATTGAAGCTCAGTTCTTTAATCATAGTGGAAGAGTAGAAACTAGTTAGTCAAAATAATCAGGAATACGAAATGACTCTGTACACCCTAATAAATGCTTGTTAGTTGATTGGAGATAGAAAATCTAGATCTCTATATAAGGAAGAGCCAAGGGATTCTCGGTTTCATTATTTTTAGAAAATCAAACCAAAATCTTAGTAAGAGCATTCTGTATTTTCACCTTGTATCTTATAATTTCTTTATTCTGGTGGTTTCATTATTTGGTAGGTGGTTCACTATTATCTATTTCATCAGAGAAAAGGAAGACACATAGTTGTTCATAGTCTCTATCCACACTATAATGTGATTTACCCTTGTTTTACCACTAGTTAGTTTTATTGAGGACCTTGTCTTTGTTTCTTTTAAAGCTTGGAATCATGCCTCTTACATCCTCCTTTCTTCATATAACTGCTCATTGTTATGCCGAGTTGCATTTTTCCTTTGACCTGGTTGTGCCTCAACTTCAACAATGTGTTATTGGATACCCTTCACTACATTTTCAGCTATTGCAAGTCATTTCTCCTTAGAACTATCTTAATTTTGTCAACCAAGTTATTGGCTTGACCAAGATGGGTATCTGCATATGCTCGAGCATATAGTGCTCTATTTTCTCATATGGTTTCTTCGAGTTCTCTAATGAGCTCAAGAAGTTACCATGCCAACTCTTGTTAAGGGTCAACCTCAGTTGGTAAATCAATTCCTACTTTAGTTTGAGCTTCTTCATGAGCTAGTAAGATGTTATAATGTAATACCATTTCATTAGCTAGCCTTAATCTTTCCTCAACTTGAGTTCCAACCATGATGAATGTAGTTTTAAAAGAGCTCAAGGTGAAGTGTTAGTTTGCTGGGTTTCTCTCTCAAGAAGTCGGGTGAATCCTAGAAAATACAAGGTTAAAAATAAAAGCTCAACCTTTAATTCTTGAGTTCCACGATAGGTGTCAAAATATTGGGATGATCCAATTTTAGAGAGAGAAACTTGAGAAAAGTAAGACAAGAAGAGTAAATTATATGGATATTATATCAGGTTCACACATAGATAGAATATTACATGTACAAATGTTAATTTCATAGAGGTACATGTCACAACATACTAGGGGGTACAATAGTAAATGCATAAATTTACTTAGGCTTGATCATATTGAGAGACTCTGTAGATGGTCAATATTTTGATGCTTTAGAATGCTCTCGACAAGTAAGGATGCTCATAAAATTGACACTTTAGGTGCAAGCACTAATGAAGTATCGGGCAAGGTACATTATAGATTGGGTTATTAAAGGGTCAGGTTGAAGGTCAAACCTTATACTCAAACATCAATTATTGTGTAACTAAATTGATCATAATAGGACAACTCACACACTTAGCTAAAATAGGTAATTATAACTAACATTAGCTAGTATGATACTTAGTATAATAGCTCCTCAAAAATTCATGGGCATGGAAGCACAAGTAGTTTGGCCTTGAGAGGGTGAAATTGTGTAGAAGATAGTTTTTTTGTAAGAAGATAAGCTAGTTATTCCTATATAGAGACATGATTAATGACCAATTGGTTTTGTAGCACCAAATCCCTAATGAAATATTGATCAATCTATATATGTTTTGTATGATCATGTTGGACAGGATTTTCCAAGATGTTATCAACTTAGATTGTCACATAGAAGCAATGAGGGAGATGGAATGGGCAGATGTAAGTAAAAAATATTGAATGTAGTCACATTGTATTCTAATTTTGTTTTGGACCCATTAACAACCTTTTTCTTTGCTATATGCTAAGAAATCAATTTGTCACCCTAAAAAAACATAATAAACACTAGTTAGGTGATTATCATTAGCACTAGATGCCCAATCAACATCATTATATGCTATCAAAGATAGAGTTGAATACTTGAAAAAATAGGAGTACCTTTTAAGTAAATAAGCACATATTTGATATGTCAATGGACAACTTAGCTATCCATATTAATTTTAGTTATCCATATCTGTCTAGAGACAACTATCTATAGATAGCTTTGCTTAGCTATCCATAGTTGTCCATATTCATAACTATCCGTAGACAACTTTACTATCCATAGCTCTCCATATTTATTTTATTTATTTTGGGATTTGTTTTCATGTATAGAATTATTTTGTATAGTTTATAAATAAAGAGAAATCACAGGTCCAAATGATATGGTTATTTTCATACAATATTTTTGACATGGTTTTAGAGCAAGGTTGATTTTTTTTTGGTATTCTATTTTTGAGGAAATATTCGTTGATATTTTCTGTTAAAATGGTGTTCTTCGATAATCTTTGTTTAAGATCATTCTCTTAGTTCCTTTAATTTTTTGTGAATATTTCTTTTGCTTTCACTGAAGCTCCATTTATTTGCAATGGAAAATGCACCAATATATGTCAAGTTTATAGGAAAAAATTACTCTACCTTGGCTTTTTAGTTTGAACTTTTCCTCAATGGAAAAGACCTTTAGTGTCATATCGATGGCACGAATGTTGCACCAACATCCGACACCGACAAATCGAAGGAAGTCACGTATTCTCCTTTTTGGGCTATGCTTGATGCTCGAATCATGTCTTAGTTTTTTAGTTTGGTGGAGCAACATATCATCAATAACTTACGAGCTCATCACTCTGCTCAATCCATGTGGAATTATTTGAAGAAATTTTATCATGAAGATAATGATGTTCATCACTTTTAGTTTCAATATGTGATTTCCATGTTTCAACATGGTAGTCTTTCCATCCAAGACTATTACTCGGCATTTTTGACTATTTGGCATATATACTGATTTGGTTACAACAAATGTTCCTGTTGCTACTTTTTCAACTATTCAAAATCTTCACAAGACTAGCTAGTGTGATCAATTTCTTATGAAACTACACTTGAAATATGAATTGATTCGCTCTTCTTTACTGAATAGATCTCATATTCCCTCTCTTGATATTTGTTTTGGTGAGTTACCTCACAAAGAACAACATTTTAATACTTAAGCTATTATGGAACAATCTCATAGTAGTTTTGCAATGACAACTATGGCTTATGTTTCCTAAAGACATGGATCACCGATGACTTCTAAAAATTTGCAATGTTTCTGCTGCAAAGAATATGGGTATATTGTTACCAATTTTTCTTAAAAAACTATTATTCTTATTGCAAGAAAAAAAGGTCATATTATCAAATAATGTTGTATCTATCCCAAAATCATCAAGCTTAAGCATTTTAGACTTTTGTAGCTGATGAGTGCTCAAAGAGTACTAAAATTACCATGATTTTATGCACTTTAATTGATTAAAAATATATATATTTATATGATTTTATCATATATTTATATAAATCTTTCTTTTCGGAATCACGAGTATTTTTATTGTCTTTCAAGTATTTTTGCTTAAAAAAATAACTTAAAGACTCAAAGAAAAATACCAGAGGCAATACATCACAAATATATTCATAAAATAATTGAGAAAAAGATGGAAAAATTGGACAAAATGGGTCAAAAGGGTCAAAAATGTCAAAAAGGAGGAAATCGCGCACGCAGTCGCCCAGCCGTGCCTGCCAACGCACGCAGCGCGCCCAACCATGCCGAGTAACGCGCTCGCCGCGCCAGCACAACGCCCAATCCATGCGTGCCTACTCTCCTTTCTGTGCGTGCCCTTGCTCCATTCCACGCATGCCGCTGCGCCCATCTGCGCGCGCCGCCAAGCCCCACACCACCATGATGTCATCATTCACTACTCTACGTTTTCTCCATTTTTAATCATTTTTTCACCCACTTTTTATTCCCCTCCTCACCTATAAATACCCTCATTCTCTTCACTTCAAATCACACCTCAAAAACATCTTCTCTTCTCTTTATTTCTTAGTTTTTTTAGTTAGTTTTTCTTAGTTTTAGAGTTCTTCTCTTTTTTAGAAGAACTAATTATGTTTTTGTAATTTATTTGTTTTTTGATTCAATAAATGGAAGTGTAAATTCTGTTTGGTGGTTTTCTAGCAACAAAGTTAGTATCAAAGTACTGTAAGGATTTTATTTTCTTTGTAGTTATTTTTTATGTTTTATTCTTATATGTTATATTTAATTTTTCTGTGATTAAATTTAACATTGCTGGCTGTTTGTAAACATGATATAATAATAATATTGTTATGCTTACGAAATATTAAATAGGTAAAAATCTCTAAAATGAATTGATTTTATTTTTATTCAAGATTTTATATTAAGAATGTTAGAGAGAAATATATTATTTTTTATTACAAACTTAAATATGAAAATTAGATTTTAAGATTTAGTTATCCGGTCTAATTTAGAGTAGTATTCTTTTATTTGTTGGTACAATCATTCGGTAGTTAGAGTGAAGCTCTATTTCAAAAGTTTTTATAAGAATTATTATATGAAAATGTATTGACAACATGCTTTCAGTAGTAGTTTTAAAACTTGAAAGTTAGTAATCAGATAATTAAATTCTTAGGTTTAATTTGGACACTTTGAATAAAGTTTAAACTGTCTAACCCTACCAAAAGTAGCATTTAAATGGTTCATTTTCAATCTCTTAGAAAAAGGAATTAATTTAATTAACCAAATTAGTTATCAACCCCACCCACAGGTGTTAATTGATTTGTTTAGTTAAGAAAGAATATCTAACCCCACCAAACGTAGTATTCATATAAAAAAATGAGAATCAATAAATATCAATTTATATCTTTAATAACCTAAATAATATAAGCAAGCATAATTAACTTAGTTATTATATCCATAAATACTCCACTATTATAAATGATAAAATTTTCATAAATGTTTATTGAATCTATATCTATGTTTATTTTTATGTTCTTAGATTAAAAAACACAAAACCCCAAAATATTGTGATAGGATGTTTAGGATTTAATTTCGTTTTTAAAAGTTTGAATAATAAATTAAAAACCACATATATTCCTTCCTTAGATTGACCTTGGGAGTATACTTATCATTTTCTATGAAATGATTCATGCACTTGCGAGAGTTTTATAAATATAAAACCAAAGTATTGGTAGGATCGACGATGCCGGTTTTGCTCATCAATAGCATATAAGTTTTCCTCAAGTGCTTCTTCTGATCTTGCACCTTTTGCAACAACTTACTACTCTCTTGAAATGGTACAACAGATGCTAATTTTAGCATTATCTGCAATGGGATTTCAAGGTAAAAATTTAAATACACTTTGGAATGTAGACTCGGGGGCTTCTAATCACGTGATGAATACTCCCAAAAATTTGTCTCATGTTTGGCCCTATGTTGGCCAATCTTCCATTTAAAATGCCAATCATTGTTGTTGGAAACGCCTCTTCTACATTTACCAATGTGTTCTTACTCCTCAACTTTCCCTGAATCTCATTTCTGTTGGTCAATTAGTTGATAATAATTGTGTTGTACAGGACTAGGTAATAGAGGAGCCGATCATGAAATGACCTAAAGTGGGACGCTTATTTCCACTATTTTTACCTTTTCAAGGAATCTATCCAATTTCTTCTATTAAGTCTTCTGTTGTAATAATGTTCCTGATCTGAGTATGGTATGACATCATTGTTTATCTCTTAAATTTGATTCTTAAAAACTTCATAAAAGCAAAACTCCTTCATTTACTTTACATACTAGTAGAGCTTATCACTACTTTGATCTTATCCACAGTAATGTTTGGGGACCTTCTATGATTAGTTCACACAAAAAATCTAAATACTATGTGACTTTCATTGATGATCATAGCAAATTCACTTAGGTTTATTTTCTTCACTCTAAATTTGAGATTTTTTGTACTTTCATTGAGTTTTTAGCATATTTTGAAAATTATTTTTTTGCAAATATTAAGACATTACACACAGATTCTGGTAGTGAATATTTTTTCACTCATTTTTAGGCATTCTTAGCGGTACTATCCATTAACTTCCATTTTCTACTACTCCCTAATAAAATGGAGTAGTCGAACGCAAAAATCATCATATTTTTGATATGGTATATACTCTCTTGTTAGAATCTTCTATTTCATCCATATTCTGGGTTGAGGCTATAAAGATTGCTTCTCACTTGATTAATCGTTTACGTTCTTAAGTTTTACACATGGAGTCTTCCTGTTTTTGCTTGTTTTCTAAGCAACCTAGTTGCAATAATCTTCGTATCATTGTCTGTGTATGTTTTGTTCATTTATCTCCTCATGAACGACATAAATTATTTTCTCAATGTGTTAGATGTGCATTCTTAGGATATAATGTGTGTCAAAAAGGATTTGTTTGCTATGATCCTACATTACATCGTACATATATTTCTAGGAATATTATTTTCTTTAAAAATTAACATTTTTTCCTGTGTCTTATGTGCCTTCTTCGTGTACTGTGGTCTTTCCCTCCTTTAAATAGTTCTCGCTTTAAACCAAGTATGGTGTATATAATACAATCCCACCCATACTTTCTTTTGGTGGCTCTTCTAATATGTAATCCTAACATGCACCAGGGTTAGTCAACTACAACACCTCTAGAGCCTTTGGTATGTTGCTATTCTCATGTGTCTATACCCTCAGATAGGTATGGTTTTTCTTCTGGAAATTCTATTTCAACTCTTACTACTACATTGTTGAATTTTGATATTCCCACATGCCGCTCATATGCTGTCAAGCATGACTATTGAAGACAAGCTATGTAGAAAGTAATTGCTACTCTAGAGGCGAATCACACCTGGGAAATTAAGTCGTGTCCTTCCACTATAGTTTATTTGGGTTGCAAATGGGTTTACTCAATCAAGGTTTTCTCTAATGGAAGTTTGGATCATTATAAAGCTCAGCTTGTTGTCTTTGGGAATAATCAGGAATATGATGTTAATTATGAGAAGACCTTTTTGCCTGTGGCTAAGATGATTGATGTTCAAACGATTCTAACCCTGATTACTTCCAATGATCGGGGTTGTTAAGAATGCTTTCCTTCATGGAGATAAAAAATGTATTTATATTAAGCCATCTCTGGGATTTTTTTCCTCTATAATCTCTAATGTGTGTAAAGTTCTTCGCTCTCTTTATGGTCTTCAACAAGCTCCACAAGCTTGGTTTGAAAATTTTTTGAACCACTTTAATACAATTTTTTTTTCACGTAGAGCAAGTATGATACTTCATTGTTTCTTTGAAAATCAGACATGGGTATTGTTTTCCTTTTGGTTTATATTGATGATATGTATTTTCTTGGTCTTGAGGTGCATTGTATTCCCTCTGGTATCTCACTAAATCAACATAAGTATAATAGTGATTTGGTGACTACAGTTGGACTGCAAGAAGCTACCTTTATCGATACTCCAATGGAATTAAATGTCAAGCTTTGCAAAGAAAAGGGTGACTTACTTGTTGATCCCAGTTTATATCAAAAATTGGTAGGTAGCCTTGTCTATCTTACCATCACTAGACTAGATATTTATTTTGTTGTACAATAAGGCAGCCAATTTCTTCAAACTCCTTGTCATCTTAATTTGGCTACTGTCTATCAGATCATATGCTATATTTAGGGAAATTTTACTCGTGGCTTATTCTTTCCTTCAAGAAATTCTCTTCGTTTTGTTGCTTATAGAAATGTTGATTAGGCTTGTTGTGCTGATACACATCACTCCATCACTAGTTGGTACGCATTCTTAAGTGGTGTATTGATATCTTGGAAGTGTAAGAAGCAAGATAGAGTTTCTAAGTCATCTATAGAATCTAAGTACCTAGAAATGTCTCTTGCTTATTCCAAAATTCTTTGGCTTCGAGGTTTGCTCGATGAGTTAGACTTCTCTTAGACTGATCCTACACCTTTACATGCCAATAATACAAGTGCTATTCAGATCATGACCAATATTATCTATCATGAGCGTAAAAAAAATATTGAAGTCGACTATCACTTTATTCGTGAAGCTTTTGAAGCTCATGTTATCACTCTTCCATATATTTCCACCAAACTACAAATTGCTAATATCTTCAACATGATTGTCACTAATCATCGACATTACTTCCTAAGTTGCAAATTGATGCTTACTGATCAACTCATATCAATTTGAGGGGGGATGTCAACGGACAACTTAGCTGTCTATAGAAAAATTTGTTGTTCATATTCATTTAGTTGTCCACATTCATTTTAGTTATCCATAGTTGTCTATAGACAACTTTGCTGTCCATAGACATGTTTACTATCCATATTCATTATTCATAGCTGTCCATATTTATTTCATTTATTTCATTTATTTCAGGATTTGTTTTCATATATAGAATTATTTTTCATAGTCTATAAATAGAAAGAAATCACAAGGCCAAATGATTCGATCATTTTCATATAGCATTTTTGACTTATTTTTGACATGACACCCATTTAGTGTACATCTTTAGGGGAAAAAAGAAATTGACAAAGCTTGTTGGCTAGCATTCTCTAAAGTAGTGCCATCATTTTTACTCAATCCCTTTCTAGTAACCATTTTAGTGTCATAAGACCTAGTGTCGAACAAACTACATTTTTCTAGTAATATAACTATGTACTTCCTTTGACTCAAATGTTACACACCATCATGAAGCACCACTATAATTCCAAGAAAGTAGTTTAAAATATTTCTTTCAAAGAAAATTTTCTATTCGAAATAAGAATAACCTATTATATTGCCTTATAAGAGATGTATGCAACAATTATATCATCAACATAAACCAACACCAAATAATGATCACTAGTGTCTTGAACAAACAAAGATGTGTCTACCTTGGAATAAATGAAGCCTAGGCTGAGCAAACAAGCATTCAACTTAGAGAACCCCTAGGAGCTTACTTAAGACCTTAAAATGCCTTTATAAGTTTGCAAACCAAACCTAAACCATCATAAAAACCTTGTGGTTGAACCATGAATATATCCTCTTCTAAATTCCCATTTAAAAAGGCACTGGTCACATCTCCTAACCCCCATAAAAGTAATGGTCAAAATGACCCTAATGGTTATAGGTTTGACAACATGTGAGAATGTTTAAAAAAAATGTACACCTTTTAATTGTAGAAAACCTTGGCAACCAAACAATACTTTTACTTGTCTAAGGTTTTATTAGCATTTAACTTGATACAAAACACCATTTGTAGCCTTTAACCAATTCTCCTTTAAGGAGTTTAACCAATTCCCAAATGCCATTTTGCAATAAAGCATTAAACTCAACCTTTATGGCATTTTGCCACTCTAGAATATTCAAGGCTTGACAAGACCACATTACCATGGACAATTAAGGCATGCAACTCTGATTTGAAAATTCCCAACTTAAACCTTGTAGTCATGGCATAAGAATTAATAAGATCATCAACAATAATATTAAGAGAAGGCACAATTAGAGAAGAAAAGTAAGATAGAGAATGGGTCAAGTAAATAGGTAAATCAACAAATTGGTCAATCTTATTAGAAGGATAATTATGTATTGGACTTGAGATAACAAGTGGTGACATAGAAGAAAAAGAAAGAAATATGGGGGAAGACTCACCAAAAAAGTTAGAAGCAAAAAAGGAAAGAAGTGATCAGGGTGGAGAAGATAAAGTGACTTGTTAATTAGTTGTAGGTGAAGTAGACATATTAGAATTAGTGCTAGGTGAAACACAATATGACAAACTAGACTGAAACACATGGTTGAGATAAAGCTTTATCAAAAGAAGTGTTGATATAGTCATATGGGCTAGCTTAAGGAAACACTTGCTCATTGAAAATGATATGAAATCTTATATAGAATTTTTGAAAAACTCTAACAAAATATAAGTAGACTTTTTACTTAGCTATATAATCCATAAACACATTCTATAGATCTAGGATCAAGTTTATGCTTAGCTTATGTTAGTAGGTAGGGAACACATAGACTTTCACAAGCTCTTAACTAAGTAGTATCAAGAACTTTATAATAAAGGAACTCATAGGTAATTTTACCTTTAAGGTTTTCAAGGATAGTCTTTTTAGAAGAAAAATAGTGCATTTGAATGGATAGACCTAAGAATGCATAGGAACCTTAGAGGTAAAAATAAAATCTAAACCCCTTTCCACAATTATCCTGTGTCTAGATTCAACAACTCCATTCTATTTGGAGGTATGGGGACATATGCAATGATAAATTATTCTCTCTTGTTCCAACACGCTCACCATTGGTCGATTCACCATCCTAATCAGTTTGAATGCATTTGATGCTTAGAGAGAATTATTTTTCAACCATATTCTTGAAAATAGAAAACATTACAATACATTGATCCTTGGTTTGTAGAGGATACAACCAAACAAATCTAGAGAAATCATCTACAATAGACAAAAGTACTTATCTTTATTATATGAAAGCAAAAGAGATCTCCACAAATCCATTTACTAAAGCTCATAAGCTATACTATATTTAGAGTGAGAAGTATGAAACGGAAATTTGTGTGCCTTAGATAATTGGAAAGCACGACAAAAAAGTTGAAGTCTTAATCAAACCCATGTGTGGTAGATTGTGAAGACTCATTACTCTAATGGTAGTGACAAATGAAGGATTCTCCAAGCACCTATGCCACTAGTGATACAAATCAATTCCTTTTTTAAGAGAAGCTATATGAGAAAAAGCTGAAATATCATATAAGAAGCCTTATAAGTTCTTTGGTAAGTGATGAGTGCTCAAAAAGCACTAAAATAACCATGATTTTATGCACATTAATTGATTAAAAATATATATATTTATATGTTTTATCATATATTTATATAAATTTGTCTTTTTCGGAATCACGGGTATTTTTATTGTTTTTCAAGTATTTTGGCTTAAAAATGCAACTTAAAGACTCAAAGAGGAATACTGGAAGCAATACATCACAAAAATATTAATAAATAAATGCGTAAAGGTCGAAAAATATGGAAAAATTTGACAAAATGGGTCAAAAAGGTCAAAAATGTCAAAACGGAGAAAAACGCGCCGCCGCCAGTCGCCGCCACACTCCGCCCGCCCAAACTGCGTGCGGTACTGTTCATGCGCGCAGCACTGCGCGCGGTTACTGTTCACGTGCGCACGATAGCCATAGCCGCGCGCAGCCGCCCAAAGAATCGCCCTCCGCGCGCCCAACGCGTTTTCACCCCATTTTTCACGTGCCAGCCGTGACGTCATGCTGACGTCATTGATGACCTTAGCATGTCCATTACACGTTTTTTAATTTTTTAATATTTTTTTAACATTTTTTTATTCATTTTTTCTCTCCATCCTCACCTATAAATACCCCCCTTTCATACACCTTCAAAACACCTCAAAACCACACTTCTCTCTTCTTTCTTTCTCTCATTTCTTAGTTTTTAGTTTTTTTTAGTTTTTCTTATGTTTTAGCTAGTTTTTCTTATGTTTTAGTTAATTTCTCTTAGATTTAGAGTTCTTCCCTTTTTTGGGAAGAACTAGCGTCGAAGTTCTGTAAGGATTTTATTTTCTTTACAGTTATTTTTATGCTTTATTCTTACATGTTATATTTAATTTGTCTGTGATTAAATTTAACTGTGCTAGCTGTTTATAATCATGATATAATAATAACGTTGTTATGCTTGCGAAATATTAAATAGGTGAAAATTTCTAAAATGAATTGATTTTATTTTTATTCAAGATTTTATATTAAGGATGTTAGAGAGAAATACATTATTTTTCATTACAAACTTAAATCTGAAAATTAGATTTTAAGGTTTAGTTATCCGGTCTAATTTAGAGTAATTTTCTTTTATTTCTTTGTATAATCGCCGAGTAGTTAGAGTGAAGCTCTATTTCAAAAGATTTTATAAGAACTATTATTTGAAAATGTATTGCAACATATTTTCAATAGTGGTTTTAAAACTTGAAAGTTAGTACTTGGATAATTAAATTGTTAGGTATAATTTTGATACCTTGAATAAAGTTTAAAATGTCTAACCCTACCAAAGTCGATATTTAAATTGTTCATTTTCAATCTTTTATAAAAAAAATGAATTAATTTAATTTACCAAATTAATTATCAAACTCACCCATAGGTGTTACTTGATTTGTTTAATTAACAACAAATATCTAACCCAACCAAATGTGGTATTCATACAAAAAGAGAATCAATAAAATATCAATTTATATCTTTAATAACCTAGATAATATGAGCAAGCATAATTAATTTAGTTATTATATCCATAAATACTCCACTAATATAAATGATAAAATTTGCATGAATATTTATTGAATCTGTATTTATATTTATTGAATTTGTATCTATGTTTATTTTTACGTTTTTAGATTATATTTAATTAATCTGTATATATGTTTATTTTATGTTATTAGATTAGGAACACAAAAACCAAACTATCGTGACAGGATGTTTAGGATTTAATTTCGTTTTTAAAAGTTTGAATAATAAATTAAAAACCACATACATTCCTTCCTTAGATCGACCTTGGGAGTATACTTATCATTTTCTACGAAATGATTCGTGCACTTGCGAGAGTTTTACAAATATTAAAACCAAAGTATTTGCGAGAATCGGCGATGCCGGTTTTCGCTCATCAGTAAGTAACTAACTTTTTCATTGAGTTTGTACAACCTATTGTAACTATACCTTCCAAGAATTGCCTGCCTTAAGTAAATATCCTTAAAAACAAAAGAATCATATTCAAACTCAATTAACACTTGATTGTCATTACAAATTTTTTGAATAGATAAGAGGTTAGTAGAGGCATGAGGAGCATGAGGAATATTACTAAGTGAGAGAAAACATATATAATTAGCATGTAAATTTCAATAACCAACACTAAAGATAGAAATTTTATTACCATCTTGCACAGTTATACCTTCATTGCCAATGAAATGGGTAGAATTAGGAACTTGAGTAGCATCAGAATCTAAATAGTGACTGGTTTCTAAGACGATCAATCATGTATGAGATTAAATATTATTTGATCCACATGATATGACCATTGTAGTAGACTTGAATGGAGAATTATAAGATTTTTTAGTCAAGGTATCCCTAAGAACAAAACATGAGCTTGTTGTATAACCACGTTAATCACAAATATGGCACATTGGTTTTTTAGAGAAAGACTTCTTGTATCCCTTAATTGACTTAGAAGAGACATTTTATTGATTATCATCACTACTAGGATGAACAAATTGTTGTTTCAAATGCTTATTAAAATAGTTCAAGACCCGATACCCAACTAGGGTAAGGAGATGCAGAATCCTTAAGAATTCAACTCTAACTTGCACAATCAAGAAAGAAAGCACTTATAAAGATCACCCAACAGAAGTATAGATAATATAATATCAAAAAATGTAGATAACTTATAACAACATATATTATATATCAACCAAAAAGCAAGTAAACAATAAATTCTTTTTAATCAAAGTATATGCTTCAATATGTTGAAACATACACACCTCAAACTCAGATTATACTAGATCAATAACTCATCATGCTTAACAGGTGATATAATGAGGTAAATCCATGTAGAGATTGTATCTATGTGATAACATTCTCGGGTTGCTTAAGGCAACTACTCAGTAGAAAAAAATTCACTAAACAATTAAAAAGTTATAACTCTAATAGACAATAAAACCACCATTGCCTCTATCAGCCAAGACCTTCGTACAAACTACCTATTGTTGCACTTTAATTACTGCTTCCACAGCTATTTGGTTGAACATGTGAACCCAATTATCCTCTATAGCCAACACCACCCAATATGGTGTGATTTGAAACCACTTCAGTAACTAAAAGTGTAACTACTTTCAAACTCATAGTAGGACACACAGTCCACTAAAAATATCAAGTCGCATATAAGAGACACATAGTCAAACCACGTACTCATAACACAAAATGACCCACACTCAAATATAAGCTCTCCAAAATAATTTCGAAAATAGATACAATTTTTAATGTTAATTTTGGTAGAGTTTTAACTTTTAAAAAATGGGTGAGAAATAAGAAAAATGTAGGGGTATTTTTAGAACTCAGATTGCCATCTTTCCAGTCACTCGCTAGCCACCTATCCAAGGGTTGTGGTGAGGGTGTTGGCGTGGTCTATCACAAGCTTGTTGGTAAGGTACTAAAAAGTCACATTTTTTCATTCCAAAAATTGTTGAGTACTATCCATAAATACCTACGCGAGAAATGAACTAAAAACGCAAGTGACAATGGTGGCTCGCGACCTCAACTTAACATGCATACTATAAAAACCAATCCAGTGGTGTGTGTAAACATACTTGCATACAAAAATGTACCTAACTATATGTGTGTATGAATTACTGTTATCTAGTAACCAATCTTACACTGAGGAAACAAATGTACTAAGTAAAATAACAAATATCTTATTTGTAGATGGGAAGCCAACATAAAGACACAGAGTACAATATGACTTATATCAAATATGAGATGAACATGAAGATGTCCTAAAGTTGTTTGTTTCTAAGAACAATGCAATGACATGCACCAAAACTCAAAACACACACCTATATCAAGGGCATCCATCTTGAGTGTTCCATCCAACTTCATGAATCAACTTATGAAATCCACACGGGATGCTTAGCACACTTCACATAGTACATCTGAAGCACGAAGACTTTATCCTACACCTGTAATCTGCACACACAAAATAAACATATATCACTTGAATATATCATGCAAAAATAGTATGCAATCAAACTACATGCTATCATGTTACCTCTATATGAATACACAACGATAGGCACAAACATAAGTAAACATGCATAACTCCCCTAACTTGATGCAAAAATTCTTCTAAATACATACAAGTCAGACAATAATATGTAATGTAATTCCACACTCACAGCCTATGCAACATATAGTATGGAGACAAACATATAGTTATGTACATAAATTTTTCCCCCTTTTGACACTAAAAGTAAAAGGTTCGCCTCTTTATGAGGGATATAATTCATATAAATATGCTATAATCCTAACACTAATGTGAAAAGACAAAGAATAACACTGAGTTAAATGAAAAGTACAAGTATACAATAGTCAACATACTAAATGTATAGACAACCCGAAAGAAGTACAAATAGAAGGCATCTCAGTTTACCTAAAGAATTTGTCATGCCTTAGGCAATGAATGTCGTAAGAGAAGCATGGAATAACTCACTCAACGGGAAAATAAAGGATGACATGTGAAGTAAGGGATTGCAAGATATGTATGCAATAAGGCATACTAACATTCCTATTTATGCATTATTCATATAAAGTTATGTCAAAAAAAAGAAAGTATCATATAAACAAGATAGAAACAATGACTCACAAATAAGGAAAGTAACAAGAAGTAAAACAAACATAGAACTTCCCTTTATAACATGCACAAGACACACTTCTCCCCCTAAAAGTATGCATGTGATAAAATAAATATATTATGCATTCTGCTCATGAATACTCCCCCAACACAGAAGCATCTACCCAAATTAGACAACAAGAAAAATATAAGGGCATAAGAAAACTAAGCAAGTTCAAAAAATTATAGGGTTTTTAAAGAATAGCCAATATAATCAATGTAAATATCCATATGTCCATCAATCCACGATTCATTCATGTAAGGGTATGACTAAATTTTTGATGCCATGCATAGTGTGTGATATGAAAAAATTGTTTACTCTATATGTCATCATGATATGCTTATGTGAACCTAGAAAATAAAAATATAGACTCAAGTTTAACCAAGCATCATATCATGTCCACATTTAGTCTTTCTCTCCACTAGTGTAAGTGCCAGCCTAGAAGAAATCAATAGGTCTTTTAAAGTTTATAATGATAGGCTAAGGTATGGGTAGGGAAGAGAAGACATTTAGGCTTGAACACACCTTTGTTGATCCAATCAAACAAATAAGTTCATATCTATGACACTTATACCCTCAAACATGGATTATTTTCTCTTTACTTCTCAAACTTCCACTAATGAAGTTGTGAGAATAGTAAACAAAATTCAGATGTTTATGCAACACTTTCTTAACATACTTATCATCTTTTCACTTTTCTTTTATTTTCTTTCCTCCTTCTTTTGTTTTTTAAACAAATAAATCTCATCACTTCATTTTTCTTTTTCTTTTCTCCATCTTCCCCATTTTTACCCTTCTTTTTTTAATGATTGAAAACAAGAGGATAATACAGACAATCTAAAGAACATACAAAAAGATGCTCAATCAATGGGTGGATAAGGTAAATGGGAATAAATATTTGAACTAAGCCAATATTTAAGTGCACAAAAATGAAGAGATAACATAATGACTCAAAAAAAAGAGACTGAGGATAAGAAAATATTGATGGTAAGAAGGATCAAACAATTCAAAGATGACCTAAATCTTCTCTCTAACCAAGCAATACCTAGAATTTCGCCTTGAGAGACACTAAAAGTGAATTCTAGAGCTTGTTAGAGAAATATAAATCATCAAGGTAAGAGAACCAAACAAATTCACAAAGATGTGACATAGGAAAAAGAAAGACGTATTTCTGAAAAAACAAACAAGAAAAATTTAGCCATACATGCTCTCAAGGATTACGCATGTTAAAATATCTACACTTCAATTTATGTCAAATTTATGCCAAACATAAGTCAACATGATCTCTTTAAAATACATTTTACATGCAATAGATTAGGAAAGAGAAAACCCTTTAGTATCATGAAACACAAAACAGTAACTAACAAGTGAGATGACAAGGTATTAAGGCATACCAATGCCCAAGAAGAAGAGAAAAATGTCTCAAATGATAAAATTAGCAAAACTCACATCATTGTTATTCAGGAGAAAGAAAGAAACTGGCTAACTAATGGACAACATAAGCAACACTCCTAAGAGAAGAAACAATGGATGCTACTATAATTACTAAGCATGTGAGAAAGAAAAAGGTGCCAATACAAAATTACAAGGCATGCTTAGACAAGGACAACAACATAAACAATAAGAGTGCCAACAAAACAGACAAGTTTAGTATGACATAGTACATATGACAAAATTCCTAAAGACATGTATATAATCTTTATGACATAGAATATGAATGATAAGATTGTAGAAAGTATAAACCTAATAATTTTACTCTATATGATAAGCATGTGACGTGATGCGTATACAAAAGGGCATAGATAAAGGAGGAGGAGGTATGCAAGACAAACACGCATAAGGATCGTGCCAAAGCAACTAGCATGTGAGAAAAATAGTAAAGGATCAATCAAAAAGGTAGAGAAACTGATTTGAAAATTAACACATTGTACATGCCAAGGAGGTAGTAAAAGAGAGACAAGAAGAAGTGTCAAACAAATGAACAAAAATCAAATGACATAAATTCACATATAGAAAGATAATAAACAAAGAAAGGAATGCAATTAAGCAACTCAATCCCAACAGATGACCTAAAAATAAAGATCAAACTACATCCCATTGTTTAAAGAATTTGTGAGGGGCAATATAACATAGACATAGTCTCTGACTTGTATGATCATAAGGTGTATATGGAACTCATGATTTGTTTTGTTTATAGTCTTTAGGGAATTCAATCAAGTCATCCATATAAGTTGGGCCAGGCAAAAATTTTTAAGTAGATTTATTTCTTTCTACACTATGTCTTAGGTGCGTAATGCAACCTACTTGAACATGCTCAGGCGAGCCATAGTAGCTACATCCATACAAAGAAGATGAGGATGAATGAGGTGAATTAATTTGAGATAAACTCTTCACACATCTAGGGAAATACCTAGCAAGGTGGTCAGTAGTGCCACAAAGATAACAAGTAAAGATGAGTAGAGTTAGATAATTTGAGTCTTTAACTTCGAGAAGTTACACGTGGACGAGATAAAGAAAAGGTGCTCATTTTAACTTTCATATGAGGATGAGAAGTTAATTTTTTGCAGTGATGTTTCACATGTAGTAGTTTACTACAGTGGTGACAAATAGGTATAGTAGTAGGTAGAAGTAGTAGACCATTACCATAGTGAGGAGAAGTGTTAGCTAATACTTTCTCCATTCCTTCTTCCATAATGCGAGCTCAGAGAAGGAAAAGATAAGAGGGCCCTATGGAGAATATGGTCAGAAATCCATAATAGAGTCCAACCATAATGACCAAATTGATTATCTTGATGCATAAGGATACTAGATTACCTAGATACAAATTCACTTGATAGAGGAACTATGATGGAATGTGACAACCGACTTACCTTTAGGGGTGACATCAACTGACTTCAATTTAGATTCTTGATCAGTAGACTTGACAAACTTAAAAGTAGTAGAAGTAGAAACATATTTATTATACCCAATACCTTGTTTATTACCAAATGGTTTTGGGTTACTAATAATTTTACTTAATTTATGGGAACCAAAAATCAGTTTGTTGATAATCAAGAAAGATTGAGCCGTTCTTTTTCACTTATGCAAAGTTTATTTTTTAAAGTTGTAAACAAATCTTTATTTTTTTAAGGAAATATTCTAGGTAAGCCGATGTATTGTTGAGAATCCTAACTCTTTCATTCATATATTCCATTTTCAGCTTCTTTCTCAATGAGAGTATAAGTCACACTCCTTGGCAATTTCATGAAAAAATATCAACTTCTTCAGTTCTCAATTTCTTCCTTTTGATCATTCGAGGGATCATGATTGACATATAAAGGAGTAGCAATTTAATCTTGTCTAGGCAACAGATGATGAAGTTTGAAGACTTACAAATCACCAACTAACCCATTAATAGTAAGCTTATCAAGCCTATGCATGGACTCAAGCACGATAAATTTGGCATAAAATCGATAGGGTAGTCTAGCAATTATTTTCTCAATATTATTTTCTTTGTTAATAGGTCTAACCAAGTTGTAGGAATAGTTGACAATGTTGAAAAAATTCGTATAAAATTTGTTAAAGGTTTCATCCTCTTACATGATATAGATTTTAAAATCTCTATTTAACTTTAGAATTCTAGATCTTTTTATAACATAAACACCTTTGTGGGTAGTCTTCAAAATATACCATGCTTTTCTTGAAGACGTACAACTTTGAGTTCTTTGATATTCATCTAACGTAACAACTATAATGATTTCATAAAGTCCTTTACTTTTGAATTCAGATTCCTTAATTTCATCATTAGTCCACTCATTCATAGGTTTAGCAATCATAGTGTTATCATGGAGGGTTTTGGTTGGACAAGTCCAGCCATTTTCAACAAAGAACCACACACGGTCTCCTTGGGACCACAAGAAGACCATCATTTGTGATTTTCAATAGGCATAGTTTAGTCCATTGAAAAAGTGGAGGTCTACCTACATTATCTCTTTCTCCTAACTCCATCAAAAAGAATGTGTGTATAAAAGTGAGTTAATAGAATCAACAGCAAATTAGTTAAGCCTAAAAGGGTGCACCCATTCTAATGCCAATTGAAAAAGTCCATGATCTAGTACACAACAAGGGTAAGGAGATGTAGACTCTTTAAAACTCAACCCTAACTAGCACAAACAAGAAAGTAAACACTTATACAAATCATGCAACATAAGTAAAGAAAATATAATATCAAAAAATGTAGATAAATTGTAACAATAGATATGATATATCAAACAAAAAGCAAGTAAATAATAAATGCTTTCTAATCATGGTTTATATTTCAATATGTTGAAACATACACTCAAAAAACTCAGATTATACTAACTCAACAACTGATCATGCATAACAGGTGATGTAATGAGTTAAACCCACATAAAGATCATAACTATGTGGTAACTTCTTCAAGTTGCTTAAGGAAACTACTTAGTAACAAATAGTTCACTAAACAATAAAATAGTTACAACTCTGATAGACAATAAAATCACTATTACCTCTATTAGCCAAGACCTCCGTTCAAAGTGTATACTTCTGCTCTTTACTTACTATTTTTGTAACTATTTGTTTCAACATGTGAACCCGACTATCCTCCATAGGCAACCCGACTCCCTGGCAACAGCGCCAAAAACTTGTTGTATGTTTTGCAACACACAGAAAATCGTGCAAGTATACACGGTCACAAGTAATAAAGATTTGTAAGTAGAGTATCGTTCCCACGAGGATTTGTTACTATAGTTTGTTGAGTACTAAAATTGTATCTCTCTGATTTTATCCAAAACAATCGTTAATTAAGAAAATGTTTGAAAATAAAATAAGAGAACTCTAGGATTGCAATTTTTCACCAAACTAATCCACTCCAATCATATTATTTTCTTTGGATTTATATTTTTTAGTACATTTAATTTGTCAACCGAAAACTTCTTTTTTATTCATACATCTCTTCCGAGCTCCGTACAAACACTCCTCGTTAAATTAATTCACTATCTCTATGAGAATTAAATTCACCAAGATTCATTAAGTTCTAAGTTTTCAAATGGCCACACATACAATTAGGGTATATTCCTATCCTTCATCATACATGTCATTTTATTTACGAGCAATATACACAAAAATGCCTTTTTCAAGTTTATTTTTATGCCACAAATCGTTTTGATAAAATTCGTAAATAATCAAAAAGCATTAAGCACAAAATAGAATGAACAAATCGAACGTCTTATAAATCTTTCAAAAATAGTTAAAATCAAAACTTCATAAATTTAGATCAAATGCAACCCTAGAAAAATTAAATTACTTCATTAAATTAAAATAAAAATTACAACTTATGCAGAAAAATTAAAGGAAGAACAAGGAAAATTAAAACATGAAGAAACAAAAATATTTGGCACACGCAGAACACAACAAAAGCCAAAAAATGGTTTATGCGTGTTCTACAGTCCAAAACCGAACACCACAAAAATTCTAAACTAAAAAAAACTCTTCAACTCTATCATAACATCACCTATTTATAGCCAAAAAAATACATCTAAAATATTACATTTTTATTTTATTTTTTTATAAAAAATGCGTAATAATTTTTATCGAAAAAAAAATCACGTGTATCGATTTTCGTATCGAAAAATGTTATTTAATTCACGCGTGAGACAGGGGCACCGATTTTGCATTTTTTTAATTCTTTATGCATGCCATGTGTCAGCATCTGATTCGCTGAAACAAATAGTGGGACACGTGGCCGCATCTCATTCGTTGAAAGGAATGGGCGCACGCAGAAACTGAAGCACGGGATTGGGGCACCGAGAAAGTGAGGCAACGGCTGGAATGAGGGCGAGATTCTGTGCATTCGCATTCATTGTAAATAGCCACGTGTCAGAACATGATTCGCTTTAATATTAGTGGGACACGTGGCAGATTCTTATTATGTAAAAACTGAAGATGCACGCTGCTCCCATAACCCGCGTCACACACGATTGTTACACGAACGATTCAGTGCGTGACAGCTTGGTTCCACACGCTTCAATCTGGACCGTTCAAGAGATCCAATGGTCAGCGATGCGCCTCGAGGAAATCTGCGCAGCCGACATGTGGGTCCCACTCTGACGCCGGCCTGCGCGATATGTGGGGCCCATTGGCACGCCGAGCCACGCGAAGGAAGATCTCCGTACCCACTCTCCTTGGTCGGGCTTGATGAACACGCGCGAATCTAATCCGTTGATCCTTTGGTCGGACGATCCACATTTCGCGTTTGGAATAGAGCGCGTGGCCTTCTTCTCTCCTGCGCAGAATATTAAACTTTTATTAATTATATTTTGACCCACAAATATATTTCAATTTACATTTTCAACTTTGTTTAATTGTAATACAACCCTTTTGGTAATTTAAATTAAATTTTAAACTTTTAATAATTGATATTAAGCCCGATTTTAATTTAAATTATATTTTCAACTTTTTTAAATTGCAATTAATAACTCTTTTATTTGAAATTATATTTTTGGACAAAAAAATATGAAATTAAGTACATTTTCGATACAAATTATTTAATTTTATTAAAAATGTATTTTTAGCACATAAAAGGAAAATATTAATTTATTTAACAAAAATTAACTAAATATTAAAAGAACATAGCAATTATCATTACTAAAATTGATGAAAATAACCATATAAAATATAGTTATCAGTGTGATTTGAAACCATTGATCAGTAACTAGAAGTGTAACTATTCTCAACCTCACAGGACACACAATCCATTATAGTTATCAGATCATGTATAGAAGACTCACAATCAAACCACGTACTCACACAAATAATAATTTGATAACTAACTATAAATGACCCACTCTCAAATGTAATCTCTCCAAAATAATTTCAAAAATAGATATAAATATTAGTGTGAATTTTAGTAGAGTTTTAACTCTTAAATGATGGGAAAAAAATAAGAGAAAATGAAGAGTGTATTTATAGAACCCGAATTTTCACATCGCCATCCACCTCACCAAGGGTGGTGTTGGCTAGATCTATGGCAAGCTTGTTGGCGAGGTGCTAAAAATTGGCCTTTTTTGTTCCAAAAATTATCGAGTACTATCCATAAATACCCACGCTAGAAACTAACTAAAAACACAAGTGACAACATTAGCTCCCGACCTCAACTTAGCATGCACACTAGGACAATCAATCTCTTGGTGTGTGTAAACATACTTACATATAAAATGTATCTAACTATGTACGTGTATGAATTATTGATCCGTAGTAACCAACCTTACATAGAGGAAGACAAGTACACTAAGTAAAATAACAAATACTATGTTTTATACATAGGAAGCCAACACAAAGACACATATTACAATATGACTTACACTTATCAAAATTTCAATGCTATTTCTCAAGGCCGTGCTTATTACCTATATAATTTCCATTACCATTACTAGTAAAATAACTAGGATTATTATTTTTACTAGTTCTATTGAAGCTAGCAATATTTGCATGGAAAATAGATTATAAATTATGACTATCAAGAGTGATCATTCTTTCATAGTTCTTAAGTAAGTCGTGCAAAATGCCAACTGAAGGTCTACTTTGTGTCATATTGAAAGATGTGATAAAAGAAAGATACTTTGGCCCAAGACCATTCAAGATGTATAATCTTAATTCCCTCTAAAGAATGATCTCATTAGTAGAGGCAAGATGATCAGATATATTATTTTCTCTAAGATGATATTCAGTCATCGAAAAATTCTATTTTCTAAGAGTTTGAAGCTTAGCACACAACTCCATGACCCTAGATTGAGTGTTGTTTGTAAATATTTCCTCTAAGGCAAGCCATTTGGCTCTAGTTGTGGTTCCACCAAGTTTAACATCATCTATGCCCTAGGACACATAACTATAACTCCAAATATTGACTAAAGAATCATGTTGAATCCGAGTTATAAGAAGAAGATTAGAAACAATTTGTTCACATCAAGTAAAGCTTATGGCATTGGTAAATTAATTACCATTTATAAAACTTTTTAAGAGATAAGTTATCAAGAAACTCATTAATTGTTCCTTCCATATCTAGTAATTGTTATCATTTAATTTCACATATAATGCAACACAATTTGGAGGTACAAAAAACCACGAGAAAGAGAATCAAGAACCAAATTACCTTGATTTTTATTTTGTCTAGTAATGATTAATAAGTGTTTACTTTGAAATTTCCAATCTATTACCTAAAGTTTTTCTTCCATTATCTACTATAACTCAAATATTCAATTTAACTCTATTGAACCTTAGATTCCATCACCACATGTTAACGAAGATCAAGAAATGTTATGATACTAAATTTGAAATAAGTAACTAAGGAATTGATGAATAGCATAATCATTTTATTATTGATTCAATAAATGAATACATTTTATTACTATTTATAATATAACTAAACCAATCATAATAGTAACAAAAACTAACTCAATTTTCTAAGTTTATGGAAGAAAAAAATATATAAATTAGAAAGTTTTACCACAACATAAAAGTGAATTTTGATTTTTTTAAAAAATTATTATAAAATATATTAATAATTATTTTTATAAAAAATTAAATAATTAATTATTTAATTAAAAATTAAAATAATTATATAATAAAACTTATTAAATCACTCAAAGGATAATATTTTTCTTTCACTATTGGTTGCGCTAGAAACTAGGTGGATGAGTTCCATATAATTTTGGGATGTCATAAATAAAATAATATTAATATTATATAAATTTATATTTATTATTATGTGATATGTATTTAAATTTTTTTAAAAAATAAATAATAATTTTTATTTATAAAATTATTTATTCATATGTTATATTATGTATATAATTGTTACACTACAGTTACCCATTGCTAATGACATGTGGCTTGTATGAAATGGACGGAATAATTTAATGTTCATTTAGATACTTGAGTAGATTATCGAAAAAAGAAATATATTAACTTTGAATAGAAAAAGATATAATACGTGTAAATTCAGGTATGTAAGAAAAATGAAAAAAAAAACAACTGTACAAATAAGCTAGGAAGTACTTCAGTCTATTTACGTTATAGAGGTACCCACTCTTCATATCGAGGGAAAATTTACAGTATGATGTGTTGGAGATTAAGCCCCGTAATGATGTGATGACTTAATGTCATGGGTTTGTTGGTTGTAGACTAGTAGTTGGCACTTTTCAGGGGCAATGATTTTCTATACTGCCCTCATCCTCTTTAAGGATTCATTTTATTAACGAAAGCATTACCTATTACAAGGCCAAAATATATTTTAAAAGGTTAAAGTATAACTTTTTATATAGAAAATAAAATACTGTATTTAAATATTAAAAAAATATTCTATGATTAATTTTTTTAATGAAAAATAAAATTTTTATATTATGTAATAAAATAAACATAAAATTAACATATTATATCTTATAAAATAATTATTTAACATAAATATTAAAATAAAATATAATAATTTAATAAATATTAAAATAAACTCAGCTCGATAATTTATGAAAATTATAAATTATTTATATTATCTAATTGATATTTACGATCATAAATGATTCTTTATTTGAAAACAACATTTGTACAATTTGATGATTTCTCATTAGGCATGATTATCATAGTATAAATTCATACGAAATATAATGGTTGAATTTTAGGTACATCTCAAACATCATTGAATGTGTTTCATGATAGGCTCTACAAATTATAGAGGTTATTTGAAGGTGTTATTTTTAGAATAAATAAAAGTTAATATAGATGGTATTATTTTTTAAATCGACATGCCTATATGGTATAAGAGTATTTTTAAGATCTCAAGATCATTTGTTAAGAGATTTTTTTTTCATTCACTTATGTTATGTTTGGTTGGAGAGAATAGAAAGGAATCAAAATTGATTTCTTCCATTTGAGTGTTTGGTTGGGTTGAAAAATGAGTTAGGAATGTAATCGATTCTTTCTAGAATCATGATTTCATTCTTATCTCAATTTGTTTTCCAATTTTATCCCACCCCAAATATAACCTTAAACTCAAATCTCAAATCTTAAAACCCTAAACCTAAAGCCCAAATCTCAAAATCATAAACCTAAAACCCCTAAACCCTAAAACCCAAAACCCAAAACCCCAAATCCCAAAACCTTAAACGCCAAATCCCAAAACCCTATACCCTAAACCCCAAATCCAAAATCCTAAAACCCTAAACTCTAAACCTTAAATCCAAAATCCTAAAACCCTAAACTCTAAATCCCAAATCTCAAATCCTAAAACCTTAAATCATGTTTAGAAAAATAATAATTTTAACACTATACATTAACCCATAAATATAACCCTAAACCCCAAATCCCAAATCCCTAAACCCTAAATCCTTAAATCCCAAATCCCAAACCTCAAAATAATAAACCCTATTTAAATAATAATAATTTTAACCCTAAACTTTAACCCACAAATATAACCCTAAATCCTAAACCCCAAATCTCAAACCTCAAAACCCTAAACCCTATTTAGAAAAAAAATATTAATAATATATTTTCTTTTTAAGTAATAATTATTTAGAAAAATAATGATTTCAATAATATATTTTGTCTCATGAAAAAATAATAATTAAATGATATTATTTAAACTTTATTAAATATAGGAATATTAAGGTAATTTATAGTTTTTTTCATTCTATTCTAGTGACAAACCAAATATTGTAATACTGATTCTTTTGATTTCAGTGATCAAATCAAACAACATTGTTTTATTTTCATTCAATTCAATGCTTATTTTCATTTCGATTCTGATTCTATTCTATGAACCAAACGTCACCTTAGATCTCAAGTTCTTTGGAAACAAACTTAGGAAGACTATTCATAACTTTGGGTGAAGTAAGTTTAATTGGAGTCAAACTTTGATATAAAAAATATAATTTAATATTTTAAATTTGAGTTTAAATTTAAAAATACATGTTAATAATAAAATAAAAGATTAAGGAATATAAATATTTTGTTTATTTATCGATTTTTTTAATCGATGAAATTGATTATTTTGTAATGGTTATAAAAATAAATGAAAAATTAAAGGAGAAATTAAAATTTTCATAAATAAAATAAAAATTATTAAAATAAAATGTAAAATAATATAATATTTGATAAAATTAAAATACAGAGTGAAACATAATATGAGAAACTTTTACAATATAAATGATAAAATTTTAAAACATTTAGGCTAAAGTTTATTATTATAATTATTTTTCTTATTTAATTTTTACATAACTTAAAGTTAAATATTTGATATATTTTTGAATTACTTTACTTAAAGAATTATTTTTATATAACACATATATTATAATTATACGTGTCTAACTAATGTTTGTCAAATAAATTGATAAAAAATATTTATATTTAATAATTTTATTCGTAATTTATTTATGTCATTTTTATTTACATATTTATTAAATATCGTTAATATATATAATGATATATACTTAAAAATTAAACCTAATATATTATTTTGAATAAAATATTTATTCAATATTTAAAACATACACATAATTAACTTTTTTTTTTATAAAAACTGGGACTTATAGCTTCAACGAGGTTATATATAGATTCAAATACATTGTATATCTATTTATAATATTAATTTTCCTTTTAAATCAAAATCAATCCTTTAAAATTACAACCATACTTTGTATTTTGTTTTAGATTTTTTATTTTGTAAAATATAACTCCTTGTATCATCAGTATTAATCCATTTATTATACAATAAATATACACACACTAATTAATAGTATAAATAATTTGTCAGATTTTGTAACTGCACAATGTATAACCTTCAATTTATCGACAAGAGTAAATAAAAATAAATTAATAAATATATTGATTAAGTAATAAAATTAATTAAATGAATAAGTAATTAATTATTAAAAATAATTTTTATAACATCAATTAATATTTAAAATCATAAAAATAATATATTTTATATTAAAATCATATATTTTTATTATAAAAAACTCTTTAGATTAAATGGAATTAAGTTAAATGGGGATTAAATTAAACTTAAGTCAATCACTTTTGTGTAATTGTTTGAATCCGTTTGATTTTATTATATGTCATTTCTGTCTTATAAATTTAGGTATTTATCCTTAATTATTTGGATAATTTTTTAAACAATTGTTGTAATACAGTGTGAATCCCGTCATTAACGATGTGATGGGCGTTTCAGGTGGATAGGTAAAAACTAAAGGGCCTATAACCTATGTCAGCCTTCAGACTTCAAAGGAGCCACAGACAATGATCAATCTTTTTATTTTTTATTTTTTTTATGTACTTTACCATATATGGCTCATACATCATCATGCACATGTTCAAATACTTCATAATTACATATATCATGGTTTATTTACTTTTATATTATTTATGACATTTCACTAAAGAAATAATACATCAATATTATATGTTTCAAATAAGATTGATTATATTTACTTAAGTCCGGTGTGGAATTTATGATAAAATGAATTCATTTATTTTATTATATAATAATATGTTATCTAAATTAATAGCCATAAAAAAAAATTCCTTCAGATAACGTTTGTGTTCTATTAAATATAAAATTTGGACAGAATATTGAAAATTTATTAAATAGTTAAGATTATATAACGTAAATGAGTAATTACGTTAATAAGAAAAAATTTAAAATAAAATAAAATAAATGATATGACATGTAACTATCAATATTTTAATTTTTTTAAAAATAATTTTTTAATTATAAAATAATAATTGATGTCATAATTTATTATTGACTAAGCTAAATGAATCTATTTTTTAACATATAATAAACTTCTACATCAATTGTTATTTTATAACAACATGTAAAAAGACTTTTTTGTTTTATAAGTTATGGATGTCAAATAACAAGGCTAATTCATCTGATTTTAAGTGAATTTTACCTTAAGCTCATTTATATATATATATATACTAAATTGAATAACTTATTTTTAAAAAAAATATTTAAATTATTTTAAATATTTAATTTGATAACCATTTTAATTTCTATTTTACAATTCTTTAGTTATAGAACTAAATTTTCAATTTCAAAATATTTTAGAAAAAAAAATAATTTTATAACCAGTTTTTAAGTTTCAATTTTAAAAAATTAAAAGTTAGATATTGCTTGTATGATAAATAATTTCTAATTTTTAATTTTCAACCTTTTAAGTTTTAAAATTTAAATCAATTTTCTTCAAATTTGGCTCTTTATTTTTTAATCAATTTTAGATGATTGAGTCATTAATTTTTAGTGTTAAGATATATAAAAAATACTGAAATCCAAAATTGATTTTCTTGAATTTTAGAATTTCCAAATTCAAAAATAGTTTCAAAATTTATAAAATAGAATTTAAAATGAGTTACCAAATGTATCAAATTTAAAAAAAATTAAAATTAAAATTGATAATCGATAAATTAAAATCAAATAAAAAAAATTATTTTGAATTTTACTTATATATGTTTTTACAACCAAACATTTCTAATTGGAGTGGTTAATAACAAGAAACCTCAAAAAATACAAAATAATATATAAAAGGTGTTTTTCATTAATTTTTATTTAAAAAAATTAACTTAATATTTACTCACATATATAGTAAAAAGTGTGAAGTAAACTACAAAATTTATACGGTGAAACTTTCAAAAATAAAAATAAAAACATTCAAAAGCTAATTATATCTCATTTCTTATTAATAGTAATACTATCTAATTTAGTCATTTTTATCTAATGTTAATTATGTTTTATATATGTATAGATATAAAAAAAGACTTATGATATTAATTTTTAAATATTAGATAGTAATGTGATATATATTATAATTAATTAAATAATAAAATTTGATAGTTTAAGTTCGTTGAAAAAATGATTATTTAGTTAAAAAAAAAGTGTTGTTGGCCTAAAGAAATATGCCATCAAAAAATTATTCTGCCAGAAAGTGTTCACTAAAAAGATGTTAAATATAAAAAATATGTTAAATAAAAAAACCTTAAGTTAAAAACTTCGTCAAATGAGCTGATTGATTACCTTCTCAATTAAGTTTACGAGTTAAAGTAACGTTTAGTCGGTAGAAACGAGAAAGGGAATAAAACTGTTTACATATTTTTATGATTAGTTATATTATAGATTAGAAATGAAATGAAAATAGTTTCTTAAAGAGATGAAATTTTATTCCACCATCTAATAGAATTGTTATTTTATTTCTATGCCCGTATAAAAAAAATTTAGTCCAATTTTACACTCAAATCTTAAAACATTATTACTATAAAAGTGGTCGTTTAAGTCGAGATTTAAAATCGATTCGTTAAAAAACTGACTTAAAATGTATTGAAAAAAGCATAGATTGTAGCATCGGTTGACACATAGAATCGACACTACACATATGAATATTTTCCCTTTCTTCTCTCTCTTCCCTAGATAGAAATTATTCCAAGCACATTTAATTCTCAAAAACCCAAAACTTTCTCCTCCATTCTTTCTCATCTTTCGGCTACCTACGAGTACCAATCCTAGCGCCGTTTAGTGGGTTTTTTCCCTCTCTAACTTATCTTCTAGATCCTCTATTTTTTTGAGCAAAATAACTCAATAAAAAATCCTATTTGAATAGTTTTAGTAAAAAAAATGAGAGAGATAATAAGATGTAGAAAAGAATGCATGAATGTGGTTACTAAAATTGTGAGTTAATGATTTGATTGAATAGCATGAATTAAAACCCTACACTATTACAAAAGGGGTATTTAAGTCGATACGTAAAGTCGGTTTTTGAAAAAACTCGACTTTTAATGAATTTAAAGTCGGTTCGATGTAGAATAGACGTTATCCACGTAGGACGTAGCATCGGTTGATGTGTTGAACCGACGCTACACGTAGACGTAGCATTGGTTCCAGGTGTCAATCGACGCTATCCACGTAGCGTAGCATCGGTTGACACCTAGAATCGACGCTACGTCTACGTGTAACATCGGTTCGACACATCAACTGATGCTACACACGTGGATAAATTCTTTTCTCTTTTTTCTTCTCCAGACAGAAATTATTTCAAGCGTTGTATAACTATCAAAAATCCAAAACCTCTTCCACTTCTCCTCCACTCTTTCTCATTTTCTGGCCACCTACGACCACCAATTCTAGTGCCGGTTAGTGGGTTTTTTTCCTCTTTAACTAATCTTTTAGATCCCCTATTTTTTTGAGAAAAAACTCAAATTTTTATACTCATTTCTCACTTACAAAACACAATTTTTTCTTCATTTTATTCATTTTGTCATTTCATTTACTCTTGTAAGTATTTCTATTAATCCTACGCACTTATTATTCATATTTGTTTATGTTATTATGTGTTATTATTTATGTGTATAAATTTTTATATTTTTGTTATTATGTGTTATTATTTATGTGTATAGATTTTTGTATTATATACATAAGTTTGTATTATAATATTAAGAGAAGAATATGATGATCTTAAATAACATAGAACAACACCATGATAATTTTTCTACTATTAATTAATATTTTATTTTTTAATTATTTGTATTATTTAAACTATTTGTTAAACTGATTTTTTTTACTATTATTTAGTGATCGAATACATGTTTTAATTTGAGTATATTAGAAAATGAGTAAATTTTGTATAAAAATAAAATTTAAAGTCGGTTCATCGTGCGAATCGACTTTAAATTTTAAGTTATTTCATTTAACCGACTTTAATACCACTTTTTGTAGTAGGTCAAAACTTAATTACAAAACTACCCTTAAAAATATTAAGAAATGCTTAAAAACATAAGTACAATATAGTAAAAACTAGGTTAAATTTGAAAACTTGACCACTAGATCAATCTAGACTTAGCTCGATTGATCGATTGTGGCCTCTCGATTGATCTAGTCAAGCTCAATCAATCAACTATGAATAGTTTAATCAATCTAGTTAAATCTCTATCGATCTAGTGAGAAATTAATTAATTTAAAAATAAGTGGATTAATCTAGTTATTAATATCAATCAATTTCTTGCTCTATCAATTGAGTTAATGTTTAATTAAGCTTAATCAATCTAGTCACCGCTCGATTGAGTCAAGTAACCTATTTGAAAAATGCTTTTATATGTTTAATATGAAATCTAACGTGCACAAAAACAGAGATATATCTATAATGTGATTGTTGAGGCTCGATAGTTTTTTCTGCTTGAAAATATTCTTAAAAGGCACAACTAAAAACTAATATTACATATAAATGTTTTGTTCATGAACATTGTCAATACTCACAAACCTTACATGGAGTTATATGGACTACTAGAACAACCCCAAGAACAACAACAAGAGAAAGCCCATTTTCATTAGTATATGGGATGGAAGCTGTAATTCCTTAAAAAATATAGGAGCCTACTTTACATTCAGACATCTTCTAAGAAGAAAATGATGATCTTCGAAAAGAAGATTTGTTACTTGCAGAAGGGAAAAGAGAGAGCACCTTGATAAGAATAGAGACATAAAAAATAACAGTCCAACTATTTTACAATAAATCTACCAAGTATAAATATATTATCGTAGAAGATTGGGTCTTATAGAAAGCTCTTGAAAATAAAATAGAATCTTTTTTTGGAAAATTTGCAAAAACGTGGGAAAGCCCTTATATGATTTATGCAATTACTACATGAGGGAATTACAAGATTGAAAGTAACAAAAACAAGAAGACTTGAGCTAGAATAGCCAACAATTGAAGAAGTACTACTTTTAAATGAAAAACTATGTAATTTGAACTAATCAATGAAGCTCTTTTAGGAATATGAATCAAGAATGATACATTTCATGTCTTGCAAATAGAATGATGTGATAACCCCCAAGTAAAGAGTGATAATGCCAAATGGTCCCCTATTTAGGATGCGGTTATAAGAGGCATGTCGTCTATCCTATGAAAGGATCATAAGTTTACAAACATGAATTTGTTTTTAGAGTCGAATAGAACAAGTGAAGAGTTTAATTTCAAACTTTTTCCTATCTCATCTCTCGTGAATAAAATAATACGATAACCCCCAAGTAAGGCTAGGAAAGGATCACGAGTTCATTAACATGAACCTCCTCTTTGGGTTGAACAGAATAAGTGAATAATTTAATTTCTAGTTTGTTCCTATCTTTTGTCTCGTGAATAAATAATGCAATAACTTTCAAGTACGGAGTGAGGAGACCAAATGGTATCCCCCACTTGAGATGCATGTATAAGAGACATATTTCCTATCCTAAGAAAGAGTCTTAAGTTTATAAAAGAAGACTCCTTAAAAATAAAAATCGAAATAGATTGAAACAAAATAATGGGAAGGAAACACTATCTTATTCATTAAAAAAATTACATCTATAATACAAATACATCAAGTAGTGGATCACTCATCTCTCTCGACAGTTCTTAAATTCCTTTATATATTGAAATAACTTATCTTTTAGTAGTCAACCTCTTAGCGAAAAGTGAGACATTCTTTGGTTGCCTCACTAAGCTTACACCTTAGAATGTCCACTTCATGGCATAATTCACCATTTTCAGCAATCAAGTTTTGATTTTTGCAGAGGATTGCATATTGTTCCTTAGTAATGAGACAGACTTCATCATATAGGCTTTGAAGTTTTTGATATACCTCTATATAGATGGCATGTTTTGTTTCAAGGCCTTTCTCGACACAATGACCTACTTTGTATAGTTGTTCAACAGACTACTCAACATCATGCACAATGGACATTGATAGAAAAGAAAAGAAATGTTAAAATTCAAGAAGGGAAGAATGCTAACAAATCATAACAATACTTACATCAAGCAAATGTCACTCAACCTTGTCCCAATGTGAA
Source organism: Hippophae rhamnoides (assembly GCA_033030585.1). NCBI lineage: Eukaryota > Viridiplantae > Streptophyta > Magnoliopsida > Rosales > Elaeagnaceae > Hippophae > Hippophae rhamnoides. Next base: position 45,560,075 of record CM065428.1, read on the forward strand.
CCATTATCCTTTCTTACTCGAGAAATAGCTTAAGAATCTTCCATGGTGCCAAAATGGTGGTATAGGTCATCTTGGGCCACTTTATTACCAAAAATTCCATTCTTGAATAAAGTAGGAAGATGCCTGTCATGACATATCACACAAGGTACATCGCCATCGTCCATTATAAGAGTTACTGGGGCCTTGGTTAAGCATTATTTGGGTTTCTTTAGGAAAATTCAAGATGGGATTTCATTTGTAATCTAATAACACTAGGTCTCATCCCATCATAAGTAGGTGTAGGTTTTACCTCATGGATGAAAGTTTGTAGGGTGCTCCTTAGTATCCCTCATAAAGCTCGTATCCAAATCCCTCAGTAGTAGACTAACTATAATAGATATCACATCTTCCTTTAGATGGACCTCATTAATCACATTTGAGATATGCATTCCACCCCAAATGTAGGAATTTGAATCACCTCATTCATCGAAAGGTACACATGGATCCATCATACTTATAGTGTCTATGAAATATTTTTGACATGGGGTTACTTAGGTCAATATTGGTAAATTCGATGACTCTGAGGTACTTGGACTCAATTTCTCATATTGAGATAGAAAAAAATGGTTAAAAAACTTGATGCGATAAAAAAAACTCAAATGAAAGAGCTAGAATTCTCTCAAGGATCCACAAAAAAAAAATATAATGTATGTTATAAATACATTTCCAAAATTTATAGCATTTAATACAAGTAAAAAAGAAAAAAAACAAAGGTTGATGTATAAAAGTAAAAAAGAAAAATACTAAGCCTTGTCTTGGGTATCTCTATGGGATAAATTGTCTTTTCTTAGGGTAGATTCCACGATCTCACTAAAGGGGTTCAACTTCACTGCTTGAGCTTTTAAGTTAGTTATCACCTTTGACACTTTCTCACGGTTTTCCCTAGTTGTAATCTTCTTTCAACCTGGCCACTAACTCATCAAGTGAGGTTACTTGCTCTATTAGTGAAGGAACCTGATTCTTAAGGGCCTTCGTTGCTTGCTTAGTTATTCGATGCATTCCTTGCCAAGCCTAGCTTGTTCCTTGCCCAGTTTTGCCTATTCTTCGACCTATTTGATCAAAGTGTCTCACTCTAAATTAAAGTTGGAAGTAACCTTCCATTTTTGTATACAATCTATAAGGTTGTTTTCTAAATCGAATATCTTGGCCTCTTGAGTTCAGAGGCACTCATCTTTGTCCTTTAAAGCCTTGCTTCTTCTTCAATAACACCTTGAAATTGAATGACCAAAGGCTCAAACTCGAGAGCATGGGCATGATAAGGTATGTCAGTAATTTCACCCTTCCTTATTAAAAACACGACTTGGAAAGAAAGATATAGAGGTTATAACCACAATTAATGAGAAATAAATCAAGTACTATATAACAATACATCTAACATGTGACTAGAGGCCATCTCCCCATGTGTTAACTCATGCTCTCTAATAACTATTTGTATGCAAGTCTGGTCCAACTCACCCCAAAAGTGGTAGTAAATATCAAAAAGTACACTGGGTTTACCAAAGACCCATCTTCAAAGATTGTAAGTGAGGTTCCTTCCATGCAAAAAATTTTTAAATGCATTTCATATGTCCGACGTGTGTCTAGGTTGAGTACGGGAATAAAGGAGTAGCCACTTCATGAGGAGACGAGTCTAACTTCCTTTTCTCAGACTGGTGGAGTGTTCATCACGAGGTTTATGTTCCTCACGAACCTCTTTTTCCAAGATTGTGGTCGTGTTAGATAGGGTGCATTTCTGATCAATCGAGGCTTCCATTTTGCTAAGAAATTTCTCATATTGGTCGAGTGAGTCTAATTATATCAGCTCATCAACACCTAAGCTTGCAACTAGAATAAAAATGTTGATGTTGGAAAAATCCATACCTACATAAAGAAAAAAAGAAAAAACTGATGAGAACTTAGGTGAGTAAAAACTTACACTATAATCTTATCTTGTGTATTAATCTAGAGGTCCATTTGGTTAGTCCTTCCAAACCCTTAATGTCACAAAGCATAGTGTGATAAAATCTCGTTGTAAGTCTTGTATCTTATGTTTTGTAGCTCGATAAGACACACTTTTTTCTTTATCGTCATGCCCAAGATATGATAACATTTCTTGACCTGAGGCATGGTCGTGTCAAAATTGTGGTTCTAAGTGGAACGTATTAGGGATGTAAGTTCTTCACCCCATATGTCACCACCTATGTAGAAGTATTTATCCTTCCACTTTGGTTGACTATCAGGAAAATTTAGAATATAACCTTGAATGGAGATTACAGAGACATACATTCGCAATTCATTAACCCCATTCCTCTTTATACAATACATTGCTCGTATATCAGGCTTTTCCAACTCAAAATCAAGCTCCCCAGTAACTATGGCCAAGCTCAAAAGTGTTCTCCATTCATTGGGATTAATCTGCACCAAACTCAAATCATAGGTAGACAAAAATCTTGAGGTATGGGAAACATTAAACCTAAGGCCTCATCGTGTATAGCGTACCATCCCATAAGTAGGTCAATAGTTTCAAGAAGGTGTTGCGTGATTAGAGTCAAACCTATCTGAGGAAGAATTGAGTATGTCCTTATAATACGGTAAGTAGCTTCCAGAATTAATATACTGGGAAACTTCAAATTTTCTTACTTGAGGTCTTCTATAAAGGTTCCTCAAAATTCTTGCAAAGTACCTTCTTTTTCTTTGAACTTTTAGTGGTAACTTAAGTGTGAGCCAAGGTAGCACTATAAGATGTTTAACTAAGCTCCTAAGGTGTTTTAGAAATTTGAGAATGTCTAATACGATACCGAGTAAGTCCTTACATATGGACCTCATCACTTTAGCTCAATGTGAACACATGATGGCCAGTATCCCATCCTAAGATGTGTGCTCTATTCTTACACAAATTTCTCTACCCCATTCATTGTACCACCTAATAATAGGGGAAGTATATTCTTGGTTTTGGCTATTGAGATAGACCTAGGTGGAATTATAAGTCGTGAACTAGACTATTGCTCAGCTATAACCTAGAAAAAAAATAATTACTTCTAAAATTTTAAACATTTTAAGGGAAAGCAAAACATTTGAAGATGGGTAGCAGACTAAAGTTCTTGGAAAAATAGGCTAAAATTCTTCTCTAATAGCTTGAAATTCTTCAAAAAATTAACTAGATTTCTCTAAAGGAGAATATAGAATTTAGAGAGCTTTTCTTGGAAATGAAATCAATAAAGGGCAAAGGCTAAGGGATCTGAATTACCCAAAAAAACCTAGAAGGATTTAAAAGATTTACACCTTCAAAGAAAGTAGAAAGGTTTACACTCTCAAAGGAAGTTTGAAAGGTTTACACACTTAAAAATAATTGAAAGGTTTTATACCCTCAAAGGAAGTTGGAAGGTTTACACCCTCATAGTTGGAAGTAAAAAGAACCACCTAACCCGATAGAAAAATTATCTTGAGGTAGCACACCTTAGTTAGAAAAAAATTCTTTTACCTTACTTCAGGATAAAAGAATGAAGATAATGTTTAGGTGTTATGGACTGACGTATCTCTTACTAGCAAGGTATAATGGGGTACTAAATAACAAGATTCTCACTAACGAGGTACCGATATGTGAAATATGTATCAATGAGGTACATTGAGTTGCTCACCAATGAGATACTAATATGAAGTATGTATCAATGAGGTATATTAAGGTACTAACCAACTAAGTGCCTTCCAACATGTACCTCTAATAAGTAGTAAAAATCCAAGGTGTTTATCATGATTGAAAATGACCTCAATAAGAGACATAATAACTTATGTATTTCATATATGTATTATAGGCACGATGTTATCATAGAATAGTGAACCACTCCTTATATCATTTGAAACTAGACGTAGTGAGTGTGTCATTGGAATATTAACACTTAGTGATTGAAAAACTTATATATATATATATATATATGGGCTTATGTAACCCATTTAGGGATCCAATTATCAATCTTAAATTTCTCTCATTGTCTTGCCGTATTTATAATTCTCCAAATAATTAGTAAGATATAGTAATTACCTAATTTACGATATCAAGTGATTTTATACAATCAAAATTTACATTATATAAACATATATAATGGTTAGAAAAATTATGTTAAATGTTTTTTTTAAATAGAACATGTTAAATGTATTTAACGGGGTTGTTTTTCAAACTTTACGAAATCTTGCTACTTTTGAATTATTATGCTACATTAGAGGATGCAAAATGAGGAATGGCAATCAATTCCAAAAGAAAGGTGAACTGAAAATAGTCGGCTGTAGTAAGAAATGGATGTGTGGGTTCTTCTTTTTAATTTGCAACAATGTGGTCCACGCCCATCCAGTCAAATCTCTACTTCTTTTTAAATCAATTATTATGCTAATAATATCTATATAATATTTCTTTTTTATTTAATAAAAGTTTAAAAAATTTAATGTTCTTTTTTCAAAAATAATAATAAAATTTCAAAAATGATCTGGAGGACTAGAAATATTTTAATTATAATCCTTTTTAAATAAACTACTAGTTTTTTATATAATTATTTTGGGATGAGATTTAATCACATAATTCCTGTTTGGTTCGTTAAATATAAATAGAAATAGAAATAGAACGGTAATAAGAATGTAATTAAATTGAAATAAAAAATAATATTATTATTATTATTGTATTTAATTTGATAGAAATTGTATTATTATTACAGTATTTTGTTGTAATTTGAATGAAATAGAATAAATAATACATAATACTTTTACAATAACACCCTTATTCTTTATATTTCTTTATAATGGAATTTAATTATTATCATTATATTTTTATTTTTATTCTCACCAATTACAGTAATTCTTTTTTTTTAAATAACTCCATTAAAAATATACTTCTGATTTTTTTTATATGTATGTGTGGTAAATTTCTTTATTTATTCTTACATACTAATATTATAAATTAATAAGAAATTACCATAAACCATCAATAATAATTAACATATAATCCCAATAACAAACTAGTTTGATAGATCCTAAATACAAAAAGCTAGCACCTACTAGCTAGTTGCAAGACTACATATCTTTCTACTATATTACCAATATTATTCCAAAATGTAGAACTGTACCAAACATTCCAATTAAGAAACCGTATTTTTTCACTACAATATATTCTTTTACAATACTAAATTGTTCAAAAATATCAAATTGCACCAAACATTCTTGATCTCATTAGCAAATATATCACATGCATCCAATAGATAATGATGGCATCTAATTCTTCATCATTCCATTTAACATTAAGTTAAACATAGAACTCAAATTAACATAACTCATACATTGTATATTTTATATTCAATGGATAAGACATTTGCAACTTTAGAATTAAGCCAAGTTTGCATCAAAGCAAAAGGGTAAAGTAGCCTAAATAATTTATACATATGTCTACCGTATGAATAAACATTCATAGTAATTTTTTTAAAAAAAAAATCAGTTAATTGAAAAATAAATAATAAAAAATAAAGCAAGTTTATCTGGTGCATTTTATTTCAAAATATATAAACCAATAAAGTTAATTAGTTGTCACTAACATAAGAGTACATTCATCTCAGATTTAATGTTAATTAGTGGCTGCAGGCTACTAACTTTGCTCTCTCTCTCTCTCTCTCTCTCTCTCTCTCTATCTATATATATATATATATTAGACCGCTTTAGGAGCCATTTTTAAGTTGAAAGAACAACATTAATGCCTTTCTAACTTGGATATAAGTGGAAAAAGAAGTCAGCTGAAGAGAAAGAAACATATGAAAGCCAGAGCTGGCCAAGATAAAAAAAACGATATAAGGATCGACGAAATCAATGATTACAAGAACCCACAACCGATGGATGTATATGTTGACTTTGGAAATGAATCTGACAGTACGTAAAAGAATTCACGCAAGTTTGGAAGATGTTTTTTATTTTCCTTAACTCATGCATGTTGTATTCATATGTAACATATAAATCTTGAAGATCAATGATCTAATTAAGTAATACATTATTGTATTAACAGTCACGCATGATTGGTTTCCATTTGAGATGGAGGTCCATGTAAAAAAAGGTGTTTTCTAGCTGTTTACAACCAAACAGGCAAAAGCTAAAACACGAAAAAATTAAATTTCATTGAAGAAGATGGGCCTAATATGGAAGATAAAACACGAAAAAAAAAACATGATATGGAAGAAAGAAGCAACCAACGAAGCAGGAAGACCTTCAACAATCTCATAATTAAATAGAACATGAAAAAAAAATTAAAATTAAAATCAAAGATAAAAAAGAAGATGGGCCTGATATGGAACAAAAAAAAGAAGATAGCATTACCTGACATGGAAGAAAGAAGCACTGGTGATGCAGAATTGAAGACTTCAATATTATGGTGGCTTGGAGGCTGCACAGAGACAACAGAGATGCTAGGTTCTGAAATGTTAAATGAGGGAAAATGAGGTATTATTTGTTTTTAATCGGTATCAAGAAGGAAATGAATGGGGTTTTCTTTGATCCATATGGCGATGAAAATGCCATTACGGAACTAATGAGAATTAACATGATTCCTTTTTGTCTTCATAATACAATCAAATATAGGAGTTTGAGAGAATACAGTACATTCTCGTTCCAATTCACCCTAACCAAACACGTCCATAAAGAAATATGGAATAACTATGAGATAGTTTTGCTAATTATCATATCAAGACCATAGCAACTTGGAACCAAACACGTCCATAAAGAAATATGGAATAACTATGAGATAGTAATGCTAATTATGACCATAGCAACTTGGAAAAGTTTTGTTAGAATAATTATTGGGTAGAAGTTGATAGTTGTTTTTACAATGTTTAACTATTATTATTTTTTAGATAAAAGTTTCAAATCATTATTTTTAAATTAAATTTTAGTATATATTTAATCATTTAAATAAAATAAAGTGTTTTCTAATTCATAACTATGACAAAATATATTAATTAAAAATAAATAATATTATTCTAATAATTTTTTTATTAAAATAATTTTTTTGAAATAGTTAAATCACAATTAAAATTTTATCATTTAATAACGGTAAAATTTTAAATAGTTAAATCACAAAATAATTTTTTTAATATTTGATTACTATTATTATTTTTGTTTTAATATTTTATTGATTTTTATTTTTATCTCTAAATAATTTCATGTTAGAATATTATTATTGTTATTTTTTAAATAATTTCATACTAAATTTCACTTTTACTCTTATTAATTGCTCGTATTTTATTATGCTTTAATCAATTAACTATAAAACATAATATTTTAATAAAGAAATTATTAAACAGTATATTATATATCCTTAATTGACCTACTTTTCTCAAAGTTGAAGTGTTAAAAACATATTTTAAAATATAAGAGACTAAACTACATCAATTTTATAATCAATAAGACTTTTGGAATCTCTCTCTATTAATATTTATTTAAAAAAAATAAAAAAATAAACATAATACTTAGCTATATTTTTAAACTAATATTTATTTTAAAATATTGAAATTATTTTTCATGTGACAAATATTTTTTAATTAAAATATAAAACTCAATTTAATTATTCCAAATGTTATGTATTCGATACCAATTTTTTTACTATTTAATTATATGCATTTAAAAGCAATATTAATACACATTGTTAGAAGTTTATTTGCTTTCTACGAGTGAGGATCTTTCTCTACGTGAGCCTCTCTCGTAGGTATCTTGTTTTACATAAGCTCTTTTTTGATAGGTTTATTTTTTTTATATTTCTCCTCTTTTTATTATTTATTTTGAATAAAAATATATTTTTTTGTTGTTTCTTTACCCAGATATGACACTTGAGTGATTTTTTCTCATCTAGGTATTTATCTATGAAATCTATGTCATGTTTATGCATGTAAACTTTATATTTTCTTATCAGTCTAAATCTTTATCTAGACCTTTAGTATCGAAGATCATGAAAATTACAATATGGTATTTAGGTTTTATTTTTTAAGAAGAACAATCAATATATTAGTTGGAACAAGTCAAATAATCTATTGAATGACCTTATAATAAAGCTCAAGGTTTTTCATGTGTTTAAAAAAGTTTTTTGTTTTAGTTTAACAATTTTGATTGTTGATATATTTAAATTGACAATTTCTAATCTAGACTATACATTTTGATCTTTAATAAAATTCTATTAAAAAAAAGAAATGATATTACCATATATCGTGTTTCGTTTAATCATGATTTCAAATTTATAATAACAATCAAAACCTCATTTTTAGTAAGTTATGATTAATTTAGAAAAAACAATCGTTGGATTTTTTTTTCTTTTTTATGGAAACCATAATTTTGTTTATTTATAGATAAAATGGGGATCCTTACCAAATTTTACGAACTTTGAATGTGTAGCGTAGTCATGGTTAGAAAGTGTGATTTTAAAAAAATACAAATAAGGTGAATCAACAAAATCTCATTGCCACGTTAAGTTGAATGTCAATATGACATTCAACTTAAATGCATTATATTTTTGTGCGTAGTATCTTTTTCATGAATTAGAAAATATTTATACTTCCAAACCGACAATAAGAGAGAAAGAAAGGTCCAATGAATTGGGATTTCCTTATTGGGCCAAGTCATTTCGAGGCAGGAGTCCTCGACCCGCAAAAAACAGAGGAGGCTTATGTAAAGAAATATCCTCTAACTTGTTATTTTTATTCTTCATATCCAGGATTAGTAGTTTTTAATCCCTTTGACTTGTTCTTGATCCAATATGGAGACAAGGTATGTTCATTATACCCTTCATGATGCATTTTTAGATATTTGTATTCTATTGAAGTAAGGAACCATAGCATATATGTTTAGAAGATATTTCGTTTTGAGAGAGTTGGAAAGGAACTATCTCGTATATAAAGAGATACAATTTTGCATCTTCTTAACTCAAAACAACTAGGGATAAAAAGGTTCCCTTTTTTAGGGTGCTCCTAAGAACAGATCCAATAAAGACAAGGTGGGGCCTGTAGCTCAGAGAAACATATGGATCATATTGGAATTGGGATCCCAAGGAAACTCGAGCATTTATTACTTGGACCATATTTGCAATTTCTGGCATGCCACAGTTATTGCACCTATCAAAGTAATTATAAGAATTATTGAAATGAATTCAAATGGAAGAAAAAAATATGTTGATAAATTATAATTTGTTGACTATTACTTATCAAATCTTGCTATATAATCTGGGTATTACCCATTCGTCGAGAGAGTTTATAAATAAATATAAATATTTGGTATCATTCTTAACGGAATGGTATACAAAGTCAATACATCTCAATGAATAAGAAATAGGATTTTATGGTTACACAAATCATTGAGGGTGGTTGAAAGACAATCAAACAATTCCCAATTTGGGGTCCTACTCAAATCATCCATATAATATACAAAAAGAAACTTCAGATATTTGATATCTTTATATTTGAATGAGATTATGATCTACAACTTAAACAAAGTCTTGCTAATAGTAAAAAAGAATCTTTCGATGTGTGGGTTGTTCTTATTTTACTTGAGGGTTTTGAATTAGCCCTTCCAAGTCGTATTTTGCCTAAGATTAAAGAAAAAATAAGCAATCTATCTTTTTTTTAGAGCTATCATCCCACTAAAAAAAATATTCTTGTGTTAAGTCTTGTTCCGAGCCAGAAATATAATGACCCAATACAAGAGTCAAAATAGGAATAATAACTCATATAATTTCATAGATCTCTTTAAAAAGTTACAATCTAGAAAAAAGAATTGATTTCTTGTACTTCTGTTGTATCAATTATCATTTTAATGATCAACTTTTCCCATAATGATATATATGCTACCCAGTATCGTCATATGATCAAAGATCTTATTTTTTTGTTGAGTAATAGTCCATGTAAGTCTTGAATGGGCCCAAATAAGCTTGATGCAAATAAACCAATTTTTGTTCTACATCTTTGCATTTTTCTTGGAGAAAGACGATCAAATAGTTCCCAATCAAGGTCCTTTTGGCTCGGATCATTCATATTATATGAAAAAAGAAACTTCAAATATTTGATAATTTTCTCTTTGAATGAGATCTCAATTCTAACAATGGTTTCATTAGGTATCTTACAACTAAAATTCCTCTTTTTTGATCTAGTTCCTCTACATCGTGAACCCTAGTTCGATTAAGGCATGATGCACTTTTTAATTATTGGGAGAATCTAAGTACAACCCTCTTTAATTTTTATTCTGATGGACTGAATGTCTTTCATAAGGAATCGAAAGAAGATGCGACGAATTTTTCCAAGAAATACCCAACGAAAAATACACACTATTCCTTCCTTTTGATCGAATCAATCATAACCACAACCCACATTCCATAAAATTATACACCACAAATAGGAACTAATAAAAAGAGTCGAAGGTCAAGAAGTGAGTTATTTATCAACCAAATATTTTTTTGACATCTACACATGAGTCACTAGTATTTAAACATTGACATTTTCCCCCTTTCGTTAACTATCTCTCTCTTTTCTTTTGTAGAGTGACTTCGTTCCTCCTCTTCATGAATATATACATTGAGTCGAATCTAATATACCTTTATACATATTATTAAGAGAGAAGAGAGATAGTTGGGTCATTTTTATTTATTTAACAAATATTTTGTTTGATATTTTTATTTTTAAAATTGATTTTTTAATATTTTTTTATTCTTATATCAACAAGAGTACCCATAAGCAATACATAGTTACAAACCATACAGATAGGAATTTGTTCTGAAATTTTTATTATTTTTAAAACTCTCTAGATGTTTTTAGATTAAAAAAATATCAAAATATGATAGTTATATATCAATCCATATATTATAATATAATTAATCTTTTTTCGATCAATGATTTTATAATTATTTTAATATCTTATATTTTTAGTTTAATATCTAATATAATATTAACAAGTCACTTGTTGTATATTATTATTCTTTCTTATTTCATAAACAAATAAAGATGAAAATATTATTTAATAAAAGATGAAAATATTATCTTACAAAAATTTTAAGGTTTATAATTAAAAATTTGAAAAACTATGCAAGATTAAAAATAAAGGAAAATATTTTTTTCACAACTTAGTAATTGTACTAAGTATATATATATATATATTATTTCACGTTACTTAATTTTATGTTAATGTATTAAAATAATAATAACTTAATATATATAATATATTATTTTTTTTAATGTGATCAGTATGCATAAAATCCTCAAGATGTACGATTGTTTTTTTATGGTCCAATAAGCAGCCGTAACGTCAATTGTTAATAAGGAGTAAAACGAAGAGGGAGACAAAAGGAAGGAAACGTATATCACTATTGTATGTCATACAGTACATTTTTTTAAAATAAATAAATTCATGTAACACATGATACATATATAAGTACTACAAAAGAGGTATTCTAAAAACCGACTTATAATAAATTTAAAGTCGATTCGGTATAAAAAAGACGCTATTCACGTTAACCAATGCTACTTTATACGTGTATTTTTTAAATTAAAAAATGCATGCATTTTATAATTGAATTTTTTTTTAATTACAATGTTTTTTTATGTCAATTATTATTTTATTTGACTCTTTAAAATTCAAGTTGGATATATATATATATATCTAGTATAATTTTTTCTTTTTATTTTAGACAATTGGTTTTTAAAATTATATAATTTTGTGTATTTGTTTGGATTTTATATACGTACGTATAATATATTTTTATTTAATATTTTGTGTATTTGTTTTGGATATTATTTTAAAATTATTATTTTTTCTTTTTCTATATTACATATATATATATAAGAGGTTAAATAAAATAATTAAAAAAAATCAATTTTAAATTGCGTGGTTAGCGTCGGTTGACGGGGCGAACCGACGCTACCGACACGTGGCTAGTGTTGGTTAACGTGACGAACCGATGCTAGTCACATAATATTACCGTTATGCGCTATCTTCTTCACAAAAAAAATCAGATTTCTTCCCCCCTTTTCCCAAAACCGAGCTCTCCCACACTCTTTTTCAATTTTCGACCACTTCTTACCACTATTTTCAACGTCGTTTTTTGGGTTATATTCATCTTCTCATTATCTTTCAAATCCCTTTTTTTTAGCGAGATACTCAAATTTTTATACTCATTTTCTCACCCATTTTTACTTACAAAACACAAATTTTTTTCTTCATTTAGTCACTTTATTTACTCTTATAAGTATTTATATTAATTGTTTTATTTATTATTCAGTTTGCTTTATTTTTTGTATAAAATTTTGATTTATGTATGTTTTGTATTATGTTTGTTATTATATGTTTGGCTTATTTTATGCGAAAATAATATATACATTCAAACGAGTAACCGTTCAATTGTTCTATGAAAATTGCAATATTATTATGAGCTTTTATGTTACTGTATTGTGTTTTAGTTTTAAAAAAGATATATTTAATTTTAAAAGTTTAAAGTAATACTTATTAGTTTGAATTTTTAAGATTTAATTGTATATTTTTTTAGTCATGGCTGGGGTTGGAATGTTTTAGTTGAAAATAACATAATTAAAGAATTCATTTTATAAAAACTATGAGTTGTGTTTAAAGAGTAGTTTTCTAATTTTTTTATAAAATAAAATAAATTATTATTATTAAAATAATATTTTTTAAAAAATTAAATAATTAAAATGGATAAAATACGAGATAAAATACGAGATAAAATACGAGATAAAATAAAATTTTAATATAAAATTATTTTAAAAAATTTAATAATAAATTATAATATAAAATTATTTAAATATATTATTTATTTAAAAATAAAAATAATAAAATGTTTAAATAAAAATAATGACAATAAATAAATATTAAAAAATTATCATTTATAAGTTTGTTTTATAATTTTTAACTATTTATTTATTTAATACATATTTTTTAAAGATTATTAAAACAATATATATATTATTTGTATAAAAAAGATATCTCTTAATTTATATATAATAATACTTGAAATATATTCATTGGATACATAATTAATTAATATGTTTAATTAATGTCATTAATAAAAAATGGATAAATCTTGGATGTCAAAGTGTAGAATTGAGCACGACTACATTTATGGAGTTAAAAGTTTCATGGAATTTGCTTGTAGAAATAGTAATACCGGAACTAGTATGATTCGATATCCATGTGTTAAATATAAAAATGAGCGATTTCATGAATTTGACGAGGTTAAGTATCACCTTATCCGTAGTGGTATTCTTTTGAGCTATAAATGTTGGTATATTCATGGGGAAGAGAAAATATTGATAATATTCATGGGAAAGAGATAAATAAGAATGTGAATGGATTACATACATCTTATCATAATGTAGAAACAGAAAATATGTTTCATGGTGTTGAAGATGAACTACGTGAAGATGATCCCGAAATCTTTAAAAAACTTCTAGAAGATGCCAAAAAACCGTTGTATCCAAAATGCAAAAAACACACTAAAATGTCGGGATTGGTTCATTTGTACAATGTGAAGGCAAAACATGGTTTTTCTGACTAAGGATTCATAGAATTACTAAATCTACTAGTTGATATGTTTCGTGAGGGTATTGAATTGTCATCTTTAATGTATGAAGTGAAGAAATCTCTTAGTCGATTTGGCATGGAATATCATAAGATTCATGCTTGTCCAAATGATTACATTCTTTATAGAAAAGAATATGAGACATTAGATGATTGTCTGATGTGTAAAGAATCGAGATGAAAGCATGGTACAAATGAGATAACACATAAGAAAGGTGTGCCTGCAAAGGTTCTTTGGTACTTTCCTCCGATTTCTCGCTTTCAAAGGTTGTTCAAAAGTAAAGAGACATCAAAGATGTTGACTTGGAATTTAGATAATCGATTTGATGATGGGGTGCTACGTCATCCTTGTGATTCTCCAAATTAGAGAGTAGTAGATAATTTATCTCCTCAATTTTCATCTAATTCACGCAATCTTCGTCTTGACATTACTGCTGATGGAATTAATCCACATAGTTCCCTTAGTAGTAGATATAGTTGTTGGCCAATAATTATGGTAATATATAACCTTCCTCCCTGGTTGTGTATGAAAAGAAAATTCATGATGTTAACATTATTGATCTTAGGACTGAAACAACCCGGTGTTGATATTGATGTATATTTGTAGCCTCTGATAGATGATTTAAAGACGTTGCGGAATGATGGTGTAAATGTTTACGATGCACATAAAGAAGAACACTTTAACTTGAAGGGGGTCCTTTTATGGACAATTAATGATTTTCCTACCTATGGAAACTTATCAGGACATGCAACAAAATGTTACAAGGGATGCCCTATATGTAGTAATGGAACTTCTGCAACTTATCTTGTTCACGGACGAAAGATGTCTTATAGAAGACATAGAAGATTTTTTCCATCTGGACACAAGTTTAGATACCAAAAGAAACCGTTCGATGGTGAAGAAGATCATGATCATGCAACTCGACCTTTGCGAGGTGTTGAGATATTAAGGCAATTGAATGGTATAACATTCAAACGATATGGAAAGATGAAAAAAAACTCATTAAGGTAGGGAAACGAAAGAGATCAACTAATGAAATGGGTGAAAATGAAAAAGAGTTTGAACCGACTTACAATGGTTGTTGGAATAAAAAATCAATATTTTGGGAATTACCTTATTGGAAAGACCTACACATTCGTCACATCTTAGATGTCATGCACATTGAAAAAAATGTATGTGAGAGCTTGATTGGTACTTTACTTAATATACCTAGAAAAACAAATTATGGAATTAAAGAAAGACTAGATTTAAAGAAACTAGGTATACGACCTGAATTGGCAACAAGGGTAGAAAATGATAAGAATCGAACATACTTGCCACCAGTATCATATACAATGTTAACAAAAGAGAAGGATGTGTTTTGTAAATGTTTGGAGGATGTGAAAGTTCCTGATGGTTACTCATCCAACTTAAGAAATTTTGTGTCTATCACGGATAAGAAACTTTATGGATTGAAATCACATAACTATCATATCTTAATGCAACAGTTATTACCAGTTGCTATTAGATCAATTCTTCCAAAACATGTTCGATTATCAATAATTTGGCTTTGTTCATTCTTCAATACAATATGCAAGAAATCTATATCAATTGGAGAGTTAAATTCTTTACAGAAAGATGTTGTAGAGACTGTGTCTAATTGAAAAATATTTTCCTCCTTTATTCAATATAATGATTCACTTGTGTGTTCATTTAGTTAGAGAGGTTCAATTGTGTGGTCCTACTTACTTAAAGTGGATGTATCCTTTTGAGAGATATATGCAAGTCCTTAAAGGATATGTAAATAATATAAATCGACCTAAAGGATGCATAATGAAACGCTACATTGTTGAAGAGGCCATTGAGTTGTGTTCTGAATACTTTAGTGGTTACAATGAAATTGGGAATCCTACGCACAAGTTGTTCTTAGAACATCACATGGTCCAAGTAGGTAACCCTATGCTTGGTGGAAGTAAGAAATTGTTTCTTGATCGCACTCTATAGGAAAAAGCACACTGAATCATTTTGGTAAATAATAATGAGGCACAAACGTACATAGAGTAAGTGATGTTCAACCTTTTCCATTTATGCAAAAATCATTTTTTATTTAACTATTAATGATGATATATACTTCATATATATTTAATAACATTATAGGATGCATTTAAATTTATCGAAGATTGATCCTCGTTATAAAAAAAAGGAGGAGAAAAATGGTTATATGATGAACATAAGCGAGAGCTTATTAATTGGTTTGCAACCATATAAGTGTCACAAAAAATATTCATGCATATATGTTCCTAGATCTATGCAATGTTTTAAAACTTTGCTCTAAACACATTTCATGATTTTGTATACATAGATTCGAGATGAACTCAAGAAACCCAATCATAAAATATCAGAAAGTTTACAATGGCTTGTACTTGGGCTAAAATTCGATGTCAAATCATTTTCTAGTTTCACAATAAATGGATCGAGGTTTACGACTCAAGCTAGGGACAAAGTCCGAGTAAATCAGAATAGTGGTGTGAAGATGATTGCACAAACTATGTAAATTGACAATTCAAAAGATGGTAATCATGTACTTTCTGATAGAACATATTATGGTATAATACAAGAGATCTAGGAATTAGATTATGAGGTCTTCCGTGAAACAATTTTCTTGTGTGATTGGGTCGAAGATGTTATCAATGTTGGATATAAAATAAATGATTTTGGATTTATCCTTATAAATTTATCCAAGATAAGTCACACTGATGATCCTTTCACGTTAGTACTTCATGCAACACAAGTATTTTACGTGAGCGATCAAATGGACACAAGATGGTCTGTTGTGTTAACGACTCCACAAAAGAGTTTTACCATTGTGATGATTTAGAAGATGACGACCCTATGCTTGATACATTAACCAATATTAGTAATTTCTAAAATAAATTGCCTAATGTATGTGATGATCTAGTTGATGACGATGATGTTCATCATGGGCTCGAAGTGATTATGAAGGAATGTATGTATACGATCAACAACCTAATTAAACATAACGTATGTTCTATATTGTTGTAATAACTCTTATATATATATATATATATATATATATATATTCCTAAAATTTTCAATTAATTTATATTTCTTCATTGTTTGTAAATATTTCATGGATCCTCGGGTAACAGAGCTTGTAAATCCAAATGATCCATTGGGGTATTTGAAAAGAAGGGGTTGGGTGAATATACTTGATGCTCCACTTAACCCAGATGATAGAATACCTATTCTATTTGATGCTACTGGTAATCCAATAAGGGAAAATGGCCAACAATTGAAATCCTCTATTGGTTGACTTGTGAAGTCCAGTATACCAATCAATATAAATGATTGGTCTCAGGTTGACGATGCAAAAAAGTTCAAAATATGGATAACCATTTGTATAAGTCTCTTATATTTTATAATCAATTACGTACATATATTATATATTTTTTGTATTATATCTAATTTTTTGTAGTGTGTTTTTACAAAATCGTTATAAAGTCGATGACAATTGGAAAAGCAAGTGTTATAAGATTGCAAATAAGAAGTGGAAGGAATACAAGATTTCTAGATTGGAAAAAAATTATGTGTTTTCATATTTGGAACCACATAATGAGGTAGAGCTCTACAAAATCCCTGAAGGACACCCTTGGATTACACCCCAAGTTTGGAAAGATTTCATGGATTATAGACGTTCGCATAAATTTCAAATTATTATATACAAATGCATAACATTCTTCCTAACCGTATTGTGAGGTCTTTAAATCCTGAAGTTAGATATAGAATGGTATTATTAATTTGTGTTAATTTATAAATATTTTTATATTTATTTTCCTCAATTTAATTTCATGTCTTACTTAATAAATTTTTCATAATTTATGTAGGAAGTTGAATTGGGTAGACCTGTTACCCAAACTGAATTGTACATAGAAACAGAGACTCCCAAAATGAAAAAGTCAAGACCGATGTCTAAGCGAGAAGAAGAACAACTAAATAAGTTGGTTAGTAATTTTGGTTGATACAAAGTCTTAATGATTTTTAATAATTGATGTAATAATGCATGATATGTTTGTGTGCTTTATTATTTGTAGAGAGTTATTCAAGAACAAATATCCAGGGGTGAAATAATCGAAGAGCCTGAGAGAGATGCTCTATATCATGCATTCAGACGCGACCATCCTGGTCGTGTTAGGGGAGGTATCCAATATGATGGTTATATGGAGTATTTTAACATTCCAAAAAAAAAGCCTCAGACAATTAGTAAGAAGAAGTACACTAAAATTGAAGAAGAACTCAACTCCTTTAAGGCCTCAATGTTAAGTGAGATTTTCACTCTAAAAGAATATCAATCATAACACATGTCAAGCATGACATCATTCTACAACCAGGGCATTGGCCAACCATGCAACCATCCATGCCAAGCATGCCACCCACACAATCTCATGGCGCTCAAACTATATCCAGTATAGGATATAGTTATCCTATTGGTCCTCCCTATATGCCAAGAATGCATATGCAATCAAGTAGTGGCCATGGTTCATTTTCTCCAATGCAATCTGTGCATTCTTACCATCAATCAAACCACGATGAACATTTTGGTGAGAATGTACATCCAATAGTTACCCCATATGAGAGTCCTATTTGATGAATCATATATGGTAAGATTTTAATTTCTGGTGTATACAATCTATTATTTTTATTTCTTAGTTTATGTTTTATTTTTTATATATAACACTTCAATTTTTTACAGAATATAAAATGTTTGTTGAAACATCCTTCGTCAACGAACTTTATTGCTATTGGAACGGTACATCAATTGAGCGATGATCGGATGATTCATAATTAATATTTGCTTAATCATTGGTGAATATTAATTGATCAATCATTGCTTCATGATTGTCCACTACCTGTGCCTTTTGATGCTACCATAGTCTAAGAGGCAGTTGGACAGTACGTGGCTTGACCGTCGATTCAAGTTGTGCTAAATTTTGACGTGGTACTATTTTTTTAACTTAAAAGATAACACTTGTTTACTCTATCAAATAATTAATTATATTTAAATTTTTAATTATTTATATTTTGGTTTTTTATACCATATATATTGAATACATGGTGGAATGAAAAATGAGAATAAAGAAAAAAATCATAAAATGTAAAGTCGGTTAACCGTGTGAACTGATTTTACGTGTAAAGTCGGTTCTTGCGATCAATCGACTTTACGTGTAAAGCCGGTTCATTACGTGAACCGACTTTACATTTTAAGTCACTCAATTTAAAGTCGATTCAACGAATCGATTTTAAAGCTCGTTTTTGTAATAATGTATATTGTTATTTCTTTTTTTCCATATTAAAAATAAATAAATATTTTATTGATTATTATGTACCATATTTACTTTAATGAATGATTTCATGTACTATAAATAATAAAAATTATGATATATTGGTAAAGTATTGAAAATGTAACACATTACTTACAAATAAAATTAAAAATTAATATTTAAAGATAAATAAATACTATTTACATAGTAAATAATATATTTTTAAAATTATTATTATAATAATAATAATTATTGTTACGAATATATTGCTCATAAAACTACCGATAAAAGAATAATGATATATAATTTAATATTTAAATATGTTAAAAATAAAAATTAGATCTTAACCTTTAAAACAAAATTGTTCTGCGCTGCGGGCTTTTAGATGCGTGATTACTAATTAGGTTATTAAGAAGCTGAACACTGTGTCCCAAATTCAACGGCTTTCCATAAACGCAAGAGGTACGCTGAATAATCGTATACACCACGCGCTCTGTTAATCGAGTTGGCAAATTGACTACGGTAGAATATTCGCTGCTGGTGCGTACACGAGCGACAACTGCACCGTATCATGAATGTCATAATGCTTTTACTCATCTTCTCCTGCCTCATGCACCCTCATTAGTCTTTTTATTATATGATTTTAGAAGTAATATTTTCCTTTATGAAAATAATATAGCGAAATAAATAATGAGGAATACTCCTTAATGTATCTTATTTTTACATAAATTGTATTATGTAAAAATTATGACGTGAATTAAAATGGCAATATATTTGTAAAGAAAAATGTTCTAAACATATGAATTTTCATACTTTAACCCTCATGTTATTTGTATCATGCAGCCAAATTTTTTTAAAAAATAATAAAAAAAAAATTTAAAAAATAAAAAATCAATTTTTTAGATGATTCTATCAAGTAACGTAATATAAATAGTATATATATATATATTAAAAAATTAATTATAAATTGTATCACATAATATGTGCACTTTATAAACACATATAGAATTTGGGTTCAAATCATTGTACATGTATACATATATATTTAATTACATTCATAATATAAATAGTTTAAACAAATATTTTTATCAATTATCAAATTATTTTAATTTTTGAATAAATACAATCTAATGGTATTTTTTTTATTTTAAATTAAATAATTTCATTGATTTTAGAAATAATTAATTAATTTAAATTTCTATATTTATTAACCCATTTAGTCTTAAATATATGTATATATATATATATATATGATATTTGCAAATAAATTATAAACCCTTTTTAAATTAAAAAATTAAGAAAATAATATTTATAATTATATTAAATTTGTAACGATAAAAGTAATACTATTTATTTTAAGCTCATATATTTTTATTATAAACAAAAAATGTTACATTAAAAAAAGTAAATTATACGTTATTAAAATTAAATTACTATTGATTTGATCCATTTAATTTTAAATTTTGATTAGTTAGATTTCGTTCAATATTGTTAAAGTATTTTATAAAATTTATGTGTTATTCGAAGCAATTTTTTTAAAAAAATTATTTAATTTTATTAAAAGTTAATTACACATTTATCTTTATTTTTTTTTAAATGTATTAAAATAATTTATCTCAATAATTTTTTTTAACCTAATAATATGCTTATTATAACTCAAAAAATTAATAATAATAATAATAATAATAATAATAATAATTCTTATCAATTACTCTGTAGTGTAATAATATTTTTTTATAGTACTATAAAGTATAAAGATATGAGTTTAAAGATACCTGGGTGTGTGAATGTAAACTTATTATTTTAATTTTTTTATCAGTTAAGTTATTGAATGGAAACCTTGTTCTAAATGTTAGTTCAAACATTAATTGGTAGCCTAAATTGCGTATATTTCTCTCCTTTTGCTTTAAAAAGATCAAAATATTTTATGTCGTTATTATAACTTGAAATGAGAAAACCTCTCTCATTCTGCCTAATTAATTGAGAAGAAATTCATAATTTTTTTTAATAACTATATTATTATTATTATTATTATTATACATATTTAAATATGCTATATACTTTAGCATTTGTTATATATATATATATATATATATATATATATTTGAATAAATATAATTTAATTTAAGATAAATCTTTACTAATTATTTTAAATTGCATGATGAAAAATTCAACCAAATATTGGATGGGAGTGATGGTGGTGATATTGTCTGTGATGTAAGTTTAGCATATGGGTTAGGGGGGTTCTCATACGTCGCTGTCAGTCATAAATTAGGTGAAAGCAAAGTGCTGCTCCTCTAGCATAAAGAAACTCCGAAAATATACTAAAAAAAAAAAAACAAATGTTGTAAAATTATAAAATAGGAAAAAGAAAATAAATAAAAAAAGATAATACAACCATCCCACCTCTTCAGAGTTTTACTGTTTCAGTCTTCTCTTTTTCCCCACACTCAGAGCGGGAAATGTAATGAAATACTACTACCACTACCCAACTTTCTCTCTCTACTAACATGAAGAATTTCAATCTCTCTCTTCTTCACTCATCACTATAATTCTCCTTCTACGACTCTATCTCTCTATCTAGGTAGAAGAATCTCTATCAGTCTCTCTCACTCCAAGTCCCTCTATATCTTTTATCTAAAGCTAATCGTGGTTTGGTTGCGTTTTCAAAAACGACCATGGCCTTTGCGTTTGAGGGCTTTTCCATCCGGTAAGATATATATATCTACTTTTTTTGTTTTTCCCCAATTCGTTTTTGGTTTTTAATTTTCTCTATTTGAATTTTATGGAATTATGTGACTGTGGTTTTGTTTTCAGCGAGTACACGGAAAAGATGAGGACCGTCGACGTTTCAAAATGCTGGCCGTTCTCGGCCGAGTTGGTTATGGAGGATATGATGCCTCCGATCACTGTAAACAAGTTCAAGTGGTGGTTTCACGAGCTTGACAAACTGAGATCCAACGATCATAACAATGAAGAACTATTAGATAAAAGATCAAGGGTTTCGACAAATGATAAGGGCAAATTAGTTGAAGATAAGAATGAGAAATCGGAGCTTGCTTCTCCGGTTTGCCGAGTTTATACAGCTGCTATGTTGAACGCTGTTAATGAACATATGGATGAGTGTGTTGCTCATGTTTCAAAGGATGAGAGAAGAAAGAAGGTGCCGAAGAAGAGATCGATTGCGGAGATTTTTGCAGTGGCGCCTCAGATCGATGCGATTAATGTCGTTGGTACTGACGGGAGAGAGTGTTACGACGTTAGCGAGGAAGAATATAACGATGATCTTGTTGTTGATGATTTCAAGGGGTTGACTGTCAATAATAATGTTTTTAAGAAGAAGACAAACAGGTGGAGGAAGCAGAAAAGGAAAGTGTTGGAGGAAAGTAGCATGGGAGTAGATAAAAAACTTAAGAAGAAGAAGAAGAAGAAGATGAAGAAGTTCCATAAGGAGATAATTAACAAGACGATAAAGAAGAAAAAGAAGAATAATGGGTTTCTTGCTAAGAAGGTACGCGATATATATCATACAATATTGTTTACTTCGGTTTGTGATCTCTTAATTTAGTTTGATTTGGTTGTGTTGTTGATTTTGTAGTTCCTATATTAGTTAATTTAATTTTCTTATCGTATCTGAGTGTGATTGCTACAACGTTCTCGCTTGGGTGTAATTCTTTTACACTTCGTGTATGAGATGACTGCTGAAAAGCCTACAATAGGTTCGGCCGGGCAGGAAGAACGGTAGCGTTGGTGATTGTATAACTTTGGTTGTGTGAGCGTCAGTATTACGAGAAAAAAGATAAAATAAGTTATTGGGTTCTCATTTTTGGAAAGGGAAGGGTTTGATCAGGTCACGTAGGGGATTGTGAGATGGTGCTACAGCTGTACAGTACGGTTTGGGAAGAAAGAGCTTTATAATGGAAGAGTTTTTGTCGTTGGTGTAGCAAATTAATGCGGCATCCTAGGCTAATGATGCTGTTTTTCTACCAGTGTTTTTCAATATTACTTTGAGGAAGATAATCATTTGAGCTAAGTAGCTGCTCTAGTTTTGATCAAATGGCTGTTATTGGATTCTTGCCCTTGATTGAATACTATGGTTTTGGATGATTTTGTATATATATAGCGCCTAAGTATATATGACTTCCTTTGAACATCTTCAAAAGAAATCTTATTTCATAGGAATGAATACGAGATTTTATTTGGTATGTAGTAGACGACGTAAAATATAGTGTGTTTATGGAGAACTGGTTCTCTAATCTCCAGTCCTCACATGCAATATGGATGACAAGGTTGAAGGCACACTGAGTGTGGTTGCTTGAATGCTGTTACTGCATGAACACTCAGTTTTCCGATGCGGAGGTCAATCCAACTTCCATATTCATCTAGTACTAGGACTATAAAAATTTCCATAAATGATCTCTGGCATTATTGCCTTGAAGGGAGAGAGATCATAAATAATTCTTAATTAGATCTGGATTACGTGGAACCTAATTATAACCTTAACTAGTTATGCAAGGTGAACAAGGAACTCACATATTAGTAAAATATTTTTGTACTAACTATACTAATCAATACTATTTAGTTGTAAAAATCTCATAAATCCTCTCTCATTGTTATAATCTCACTTACATATTCACCGTATACCTAAATGTGATATTATTATCATATCAGTTTGCTGTTGTTATTTATATTTCCGTCAATGATAATAATTAAGGGTGCTAGTTGCCAAATTTATAACGTTTCTATCTTGTTACTTTTTTCTGTTCGAACTTTTTGTGCGAATAGTTGTATATTCTCTGGTTATGCTTGTTACTTTTTGCAATAATTCTTGGCCCTTTTCAAAATTAACCAGATAGAAACGCATGACTCTTAACATATTAAAAGTAAATAATTACTGTTTTTCAGTGGTCATTCCACACTTCTTCAGTTACACACCAATATCAAAAAAGTTGACCACTTCTATTTTTTTTCAATTATTATTATTTATTTATTTATTTTATATGCAAGCTGACCTGCTGGAAGAACAAATTTGTACTTTTACTACTCTTCTTGAAATCATAACTGGCAATTTTCAAATAAAGTTAAAGGTTAACGTATTGACTTCTTTGGATAAACACACAAAAATATTTGAGTACCCATACGTCATTGCAACTAAATATCACATTTATAACTCCCAAATTTCATACCAGGTTGAAGATTTTGTTTTGCTGGGGGTTAAATTTTGTATACACCCAGTGTTTTTGGCATGTAAACAAGTTAACTTAGGTACATTCTTATTGCAATTAAACTAAGGAAACTAAAGCAAGATATTGAATAGAAAACTCATGATATGTGAATATTGACCAAGAAATTTATCACTTTGTTTTTGTAATTAGACACAGATGATACTTCCTGTGCCTTAACATGTTATCAAAATTATATTGGTTCTTTTTCTCCACATGAAAATGCTTTTACACATTGAACACCTTAACTTTGTAGAGTTAAAAAAACAACTTAGTTTACATGGGGTTTTTTCTTTTTATGGATTAAACTCCATAGCTCAAGAATCATTCCATCCACAGGATCCATAAGTTAGATTTGCTTGATTTGGGATGACTTGATACATAACTTGATAATTTGACTTCCTGATATCTTATCAATAATGACAATATTTATACTTTCTTTTATTTATTAATTGGGATTAATTGTTATAAATTCCCTGCAAAATCAGAGTTTTAGACTTGTTTGTGCATAATGGGCCATTTTTCCAATGTAGAGAATAACCTATGATTGGTTTTTTGGTAAATTTCCAAACAAATAATTTCTTATTTTACTTTTGTTCAACTTTATGTATTCCCCTATCTGTAGAGCACACTGAATGTACATAAATGGTTATAGTAGAGTTTCCATTATTCGTGTTAACAACTACTCAAGGATGAATGTTTTTATGCTGTGTTAATGATTTAATAACTATTTTTGTAACTCCAGAATGTTAACTCTCCAATCAATGATTGAGTCGAGAGCAGCTCTTGCTGAAATAGATTACATACTTATTACGAACTTTAGTAATCAGAAATATTTTTAATTTCATGATTTTCAAAAATCTGTAGATGCATGCTAGTTACTCTCTCTCTCTCTTCTTTTCTTGGAGGGAGATTTAATTGCTGATGCAAAACAGTGTTTGGGAAATTTTTGAGTAAACTGCTATTTTTGACGCTTAACTGCTAAATAAAATTTAAATGCTCAAATGTGGACTTATCTCTTACAGGAAAATTCTCACAAAGTTAAAATGCCAAGTTGTGTCAAATATGCTAAAAAGATGGACCAGAGGTTTGACAAAGGTATCCTAAATTCTGCTATCGTACCTGAAAAGAAACAAAATTTTATGTGCTTATCTACAGAAAAGAAGCAAAGTTGCTTTGAATCAGCCAAGATCATTTCAGAGAAGCAAAAATCTGTAAAATCTGTGTTTCCCATTCGAAGTATTCTTAAAACACATACGGTTTGCAAGCAGATTTCTTCAATTCACAATGTGCAATGTGGTAGTCAAACAAATCAGTATAATATTCGACAGTCAGAAAGGCATGTGAGGTTCTCAGATAAGGATGATATACTAGGTCCAAGGGAGAAAGATTTCTCTTCCTCTAACCAGAATATTGGCCATTTGATTTCAAAGGCCTTTCCTGTAACATCACAAAATATCCATCGTTTAGATAATGAAGTGGCAGCTAGGGAGGTAAATATGGCTGATGATGTCCCCGCCAAGAGAGATAGCAAAATTGAGGCCTACTCACATGGAAAGAAACAGTTGGATCATATTCCTTGCCATCTTGGTGTACCAAGTTCTCTAAGTCTACAATTAACTAATCAAGGGAGAATGAAACATTTGCCAAAAGAAGGTGTTACCTTAAGCCAAGGTTCGACTTTTGGCTTAGCCAAACTCCTTTCTGCACAGGAAGGACCCCGTGTAGATACTCAAGTAAGTGGTGATGTTTCTAGAACTTTTACTTCCACAAGAAACTTAATCAACCATGCTCCAGATCCTGTCCATGGAGTTTCTGGCTTTAGTCCTATGGCTAATACAAGGGAATTTATGGAGCCTTCATCTTATTTCAATGTCGAAAATGTAAACCAGAGGCTTAAATATAAGTCAAATTCAAACTTGCGCAAAATTAATGATCATGCTTTGCAGTACCAACCATTTTTTTGTTCATCTCCAAGGGAAATTGTAAGCAACCTTTGCCCTCCTGTGGAGTGGGTGCAAAAACCAGTAGCTGTAGGGGACAAGTGCATGGATGAGAATTTTTTTGGATTACCTCTCAATTCACAAGGTGAGTTGATCCGGTCAAATCCGAGGGGTAAAAGTAGCCTTAATCAGCTAAGAGGTGGGCTTTCCAGTACCTTTCCTGGGCACAATCCCACCCATCCAAAAACCACTGAGGATTTTCTAAGAGTGAATAATGAGCATTTCCTGGAGAAAGCATATCCAAATGACCATCTAGATCTGTCTTCCTTGCAGAATTGTTTTAAAGAGAATCGTGGTTTACATCTACCAGCAAGGTTAGGAGTTACTTACATGGAAAATACTGACAGAGGCAGTACTCATAAGCTTGACTCTGGAATTGGAAGAGAGGATTCTTCCCAAAACCTTGATCCAGACTGGCATTTAATGAGTACGTCTTATGCTGGGAGGAGACAATATGATTGGGTGCAGAATCAAAATGTCACTGGAGGGATAAATCAAAAGGTTTCAGGTAACTTACCGTCTAATACTAGCCAACCTTGCCAACCAACAATGCGTTTGATGGGTAAAGATGTTCAAATTGGTACAAGTAGTAAAGAAAAGCAGCAATTTGAGGATGGAAAGCTTTGGACTGACAAGGAAATCATAACAGAGCATGGTCCATCAAGTAAAAGATTGGATAGCTGCTCAGTGAATATAAATTTTCAGCACAACTGGACTAGTCAGACACCCTCAGAGATGTTCAAACAAAACGTTCCTCAGTCTTCCAGGAAATGCGTTTCACAAAATAAGTTACATATGATATCTCCAGATTCTAGTTTCCCTCGCTCTCATCTCAACTGGAAAAATGGTGCATTATTTCAAAATGACAGCTCTTCGGCCAATATAAATCCTAGTTTGAGTTTTCTCCCTTTTGCTCATTCATCTGACTCTCCCACAATGTTTCATAGAGCAACTAACTTCCAGGAGTTCATTTCTGGAGCTGAATCTCTCCACCTTGGTTCTAAGCCACCTGTACAAGACACTCCTCATAATGCTTGTGCGGACACATTGTCGCAACCAGCTGATCCCACTTATGAGCAGAATCCACCTCATATGATGAAATCTAGGTTTGATTTTCCTTTCTTGAACCCTGATTCTATAGTTAATGATCAATCGCCATGGTTTCATAGTTCCAATAAGAACCAGCTATCTTGGATGTCACATGCAACTCAGCCAGGAAAATCACCACTGGTCGCTTCTCAGCCTTTTTCTAGTGTCCTCCTAAGCAAACAAAACAAACACCATGCACACTTTTCATCTGGAACAAGTATCCTCAATGACCCATCTATTTATCATTCGGCAAAAGCTTTTTTTTCTTGTGTTCAGGCAACTTCACCTTCACAAGCTACTATACTTCTTCCTTCATTTGCTCATGGGGAAAAGTCATCTTCTGCCATTAGAGCTGGTTATAGAAACAGGATGAAGGTCAAAGACAGATTGAAATCAAAAGCTTTAGGTATCAAAGATCTTTACTCATCCAAGAAAGTGAAGAAGAGACCTGAAGCAATAGCAGTTGATTTGAAACAGACCACAAAGATACCAGACTTAGAAATGCGACAAAAGTTGAGTGCTACGGGAGGGATTAATGGTGAAATGCAGTATGGCTTAAGGGCACATGACCATGATACAAGCCAGAGCAAAGCTGGTAATTGTGTTGCAACTGAAAATCATGTAATAAGAATTTCAAGCACTGGGTCCTCAAAACTGGATGGTGTGCCAAGGTCAGCAGGTCCTATGAAACTGGGCGCAGGAGCAAAGCACATTCTTAAACCTAACGAAAGCATTGATCAGGATAACTTTAGGCCTATCCATTTCACCATCCCTTATGCTGCTATAACTAATGACAATAGGCTACCAGAGAATCGCATTTGAAATCAATGCAAATCCACCAGTTATAGAAGCAAGCCTTATTTTTAGTAATTTCTTTAACGCTCTGTCTTTTTGTGCCCTCTGTATAATATCTATATAATCATTTCCTAAGCTTGAGAGATTTTTCACATTAAATTTGACAACTCAGTCTCTGCTTCCTTGAAGGAAACAAGTGCTTTGTGATGGCTGTACCATGTCCAGCAAATAGAAATATGCTAATCATGGTTCATGGTCTATTTATTTGTTTAATATTTATATGTTTGTTTATTGTATTAGCGTTTTTTGAATGAGATGTTCTTCATCTAACTGACCTTTGAAAAGTGGGTAATACAATTTGCAATAATGGCTTTCACGCATTAAGTTGCTTCACTTTTTTTTTTGTTTTGTTTTTGCAGATTAATCAGTTATTTAATCTTCTAACTATCCAGATTACTCACTCTTCAGGTTATCAGTATCATAACTAGTCATTTTTCTATGCCTTGCTACTAAGTAGAAGGTATATGCACGTTAGCATCATTGTTGCTGCTCCATTAAGGGCAACAATTCATGACTCGTGCAATCGAGAATCATCTGATAGTTCATTTGATTGAGTCTACCTTTTCAAAGTAGATGAAAAATAATAGAGTTAGACCAATCTCATCAGCTCCCCTGCACCAAAAGATGCGTATCCATTTATTTAACTAAAAATAATATTTATTATTCTTACATTCCACAGCTCACCGACAATAACTTCTCTAAATTTCTTTTATCAATAATGTTTAATTTCATTTGTACAATTGAATGAAAAATATAAATAACTAAAAATTAATTGTGATGTACAACTTCATGATCGAATACTAGTTTTCTTGTTTTCATTTTCATCATCAGATTGACAGATGTTAACCATTTAAAACTACTAGTCCTTTTCTTTGCAGCTTCTCTGTATACTTAGCTTCTTTGCCAAAAGCAGATTTCTTATTTAGTGCCTCCTGGCTTCTATTTCAGCCTACAAAATAAAACTCAAAATTATTATGTAAAAATAAAAATCGCAAAACTGTGTATATAAATATGAAATTAAGTATAATTTAATTAATGAAATGATAATTGTTCAATAATCAATATATAATATAAAATTCTTATAAATATATATATATATATATATATATATACCACTTTAATAACACGCTCAAACGCATCACGGCCATAAATATCAATATAACGTTCGACGGATTTCCTAGCATCAAGGCTCATCATTTGAAGGACCTTCTTATGACCTTCTGGGTAATTTGGGTTAATATATGCCCCTATTTTCACATATTTTCTCACAATATTCTCATATATATAGGCTGCTCCATTGAATATTGGCAACACTAGCCACATGCAAAACAATAACTTCATGTATGGCCATATTGGAATCCTGCATGCACAACATTTAATTAGCTTATAATTATAATTAATTATTTTTCAATCATGACTTTAATAATTAATTTCCATTACTTAAATATGTATGTATTGTGATCATGAAATAATTACCAAGCCAGAACTTTCCAACATGATAGCTCAAAGATTGTTATGAAAGAGTAAAGAACCCAATATGTGAGCCACTGTTGGTCTTCTAGTGTTGAAGGACTCTCAATTGCTCGCATTGACGCATATCTGCAATTATTTACCATTTACGCATAAGGATTTTTTTTTGTAAAATATGTGGTGGTTCATAAATAATTAAATTTTTTTCTTTCTTTTTTTCATTTTCAATGTAAATCAAGTCTTATAACTTTTTTATAAATAAATATTGAAAAAAATGATGAAAAACATAAAATTTAGCTGTAGATAATTACCAAGAATCTTCTTAATGTTTTTGAAAAAATAGTAATAAATCATAATGCTTGCATAAACAATTTTCTTATCAAACATATTATTATTATTTTTCAAAAGAACAAAAAAAAAAAAAATCAACTATTTAAGAAAGATTAGAAAATTCAAATTATAATCTTTATCGAACATTGCAATTCCTTTGCAATTTCTTTTTTTTCCTGCTAAACCATTTTTTCACTTACAAAGGGAAGACGAGCATCACTACAGGCCTGGTTCAAAATACAACATAAAAACTATTAGATACTAATTAGAAGCAATGAACAGTGTGCTCATAATCAATGGAAATATAAGGTTGGTAATTTATTTCTAATTCATTATAGTATAAAATTAATTCAATTTTTCAATACTAATCAATGAAATAATAAATAATATATATTAAGCTATATAACATGAAACTGCTAGATGTAGGTGGATGGATGACTTATAAAAGAATAATTATTTACATATATAAGATTGATATGTGCAAAAGTTCATGAGATTTTTACGAAAATTAAAAAAAAAAAAGGTAGGGTTTTCTTTTGCTAATTATAATAAATAGAAATATATATATTGTACATATACCCGATTAATGTATCCATATTTTTTGCTAAGCCACCAAGAACACCCATGTTGATATAAGTTGTATATAAATGATCTTATGTATAGTTGGTAGATATATATATATCAATCTATAGATCGATCTGTTTAGATGATTTTAGTATGTATAAGAGAGACTTATCGGGTATTTAAAGGTTTTAGTTTTTGGTTATTCAAGAAGCAAAGCAAAGAACTTTTGTTGTGCAAATAAATAAAAGTCTTCTTTTTTAAATAAATATATTAATTTAAAGTTTATAATTAACAAGATACTTATTTTTTTTTATGAATATAATAAAAAGTATGTATGTATGAAACAAGAAAGGAATAAATTATTATTAGTTAAATTCAAATAAGTCAGATGGATCGATATGATCATCTGTGTTGTATAACCCTCCTTTTGAACCTTAATTGATCATCCAAAGTATATATACCTTACTTTTCTTTATTCTGTGAGTAGTACAACATTATGAATCAATCAAGGAATGTTCAGAGATTCGATTTTTCGTTTTTTAAAGGTCAGGCGTGCGCAATTAATTGTTTTTAAAGGATATAATAATAAAGTTGGTATATATGATGACAGTTTAATTATTCTCTTTATATAGATATTAGTAATAGTATTTTAAATTAATGTAATTCAGTTATCTTAAGGTTGTATTATGATTAAACACCGTAATAATTTTTGTTTGTTGACATTTTTGGGTGTAGAAAATATTAGGTAGCAAATGTTATAAAGCTCCTTAATTTAAGGAGCAAATTAAGGAGCAAAACATGGAGGAAAACATGGAGTAAAACATGGAGTAAAACATGGAGCAAAACAAGGAGCAAAACATGGAGCAATTCATGGAGCAAAACAAGGAGCTTAATTCAAGGAGTAATTTAAGGAACCATTAATTTAAGGAGTAATTCAAGGAGTGAATTTTCCTATAAATAGATGTGTAATTGTAATGAATTAATCATCCAAGTGTTCATTCCAATTGAGAGAAAAGCTTAGAGAGAAAAACTTTTGTAAGAGAAAATTGAGAGTAATTTTCTTGAGTGTAATTGGGTTGTGGGTTGTGAGTTGTGAATGTTGTAAACACCTTGTATAATTTCTCCTTTCGGTAAAAGATCTGGTAGTCGGAGGCAGTAAGCAAGATTGGTAGAACTCAGATTATCAAATTTGTGTGTTATTTTATATTCTTGCTTTCTAAGTTTGGCTTATCGGGAATTTGCGTTATTTCCCGACAAGCTGGTATCGAGCTATTGGTAGTGATTTACGTCAATTTTCTGCAAGAAATAATCGAAACGATCCGGAGGAAGTCGAGATTTTAGTAGAACGCAATGGCGCGGATTTGAAGGGAAGGGTGAAACTCGAGAAATTTGATGGCACGATTTCGGGTTTTGGAAAATGCGGATAGAGGATTATACGTATCAAAGAAATCTATATCAACCTCTCGGGGAAGAAGCCGAGGAGGCTATGAAGGAAGAAGATTGGAATCTTACAGGCATGCATGCCTGGAGTTATTCGATTGACGTTATCCGTAATGTTGCTTTCAACATAGCAAAGGAAAAAGACCACGGCGGGTCTTAGCGGCTCTCTCCAATATGTATGAGAAGCCATCGGCCTCGAACAAAGTGCACTTGATGAGGCGCTTGTTCAATTGCGGATGACGGAAGGCGCGTCGGTAGCTCGACATCTCGGATAGACTCGACACGGTTACAACCCGGTTGAGTTCGGTGGAAATTGAATTCGATGAAGAAGTACGGCATTGATACTTTTGTCTTCTACCGAGAAAGTGGAATGCTACTCACGTTTGTGAGTAGCTCGTCGGGAAGTAATAAGTTGAAATTTGACGATGTTCGTGATTTGGTTCTCGGTGAAGAGATCGACGTAGAGAGACAGTGAATCGTCGAAACTCTTCGGTTTGCATACGTAGTCAAGAGGAAGAAATTCAACCAAAGGAAATGGACGTGGTAGAGCGGCCTACGAGGTAGATCGAAAGACGGAGGTCGAATCCGGGAATCTAATAATTCCCGCTAGCTCGAAGACTATCGAGTGTTGGAATTGTGGAAGAAACTAGAACCTACAAAAATCGGTGCGAGAATGCACCGAGAAGGACAAGCAAGTGAAGAGCGAGAGGCAATGTTACTTCCTTACCGGGAGGAGATGATGCATTGATATGCTCTTTGAGAAAGCAAGGAAGAATCTTGGGTGTTAGACTACGGAGCATCGTTCCATGCTACTTCACAAAAAGAATTCTTTGAGAAATATGTCCCAGGAAACCTTGGAAAGGTATATCTTGGTGATGATCAACCATGTGCTATTATTGGCGAAGGTGTAGTGAAGATTAAGTTGAGCAGTTTGTTTGGGAGGCGAAGGATGTCGGGCATATTCCCGATCTCGTAAGGAACTTAATCTCGGTGGGGCAATTGGCAGTGGAAGGCTACACCACGATCTTCCGTAGTGATGATTGGAAGATTTCAAAGGGTCTGCAACGACAATTGCTCGAGAGCAAGAAAAGTGGCACTCTTTACATGACGGAGGCATGTTGTTCAATTACATTCTGACGAAGCAATGAAACACCCAAATCTGTGCGCACCGAGACTAGGCCGTATAGTGAGAAGGGGATGAAGATTATGCAACTCGAAGGGAAAACTTCAGGTCTACGATGCGGGAGATAGACATGTGCGAAGATTGCATACTTGGAAAGCAAAGAGAGTCGGCTTTCGGACAAGTTGCAGAATTCCAGAAGGAAAGGCTAGAGCTTATTCAGCTACGATGTTTGGGGACCAACGACCATCTCATCTATTGGTGGGAAACACTACTTGCGTGACTTTCATCGATGATCGCTCTCGGAAGGTATGGGTTTACTTTCTAAAGCATAAGTACGAAGTATTTGAGGCTTTCGAGAAGATGGAAAGCTATGGTGGAAAATGAGACGGGTTTAAAGATCAAAAAGCTCGAGGCACCGATAATGGTGGTGAATATGAAGACACCCAGTTCAAAAATTTCTGCTATGAGCACGGGATTAGAATGGAAAGAAGCGTGCCGACACGCCTCGAGCCTGTACCGCAGCGTATGAGCCAACGTTGACGAGAAAGAGCCGAGAAGCATTCGTATACGATCGGGTCTACGGAAACAGTGCAGGCGAAACGATCAACACGGCGGCTTACTTGATCAGCAGAGGCCCGTGTCTGTTCCCGTTTGGAGCATAGAATACCAAAGGAGGTATGGAGCGGAAAAGAGGTGAAACTATCACATCTAAAAGTTTTCGGTTGTGTAGCATTTGTGCATATCGGTATTCAGCGGCAGAATAAGCTTGATCCCAAATCCAAGAAATGCACGTTCATTAGCTATGGTGAGGATGAGTTTGGCTACCGCATTTGGGATGACGAAAAGAAGAAAGTTATCCGCATGAGAGATGTGATTTTCAGAAAGGGTGATGTATAAGGACATGCGTAAAATGACGCCAATGACTCGGAGGCGAGAATGAGTCGGTATTTGCGGTGCGAGATGATGTCTGAGATCTTCCGCAAATGAACCAATTGTAACAAGTCCCGACGGAGGAACTTGTTGGACAAAGCGGTACACATCGTTTCGACACACCTGACCTCTTACTCCAGCCTCGCATTGAGAAGGTCTTACCGACCTCGTGTGCTCTAACGAGATCATGGGAACTATATGTTACCGACCCGATGGAGGGAGCACGAATGCTATGATGAAGCTTGTCGGACTCGAGATTCCAACAGTGGGAGCTTTATGAAAGAAGAAATGAAATCTCTGCATCTCGACCCGAGACGTGGGAACTAGAGTTACCTATGGGAAAGAAGGCACTTCACAACAAATGGGTGTCTGCGGTGAAAGAGGAGCGTGATGGTTCCAAGAGATACAAAGCCCGCCTAGTTGTCAAAGCGGTTTCAACGGAAGGAAGGAGTTGACTACACCGACATTTTTGCTCAGTTGTGAAGCTTAATACTATCGGATCGGTATGAGCATTGTAGCCATCGAAGATCTTCATCTTGAGCAGTTGGATGTGAAGACCGCATTCCTTCATGGAGATTTAGATGAAGAGATATACGTATGTACCGACGAGAAGGTTTCTCGAGAAAGGGGGAAGAAAGAACATGGTGTGAGACTTAAGAAGAGTTTGTATGGCTGAAACAAGCCGAGACAATGGCAGTAAAAAATTTGACAAATTACCTGAAGGTTTCCAGTGCAATGCGATCATTGTTGCTACTTGAGAGATATAGGTCGATTATATCATTTTACTACTTTATGTTGATGATATGTTAGTAGCCGAGGTTCGAGATATGGATGATATTAAAAGGTTGAGCGGCGATTGTCAAAGGAATTTGACATGAAAGACTTGGGTCGAAAGAAGATTCTTGGAATGCAAATCACAAGAAATAAGAAGAAAGGATCCTTGCAATTATCTCAAGCGAGTACATCAATCGTGTTTTGCAAAGATTCAACATGGGCGATGCCAAGCCGGTTAAGCACCGCTTGGCAGTCATTTTCGCCTATCCGAGGATCGGTCCTCCGTACGAGAAGAAGAGAGAATTCATGGCTAAGGTTCCTTATGCCTCGGCCATTGGAAGTTTGATGTACGCGATAGTGCATGCGAGACCCGAGACATTGGCCATGCGATGGAAGTTGTTAGCGGTTTATCGTCAGAAAACTCATTGGGAAGCGATCGGTGGATTTTGAGGTATCTGCGAAACGAAGAAAAGTGCTTGTACTTTAGTAAAGGAGAGTTAAAAGTACAAGGGTACGTAGACGCTTGAGACTTTGGAGGTGAAGTTGATCACCAGAAGAAGCCTACCTATATATTTACCTTGTTGGAACTAAATTTGTTAGTTGGATGTCACAAATACGAGAAAATTGTCACTCACATCCACTACAGTGAGTATGTAGCGATGGCGAAGCTAGTAAAGAGATGATATGGCTTCAAGGTTTGTTAATTAATTTGGGATTCAAACAAGAGAAGAATATTCTGCGTAGTGATAGTCAAAGTAATACAACTTGAGAAGAATTCAACATTTCTTTCTAGAACAAAGCATATTGGACTTCGTTATCACTTCACTCGGATCTATTGGAAGATGATGTGTTAATACTGGAGAAGATTCAAGGAAGCAAAAATCCAGTGAGATATGTTAACAAAGGTGGTGACTATTGACAAGCTGAAGTTGTGCACTCGGTTAGTCTATGGTAACAAAGACTAGACAACCTGCTGCATTGATCACAGGTGTGAAGACAAATTGAAATCGGTCTTCAAGTGGGAGATTGTTATAAAGCTCCTTAATTTAAGGAGCAAATTAAGGAGCAAAACATGGAGTAAAACATGAGTAAAACATGGAGTAAAACATGGAGCAAAACAGAGCAAAACATGGAGCAATTCATGGAGCAAAACAAGGAGCTTAATTCAAGGAGCAATTTAAGGAACCATTAATTTAAGGAGTAATTCAAGGAGTGAATTTTCCTATAAATAGATGTGTAATTGTAATGAATTAACCATCCAAAGTGTTCATTCCAATTGAGAGAAAAGCTTAGAGAGAAAAACTTTTGTGAGAGAAAATTGAGAGTAATTTTCTTGAGTGTAATTGGGTTGTGAGTTGTGAGTTGTGAGTGTTGTAAACACCTTGTGTAATTTCTCCCCTTTCAGTAAAAAGATCTCTGTGGTCAGGAGACGTAAGCAAGATTGGCCGAACTCCGTTATCAAATTTGTGTGTTATTTTATATTCTTGCTTTCTCATAAGTTTGGCTTATCGGGAATTTGCGTTATTTCCCAACAACAAATTACAGGTATGGATATATTTGAAGAATAAAATGTTCTAAAATATTGGAAAAAATTGATGAGAATCAATAAGCATGATCATATTTCAATTTAACTTATTATTCAAATAGTTATTTAATGGACTCATTTACAAGTTATTTGAACGTACCCTATAAGTATTGTGTTGTTTGGGTATGGAGTACAAGAAATGATTAAAGTAATATACTAATTTGAAAAGTGTCATTGAATTATTATCACATTTGTCTCCCTAACTTTGTCATCTAATATTCAATAGAACTAATTCAAATTATATTGAAAATTTGACTTAATAGGCATATTAATTATTGAAATATAAATTTTTAAATTTAGATTATTACTAGATCAAAATGGATTTATAAGTTATAGCCATAAATTTAAAAAAAAATTAGTTTTAGAAATTGGAGGAGCTTGAGGCATGAAATTTTGCACGTCGAGGATGACCCTCTCAGATCTGTATGTTGATTTTAGAACTTGACACCGCATCAAGGCACAAAAAAAGCGCAACGTTACTAGCATTGAGAATTTTAGATTTCTTGCACTTTTAATCTATTCAAACTCTAATTAGTTATATTTTTTAGGGTTTTTATTTGTTTTTGGTTCTACATAATTCTTAGCATCCGTCGTACTTGACATCAATTTAGATTTTAATACATATTTGATTTACATCAAAGTTAAGAGCTTTAAGCCATATTTGTTTCTTAACAAATTAACTTATTAAGAGATTTGTTAATCTGGTTACGTTCTATCATTGTTGAATCTTTGGTGAGTAATGTTCCTAGAATCAAGACGTGTGATATAACATGAGCACCAACCTTTTAGAATCAATTTGGATTTGTCGTTAAGTCTTTGGCTATTTTTTTAAAAGTTGTCAAACAAATTCGTCTTTATAGATTTCATGTCACGAGTTCACGTGAAAATTGTACTGTTTTAAAACACAAGTTAACTAATATATTCTATTTTTCAATAATTTTTTCTCGAATAAGAAAAAAATTACAATAAATAATGATTATAGGAGTTCCTTCATCATCCTTGACATAAAAGATTTATGAAAAAAAAATTAAAGCCAAATTTGAATAAATTGTGGGAGACATAGAGGGATTACGGTGCTCTAGACTCTAGTGCAGCACTAAGTACCTTCTATGCCAGATCCTGAAAACAATAGAAGCTATATAACTGAAAGAAGATCATAGATAAAAGAGGGATCAAATAAGAGAAAAGTTATGTTCGGATGGAATTTATTTAGAATAAGAGTAAAAAACAATAAAACTATAATGAGATCAGATCACTTTTATAGGAAAACATATTAAGTACAGTATATTCTATACTTTTGATAATATCAATAGTTAATTGCATTTTTACTTTTTATTTTTTTTAATTTTATAAAAATAAATGATAAAGATTACTCTAATATTCTATTACATATATGTGCAACCAAGAATCTCTCATTGTATAGAGGGCAAATACATTTCCAAACAATTGCTTGGCGGAGCAGGATTTAATCCTTAAGGGATAAGTTAAAATGTCAATTTAAATAAAAAATATAATCTGTTATTTGTTGTAATATTTCTAGTTTATGAAACTTAATTGACGTAAATTCAAACCGTCTATGACAAGTAAACATATGTGTAATATACAAGAGTGCAAACACTTTTTTTTTTAAATTAGAAAAACAATTTCAGTTTATATATATATATATAAAATTGGATGATCACTAATTATTAACTTACATGTGGTTCAAAAAATAGATTGATTTAACGGTATATTAATTCATAGTTCAAATTAATATACTATGGGAATGATACGTGACATATAAAAAGTATAAATTATTTTTAATAAAAGTAAAATTATATGAATTGTTTTATTTTTAATGACTTATACTTAGTAATAAATCTTTTATTGTAATGGGAAAGGATAAAATGTTTTATTTTATTTTAATAAAATGTAATTTTTTAAAAATACATAACTATTAAAGTGACATTTGGTTTACCGGGATAAGAATGAGAATAAAATGGAACAGAAAGAAAAAAAATTTATTTGGTTTGATTACTGAAATTAAAGAAGGAATCAATATTATATTATTTGGTTTACAATTAGAAGGAAATGTAAAATATTGTATATATATTACCTTAATACTCTTATATTCAATAAAATTTAATTATCATTTTTTCGTCAGAACATTATTGAAATAATTATTTTTCTAAATAATTATTACTTAAAAATAAAATATATTACTAAAATTATTATTTTTTAAACAAGATTTAGGGTTTTAAGGTTTGTGATTTAAGATTTTGAGATTTAGGATTTTGGGATTTGAGATTTAGGGTTATATTTGGGTTTATGGTTTAGGGTTAAAATTATTATTTTTAAATAGGGTTTAGGGTTATATTTGTGAGTTAAAGTTTAGAGTTAAAATTATTATTTTTCTAAATAGGGTTTAAGGTTTTGAGATTTGGGATTTAAGGTTTTGGGTTAAAATTATTATTTTTTTAAATAGGGTTTAGGGTTTATGATTATATTTAAGATTGAGTAAAATTGGAAAAAGATTGAGATGAGAATGAAATCACGATTTCTAAGAAGGATTATGATTACTTTTTTTTATGAATTTATTCTATTCTATTCTCACTTTTCAGTCCAATCAAACATAAAATTGAAAATAATTAATTC
Source organism: Hippophae rhamnoides (assembly GCA_033030585.1). NCBI lineage: Eukaryota > Viridiplantae > Streptophyta > Magnoliopsida > Rosales > Elaeagnaceae > Hippophae > Hippophae rhamnoides. The sequence continues at coordinate 45,599,018 of CM065428.1, forward strand.
TAATTTTATTATATTCTAGTCAACTAAACATGAGATAATTGAAAAATTTATTTAACTAAGGAGATTGTGTCACACCTCAATCTCAATCTCTCTACTTTCCTTGTTATTGCTCTTATTTTTCACCCATTATTATTATAATATTATACTACCTCATGTATTAGCATTATCTCAAAAATAAATAATCTTTATTAATTTTTAAAATAATTTTACCAAATATCACAATATAAAACAGTGTAAGTAAAAAATGAGTATAAAATGACGGATTATAAGCATTTCTCATCTAATAAGCATGCAATTTTTTATTCTCATATAAAATTCATATACATAGTGTATTTAGATTGTAATAATTGAATTAATATTTAAATAATATATTTATTTTTACATGTTTGTTTATATATATATATATATATTTGATTTATTTATATTAATTTCGCACTTAAATGTGCATTATTTATATACTATATATAATTTAATTTTTTTTAAGTGAATTCTATTATTTGTCATCATTATCCCTTTCAGATATTTATAAGGTAAAATTACTTATTATAACATCGATATTATGCATAGATTATGATAGGATGACGGGATGAAATACCGGCATTTATAATCTTAAATATAGCGTTAAAAAGTCTTTACATCTTTCGTCACCGTCATTCATTTTGAAATTGAAGCACAAATTCATTAGAACTATATAATACTTTTAATGCATGATGGAGTACTATACATACTTTATTAATCTCTCAACAACTACAGAAAAATGCTCTGTCATTCCAATTAATAATTAGTAATTAAGAGAAAATGTTAATAAAATACAAATATGTACTCTCTTGTTTTCTTTTTCTTTTTTTTCACACATACAATTTATATTATAAGGCATAGCAAATTTCTCTTGACGAAGAATGCTACGATAACTTAAATTAAAAAATGAATAATTTCTTTACTTTTCAAAATAATTTAAACAAATATAACGATATAAATGATATGAATACAAAACGAATATACAAAAAATGTGTTTTCTTAACATTTGTCATATATATATAAACATGAATGTTACTCAAATTTTTAAAATAATTATAATACGTGTTCGATATAAATAGTTTAAGTGTAAAATTATATATTAATTTATGTGTAATTAATATTCATCTTATTAACAATGTTGGCATCTTATTTATGAATTTGAATAATTTTTTTTTATTCATCAATTTTATTTTTAAATAAATAATTATATTCTTCATGCAGTGATATAAGGTAAGACTCGTTCTCTTTTATATTTTTAGTCATAGGTTAAAGTTACACCAAATATCATTTCTACACAAAAATAAAATAAAATAATTACACTCTCAAGACTTAAAATTATTGTGCATCAACCATTTCATGTTGTGCATGTTAGTGTTTTCAGACCCATATTAAAAAAAATCACGCTATTAGCTCACTAAAAGCAAATTACATTACAATTAATGAAGGGCAAGTGACAACTTTGAAGTTAATTAATAAAGATTCGCTTCTTGATATAATAATTGCACTGCTCTCCTATAAACAAAACTCCAAATATTGGCACACAATCATGCATCTAAAAAGCATTCACAATGAAGGAATTTAATCGAGAGAATAAAAATGGCTCCCACTTTCATGTCTGTTGAAAAATCAGTTTCACCCAGTTTTGGAAATTTCCCATCTTGTTCATTATATATCGTCTTTTTCAATATGTTTTGCCCTATTCACCGATTAATTACCAGATACTCGATAAAATACAACTTTCAAATTATATTTTTTATGGCTCTCATTTATTAATTTTTTTAATCTATTTTAGACTACCATATAGTAAACAACAGAATATATTTTTATGGTTAGTTTTTTTTTTAACTTGTTTATCACCTTATAAAAATATTTGATGCATTACGAAGATGCCTTAAATATTTATTCATTATATAATAAAAAAATATATAATTATTAAAATATTCATTATATAATAAAAAAAAATATAATTATGTTTAATAAGAGAATTAAAAATACAATTCTATTCATAAAATGTATTATATTATGCAATTAATTGAATATATTATTTGTTGAGCTGTTGATCCACGACATGAGATATTTATGTACAACTTCAAAATGAGCGATTAGGAACGCGAAATAAACAAAAGAACTTTGATATCTGCCTACCAACTAAAGTTGTTTGAAGAATTTAAGAAAATGAAAACTCGAGAATTTAAAATGAAAAGATATTGGGTTAATGACATACTACCTTGGAATTGAAGTGAAAAAAAAAATGTATTTTCATCTCCCAAGAAAGCTATGCAAGGGAGATACTAAAGAAGTTCAAGATATGCGATTGCAAGCCAATCAACACACCAGTGAAATGTGAAATCAAACTGTCCAAGCATGAAGATGATGAAAGTGTGGATCCAACATTTTTTAAAAGTCTAGTTAGAAGTCTGCGTTATCTCACGTGCACAAGACCTGACATCCTGTATGTCGTTGGATTGATTAGTCGTTACATGGAGAAACCAACAATCATCCATTTCAAAGCTGCAAAGAGAATATTATGTTATCTAAAAGGTACAATTGATCTTAGCTTGTTTTATTCAGTTTCTAATGATTATAAGCTTGTTGGATATAGTGATAGCGATTTTGGTGGAGATATAGACGATCGAAAAAGCACTTTTTAGATTTGTGTTTTTCATGGGAGATACTACTTTTACGTGGATGTCGAAAAAACAACCAGTTGTCATCTTCTCTAGCTATGAAGCAGAATATGTAGCAACTACCTCATGTGTTTGCCATGTAATATGGCTAAGAAACTTATTGAATGAGCTAAATATGACACAAGAAGAGCCAACCAAAATTTGTGTCGATAATAAGTCAGCTATTGCCTTAGCCAAAAATCTTATTTTTCATTATCGAAGCAAACACATAGATACTCGATATCATTTCATCAAGGAATGCATCACAAAAATGATGTAAAACTCTAGTATGTGAAATCACAAGATCAAATTGCCAACATCTTCACTAAACCGCTCAAGCAAGAAGACTTTTTCAGATTGAGAAATTTTCTCGGCATCGTAAAACAAGTTTAAGGGGGAGTGTTGTTTTTTGTAAACCTGTTTACAAGCCTAAGCTCTTTGAAAGAGTCAAACCCATTTGAAGTCCAACTCATGAAAGCTTCTATGGTGATGATCTGGGTTGATAAAGATATAGCTTATGGTTGGTAGGGAGAAAGAAAAAAAGAAACGTGTTATGTAAGAGGCTAGGTAAATGGTTTTAGATTGCTTGGTAGGTTTATGTTGTATGATTTTGATTTATTAATTATTTCTATAAATACTTAGTAGTTATGTAATAATCAAGTCAAAAAATCAGAAATAAAAGTTTGTGAGTTTTTAAAAGTTGTTGAAAAAATTTTCTTGAACGTTTTTGAGTTTTGATCCATAATATTCCAACACCAATAACACATTTCACTTAATTTGGTGATAGTTACATAAATCATATTTGAAAAATTGGTGACTTTTGGTAATTAGAGTAGAGTAAGGTTTGATATACAGGTAAACTTGGATAATTATGTGTTTTCACTCATTCTTGTAGTATTGGATGGTGATGTTAACAATTGTAAAGATTTGAAGAATCAAACTCAAATAAAGGATCTATTGTATTTTTTTTACTTCTAACTTTAGACTTTTCTCTTCTTTTTCCGAAATTATTATGTTTTACTATCATGGTTTGCTTTTGGTGTTATGTTGTTGCTTCTTTTATTATCATGGTTTAGTTTTTGGTGTTACGTGGTTGCTTATGTTATTGGTTTGTAGTATTTCTTTTGGTAGAATTACTTATTCCTTTCTTATTTAATTAGATAACTAAGAAGGAATTAGGTGTTTTTTTTGAGATTTGGTTCTCAAGCTAGCTGTATAGCTAGTTATATATTATTTTATGTAATTGATGTTAGAATTCTTAAGTTATATTACTTCTATTTCTATTATAAAATGTTTACTCATTGACCAAAAAAATTATATATTATATATATGGCTGCTTTTATGGTAGAATTTTCCCATAAATATTCAAATTCAAACTGTTATGGTTATTTATTATATTTATTTGTTTTTTTTATCGTGCATTAGTTAGTAGTATTACAATATTACGTATTTTAAGAGTAATTTTATTTGTATTAATAAAATATTTTAAACAATTTGTTTTTATAATGAACATTTAGGTTATTCTCTCAATAAAAGTTATTCTCTCCGTAAAAATTAGACATTTTAATCATTTTTTTGAATAATAATATATTATTTTATAAATAAAAATATTAAAAGTGAATTAAATAGGATAAAATTATAATTTTATTTTAATAGTGTCAAATTGAATTTAAACAATATCATATATTTTTTATTTTTTTGTCAAATATTTTTTAAAACTTTATATTATATAAAATTTTTTGTATCATAATTTCGGTAGGTTTCATACGTAGATAAAAAAAAATACGATACATAAAAGTATAAAAAAAATCCAAAAAAGTCTATAAAATATAAAATTATAATTTTTTTCATGTTAAATTTACTTTTTAAATTTTTTATTAATGAAATAATATTTTATTAGAGTAAAATATCTCATTTTTATATAAAAAAGATATTTAAATATTTCTTTTAAAAATAAAATAATTAAAATATCTATTAACCCGAAACAAAATTAATTGAAAAGCACTCCGCTCCTATTTCAATTTGGAATAGATAGGTATAAAAAGTGCACGTACTAATTAATAGAGGGGTGGGGACAACCTTTTTAAAAGAAAATCGATAAAAATCAATTTCATCAATTAATCAAAAACGAAATTAAATAATATCATCAAATACTTGGTCAGAAAAGCATACACCAAAAACCAGTCAGCACAGAGCCAAGTAGTGATACTAACTGTACAAAGCCATAACGCTTACATTGACAACGACGGATGATAACTGTATTTACGTTCTGGTTGCATCAAAACTTGATAAAATGTATATATATCATTCACAAGTATATTTTTTTATTCAAATTTTAATAATTTTTTTCGTGTAATTTTTATTTCAATTATGTCAAATTAAAATATAGAATTACATTTGCATACATATACTTAATTTTAACCTTAACATATTATAAAAATCTTAAATATGTCAATTTTATAAGTATTTTGTTAGTTTTATTCTCATAAAAATAATTTTAAAAAATTTATGAGAAGAAATAAATATATATATATATATTGTACATATCTAGGTTTTAAAGTTTTAATAGGTGAAAATTAAAAACATTTCAAGAGATGACAATGAAATATACTATAGAAAAAATAATTTTCTTTGTTTCATATATTATCATCTGTTTTCATGATTTTTGCATTGCTTGAACAATAATTAAGATTATGTTAATTTAAGTCTTATTTGATAATAATTATGATTCATAATGAAATAATTGATTTTTTAATTTATGATTTTTTATAAAAATAATCACCAATATTTTTAGTAATAATTTTTACTTAGTGATTTTCAACATATTATTTATAATTTATGTAATATTTTATGTAAATATTTTTTACTTTTTTTTCAAAAAATTAAAACATAAATAATTTTTTTGGTTATTATTTACAAATTTTATGTTTTAAATCATTTTTTCAAATATTTATAAATACAAAAATAATAGTCTTGATTTATTATCTAAAAACATATTTTGTGAAAATTAATATAATGAAACAAATTAGAGAATTATAATCATTATATAAATTTTCAACCAAAAAATTAAAATTAAATACAATCGTACAGTTATAGTAAATGGCTTGTGCAATAATATGTAACAAAACTTATTATTTATTTTTCATATATTTATTTTATATATAATAATAAAGTGTAAATAGAGTATAATAAATATATTATATAATTTTATGCACAATTACATAAAAATTACAATTTTATAAATATAAAAAAAAACATAAAATTTATATGCCTAGATTTTAACAAAATGCAAGCTTATTTTACATGTGTACATTTATTAAAAATTTACTAGCCTTAATATTATTTTTGTTCAAAAACAAAATGCTAATTTATGTTATTATGAAAAATGTGAATAAGTAAATTGTTAATGTATAAAAATAAAAATTTATATTTATTAAGAAATATATTAATATGGTTTTGTTTAATTAGTATCAAAACTTATATTAAGTTAACATTTTAAAATGAGATGTTACATATTACTTATAAATTATAAAAAAATCAACATGCTATTAAAACATTTTGATCATAAATATATACTCTTTAATCTTTCTATATCCTAGTCTGTCATGTCTTATCCATACTCGCTTGGGGTTGTTGTCCTATCTCTGTAAAAAAAAATTAAAATAACAAAAAAATAAATAAATCATAGTCATCATCTTTATCATCAGTTTTGCCATAAATTCCATAGCTACCTATTTATAGATAGATTATGAGATCAAAACCGTGATGACACAGTAAATCTTAATACATAAATAAGAAAATAATATATTTTAATTTATTAATTTTAAACTAAAAGAAACACAATATTATATATTTATTATTTTTAAAATAGATATTATCTATGTTTAACTTTTACAATTACAAACCACACTAATTATAATTAAACGAGAAAATGTTAATTTTCTCTGATTTTTATTGAGAGAGTTATTTAATTGATTTTGGCTTAATGTCTAATGTTATATTTATACATTGAAATGAAGAAACTAGCCGTTATTAAACTAGTCGTTATTAAACTAATTATTCTCAACACTCCCACTCAAGTTAGGTGTGTAGATATCGGTCAATCCTAACTTGCTTAAATTTTCTTCAAATAATTTCAAATCTAAACCTTTGGTGAAGATGTCCGCCAATTGTTTTTCACTTCTCACAAATGGAGTTTCAATTTCCTTTGCTTGAATTTTTTCTCGAATGAAGTGGCAATCCACTTCGATGTGTTTTGTTCTCTCGTGAAACACCGGATTTGATGCTATATGTCGCGCCGCTTGGTTATCACAAAACATTTTCATTGGTTCTTGAATTTTAATTCCGATATCCAAAAGAAGTTGTTTGATCCAAGTTAGCTCGCTTGAGGTTGATTCCATGGCTCGATATTCAGCCTCGACACTTGATCGTGCCACAACATTTTGTTTCTTGCTTTTTCATGTGACTAAATTTCTGCCTACAAATGTGCAAAAACCAGTGGTTGATTTTCTATCAAACCTACCTGCCCAATCTGCATCGGAGTAGCCACACACTTCATTAGAATTATTACGTTTCATGAGAATTCTAGTGTCCCTTTCAAATATTTTAAAATTCTATGTATAGCCTCTAAATGTGGTGTTCTAGGTGTATGCATAAATTTACTAATTTGGCTTACTGAAAAAGAAATGTCTGGTCGGGTTACCATTAAATAAATTAATTTTCCTACAAGTCTTTGAAATTGGCTTATGTCTTCTAAGGGTTCGCCATCCTCAATATTTAATTTGCATTTACTATCTATTGGTGTAGGTGTTGATTTACTCCCTAATTTACCAGTTTCTTTCAATAGGTAAAGTGTATATTTTCTTTGTGAAATAAAGAGTCCCTTGGGTGAATGTGCTATTTCTATTCCTAGAAAATATTTTAATAAACCTAAGTTTTTGATATCAAAATTCTCCTTTAATTTCATTTTCACTTTTTTAATTTCTTCCAAATTATTTCCGGTAATTATTATATCATCTACATATATTAGAATTATGGTTGTGAATGTACCATAATTTTTGGAAAATAATGAGTGATCGGCATTACTAATTTTAAAATCACAAGAAATTAAATAAGAGCTTAGTTTTCCATACCATGCTCGTGGAGATTGCTTTAGTCCATAAATAGATTTTTTTAACCTACACATTAGACTAGAATTGTTTTCTTTTTTATGACCAGGTGGAAGCGTTATATATACCTCTTCTTCAAGTGTTCCTTAGAGAAAAGCATTCTTGACATCCATTTGATGTAAGGTCCAATTTTGGTTTACCGCTATGAAAAGTAAAATCCTAATGGTATTCATTTTTTCCACGGGTGTAAATGTTTCTTGATAATCTACACCATAGGTTTGCGTGTAATCTTTTATCACTAATCGTGCTTTGTACCTTTCAATAGTACCATCACTATTAAACTTAATCTTATAGACCCATTTGCATCCTACGGGTTTCTTTCCTTCGGGTAGTTGTACGACTACCCATGTTTCATTTTTTTCAAGTGCTCGAAGTTCTTCTTCCATTGCTTTGCACCATAACAATTGGCCTATTGCTTCCTCATAGTTATTTGGCTCATTTTCTTTGGAAATTGAGGTCAAATAAGTCCTATATTGTGGTGTAACATTTTCATAAGATAAATAATTTTGGATAGGATATTTTACCTCATATGTTACAAAATCCCGTAATCTAGTTATAGGTTGTGGAGTTCGATTAGACCTTCTCAATGGTATTATTTCGGTAGTACCATCTTCCCCCTCACTTTGAGAAGTTTCTTCCTCTTCATTCTCATTGATTATTTCATTTTCATTTTCTACAACTATATTTCCTTTTTTAGAATAAAAAAATGGAAATGTAAATTCATTTGGTTTCTCTTGGTTATTAGTCTCCTTTTCTAGTGTTTTGTAATATGGCTCATTTTCTTGGAATGTCACATCTCTTAAAATGTAATGTTTTTTGTTAATCGGATCATAGCATTTATAACCCTTTTTTTGAGATGAATAACCCAAGAAAATAGCTTTGATTGATGTATAATCTAACTTGTGTTGTTTATTTTTGTGCACATAACATGTACATCCAAATACTCTTAAATGATAGATATTGAGTTTTTTCTTGGTAGAGGATTTCTAGTGGGCTTTTGAAATTCAAATTGGCACTTGGCAATCTATTAATTAAATATGTTGCGGTGAGAACAACATCCGACCAAAAAATTATTGGAACATTATTTTGAAACAAAAGTACTCTTGTTACTTCAAGTAAATGTCGATTTTTTCTTTCCGACACACCATTTTGTTGGGGTGTGTAAATACAAGTTGTTTGATGTAAAATTCATTTTTGCTTGAAAAAATTTGTAAAATTTTGATTTACAAATTCCGTTCCATTATCATTTCTAAAAGTTTTAATCTTTGCATCATATTGATTTTCTACAAAATTATAAAATTCTTGAAATTGAGAAAATACTTCACTTTTATTTTTTAACAAGTGTAACCATGTGGTTCTTGAAAAATCATCTATAAATATAACAAAGTATTTATAACCATTGAATGACTCAATTGGAGCAAGGCCCCAAACATCAGAATGTATTAACTCAAAAGGTTTTTTGCTTTTACAATTGGATAAACTAAATGATAACCTTGTGTGCTTTCCTAATTTGCAAATTTCACAACTACTACAATCTAGTTGTTTGAAATCAAAAATACATTTTAAAATCTTATCGGAAGGATGTCCAATTCTCTTATGCCAAAGAGTGCCTAATTCTTCTTCTTTTTTAATATTGAAGTTGCATTTTTCTTCACTCAGAATATAAAGCCCATTTTCTAGAAAACCTTCACCAATGATATTCTTCGTTATCAATTCCTAAAAAATCACATTTTTGGATGTAAATGTAATTTCACAATTTAAGTCTCGTGTGATTTTACTAATGGATAACAAGTTAGATGTACAATTATTCACATGCAAAACATTTGAGATTTTTCTTGAAAGGAGACTAATTGAACCATTCCCTAAAATTTCCATTTTTTCACCATTTGCAACGATTACAAATTGTTTAGTCTCAGTTTTTTTGTAATTATTGAGTAAGTTTTTATTTCCAGTTATGTGATCAGTTGAACCTAAATCAAGAATCCATTTGAAATTTAAAGAATTTTGAGTAAGATTTGTAATCATACCAGAGGTTTTTTGAGATTTTCCTTGAAACATCACGGATTATTGTGTATACAACTGCCTCATTTGATCCATATAGACCTCACCTTTTATTTCTTTTTCAGCCTCGTTTGTACTCATATCCCTTTTTCCCCTTTGTGCAGAGTAACCCATTTTCTCTCTGCTCTCTACCCGATTTTGTCTTTGATCTCCCACTCTGACGAAGCCTCAACCTCGCCTTCCCTTTTGCTGGAGATGAGGGTTGAGACACCAGCATTCCTCGCGCTTGTGTCCTTCCTTCTTACAATAATCGCAGCGAGTGAGTGACCAGCATTCCTCGCACTTATGTCCTTCCTTCTTATAATAATCGTAGCGAATGAGTGTTTGGTCTCCCCGACGTTCTGGCCTAGGGTTAGATCTGGTGACGAAATCCTTGGCTTTGGGGTTGTCAGGTAGTTGAGTACCCATCACTATTCTTCTTGTCTCTTCTCTTTCAACCATCCCAACAACTTCATCAATAGATGACAGCTCACCCATGAGAAGAATTTGTGAACGTACCCCCTCATAGCTTGAATCGAGCTTGGCGAGGAAGGTGAAAATTCCATCCTGCTCCTCTCTTCTTTTGATTTCATCAAGATCGGCTGTGAGAGGTCGATACACTCTAATCTCGTCATTCTTTTTTTGGATTTGGCTGAATAGTTCTGTGACAGATTGATTTTGTTATTGTAATTGTTGAAGTTCTTGCTGAAGTTGATAAATAAGAGAGTAATTTTTATTTTTTCCGAACATTGTCTCGATTTTAACCCACATATCTCGAGCTGTATCTGGATATGTCATGAGATCAGAGATGTGGGGTTCCATGGTTTCCAGTAACCAACTCATGACTAGATTGTCACTCTTTCTCCATTCTAAAATTTCCTTTTTTTCTTCAACTGTTGGGTGTGTTGGATCTTCGGCTTTTGGTTTTGATTTCTCACCAGTGACATGCTCAAATTTGTCTCTGCCGATTAGACCAAAAGTCACTTGACGTGCCCAAAGATGGTAATTTTTACCATTTAACAACACACCTGTAAGTCTCTTTATATGTTGTGACATTTTCTAGATTTCTTGAACTGATACAATTCTTGTTTCTGGGATTAATTTGGAGCAAGATCAAACATGCTCTGATACCAAGTTGATTTTCCCTGATTTTTGTTGAGAGAGTTATTTAATTGATTTTGGCTTAATGTCTAATGTTATATTTATACATTGAAAGGAAGAAACTAGTCGTTATTAAACTAATCGTTACTAAACTAGTTGTTATTAAACTAATTATTCTCAACAGAAAACATGCAGATAATCTTCGTTGAAGTAAGAAGACCTCTTCTTAGGTTGAGCGGAGTCACGAGTACTTAGCAGTTAGCAATAACTAATTAGTCATGATCATACATGTTTTGGTATTACATTAGTATCACGTGTTGAGGATAACCATAGAGAAGTATTTGGAGTAGTAATCTTGGGTTGAGAAATAAAAATAATAGTGGCCTATAGAGTTATTACAGTAAAGGATTCTTGTGGTTTAGATTAAAAAGTGATATAACTAAGTCTAATTAAAACAAATACTTCAATCATCAAATATTAATAGAAATTAAACGAAACAATATAAGATAAACAATTGACAAATTAAGAATAATATATGCTTATGACAGATCTAAAAAAATTTAGCATTAAATTCCAACATCTGAAACTAAGATTTTTTTCCCCTTTTGGAATTAGATCTCCATTCCAAATATGAGAGAATTGAAGACAAGAATGTTGGGAAATAACACAAATTCCCGATAAGCCAGATTTATGAGAAAGCAAGAATAGAAAAATAACACACAAAATTTGATAACGGAGTTCGGCCAATCTTGCTTACGTCTCCGGACCTGCTGCAGATCTTTTTACTGAAAGGGGAGAAGTTACACAAGGTGTTTACAACACTCACAACTCACAACCCAATTACACCCAAGAAAATTACTCTCAATTTTCTCTCACAAAAGCTTTTCTCTCTAAGCTTTTCTCTCAATTGGAATGAACACTTTGGATGATTAATTCATTACAATTACACATCTATTTATAGGAAAATTCACTCCTTGAATTACTCCTTAAATTAATGGTTCCTTAAATTGCTCCTTGAATTAAGCTCCTTGTTTTGCTCCATGAATTGCTCCATGTTTTGCTCCATGTTTTACTCCATGTTTTGCTCCATGTTTGCTCCATGTTTGCTACTTAAATTAAGGAGCTTTATAACAATCTCCCACTTGAAGACTGATTTCAATCTGTCTTCACACCTTGATCAATGCAGCAGCTTTTCTAGTCTTTGTTACTCTAGCAGACCAACTGAAGTTGAGCACAACTTCAGTTTGTCAATAGTCACCACCTTTGTTAACATATCTGCTGGATTTTTGCTTCCTTGAATCTTCTCCAGTATTAACACATCATCTTCTAATAGAGATCTGATGAAGTGATAACGAAGTCCAATATGCTTTGTTCTAGAATGAAATGCTAATTCTTCGCCAAGTGTATTGCACTTTGACTATCACTATGCAGAACATTCTTCTCTTGTTTGAATCCCAGCTCAATTAACAAACCTTGAAGCCATATCATCTCTTTACTAGCTTCAGTTACTGCTACATACTCAGCCTCTGTAGTGGATAGAGTGACAATTTTCTGTATTTGTGACATCCAACTAACAGCTGTAGTTCCAACAGTAAATATATAACCGGTGGTGCTTCTTCGGTGATCAACTTCACCTCCAAAGTCTGCGTCTACGTACCCTTGTACTTTTAACTCTCCTTTACTAAAGTACAAGCACTTTTCTGTGGTGCCTCGCAGATACCTCAAAATCCACTTGACTGCTTCCCAATGAGTTTTCCCTGGATTTGACATAAATCTGCTAATAACTCCCACTGCATGGCCAATGTCTGGTCTCGTACAAACCATTGCGTACATCAAACTTCCAATGGCTGAGGCATAAGGAACCTTAGCCATGAATTCTCTCTCTTCTTCTGTCTGAGGGGACTGATCCTTGGATAGGCAAAAATGACTAGCCAATGGTGTGCTAACTGGCTTGGCATCGCCCATGTTGAATCTTTGCAAAACACGATTGATGTACTCTGCCTGAGATAACTGCAAAGATCCTTTCTTCTTATTTCTTGTGATTTGCATTCCAAGAATCTTCTTTACTGGACCCAAGTCTTTCATGTCAAATTCCTTTGACAATTGCTGCTTCAACCTTTTAATATCATCCATATCTGAACCTGCTACTAACATATCATCAACATAAAGTAGTAAAATGATATAAATGGACCTATATCTCTTGAAGTAGCAACAATGATCAGCATTGCACTTCTGGAAACCTTCCTTGTGCATGAAGCTGTCAAATTTTTTTGTACCATTGTCTCGGGGCTTGTTTCAGGCCATACAAACTCTTCTTAAGTCTGCACACCATGTTCTTCTTCCCCTTTTTCTGAGAAACCTTCTGGCTGGTACATGTATATCTCTTCATCTAAATCTCCATGAAGGAATGCAGTCTTCACATCCAACTATTCAAGATGAAGATCTTTGATGGCTACAATGCTCAATACTGATATGATAGTATTAAGCTTCACAACGTGAGCAAAAATGTCAGTGTAGTCAACTCCTTCCTTCTATTGAAACCCTTTGACAACTAGGCGGGCTTTGTATCTCTTGGAACCATCATGCTCCTCTTTCACCCGGTACACCCATTTGTTGTGAAGTGCCTTCTTTCCCATAGGTAACTCAGCTAGTTCCTATGTCTGGTTGGAGATGAGAGATTACATTTCTTCTTTCATAGCAAGCTCCCACTTGTTGGAATCTCGAGTCTGACAAGCTTCATCATAGCATTCAGGCTCCCCTCCATCAGTTAGCAACATATAGTTCATGTATCTCCTGTTAGGCACATGAGGTCGAGGAGACATTCTCAATACAGGAGTTGGAGTAAGAGGTTGTGGTGTGTCGGAATGCTGTGTACTGCTTTGTCCAACAAGTTCCTCTAGCTGAGGACTTGTTACAATTGGTTCTGTTGCGGAAGTATCTGGGACATCATCTGCATCTGCAAATACTGACTCATTCTGCTCTGAGTCATTGGCATCTATTTTATGCATGTCCTTATACATCACCCTTTCGTTGAAAATCACATCTCTGCTACGGATAACTTTCTTCTTTTCGTCATCCCAAATGTGGTAGCCAAACTCATCCTCACCATAGCCAATGAATGTGCATTTCTTGGATTTGGGATCAAGCTTATTCCTGCCTTGATCACTGATATGCACAAATGCTACACAACCGAAAACTTTTAGATGTGATAGTTTCACCTCTTTTCCGCTCCATACCTCCTCTGGTATTCTATGCTCCAATGGAATAGATGGGCCTCGGTTGATCAAGTAAGCTACCGTGTTGACTGCTTCTGCCCAGAATTGCTTCAGTAGACCTGACTGTATACGAATGCTTCTGGCTCTTTCTGTCAACGTTCGGTTCATACGCTCAGCTACACCATTGTGTTGAGGCGTGCCTGGCACAGTTCTTTCCATTCTGATCCCGTGCTCATAGCAGAAATTTTTGAATCTGGTGTCTTCATATTCACCACCATTATCGGTTCTGAGCTTTTTGATCTTTAAACCCATCTCATTTTCCACCATAGCTTTCCATCCTCTGAAAGCCTCAAATACTTCAGACTTATGCTTTAGAAAGTAAACCCATACCTTCCGAGAGTGATCATCAATGAAAGTCACGAAGTAGTGTTTCCCACCAATATATGAGATGGTCGTTGGTCCCCAAACATCAGAGTGAATAAGCTCTAGTCTTTCCTTCTTTGGGATTCTGCAACTTGTCTGAAAGCTGACTCTCTTTTGCTTTCCAAGTTTGCAATCTTCGCACATGTCTATCTCCGTAGACTGTAGACCTGGAAGTTTTCCCTTTGAGTGCATAATCTTCATCCCCTTCTCACTCATATGGCCTAGTCTATGGTGCCACAGATTTGGTGTTTCATTGCTTGCTACAACTGTAATTGAACAACGTGCCTCTGCTGTCATGTAAAGAGTGCCACTTTTCTTTCCTCGAGCAACTGTCATTGCACCCTTTGAAATCTTCCAATCATCACCATGGAAGATCGTAGTGTAGCCTTCACTGGCCAACTGCCCCACTGAGATTAAGTTCCTTCTGAGATCGGGAATATGCCTGACATCCTTCAGTTCCCAAACAGATCCGTTCAACTTAATCTTCACTAAATCTTTGCCAATAATAGCACATGGTTGATCATCACCAAGATATACCTTTCCAAGGTTTCCGAGGACATATTTCTCGAAGAATTCTTTTTGTGAAGTAGCATGGAACGATGCTCCAGAGTCTAACACCCAAGATTCTTCCTTGCTCTCCAAAGAGCATATCAATGCATCGTCTCCTCCTGAGGTGGAAGTAACATTTGCCTATGCCTTCACTTGTTTGTCCTTCGGTGCACTCTTGCACTGATTTTTGTAGTGCCCGGTTCTTCCACAATTCCAACACTCGATAGTCTTCGAGCTATGGGAATTATTAGGATTCCTGGATTTGGACCTCTTATCCTTTGATCTACCTCGGTAGTCTGTTTACGCCACGTTCATTCCCTTTGGTTGAATTTCTTCCTCTTGACTCTGTATGCAAAACTGAAGAAGTTGACGATTCACCTGACTCTCTACGTCGGATCTCTTCACTGAGAACCAGATCACGAACATCGTCAAATTTCAACTTATTGCTTCCTGACGAGCTACTCACAGCCGTGACAGTAGCATTCCAACTTTCTGGTAAAGAAGATAAAAGTATTAATGCTCGTACTTCTTTATCGAATTCAATTTCCACTGAACTCAACTGGGTTGTGACTGTGTTGAGTTCATTGAGATGTTGAGCTACCGATGCGCCTTCATTCATCCGCAAATTGAACAAACGTCTCATCAAGTGCACTTTGTTTGAGGCTGATGGCTTCTCATACATATTGGAGAGAGTTGCCATAAGACCCACCGTGGTCTTTTCCTTTGCTATGTTGAAGGAAACATTACGGGAGAGCGTCAATCGAATAACTCCGAGGGCTTGTCTATCTATAAGATTCCAATCTTCTTCCTTCATAGCTTCTGGTTTCTTCCCTGAGAGAGGTTGATATAGATTTCTTTGATACAGATAATCCTCTATCTGCATTTTCCAAAACCCAAAATCTGTGCCATCAAATTTCTCGAGTTTCACCCTTCCTTCATCTGCGGCCATTGCTCCCACTAAAATCTGACTTCCTCTGGATCGTTTCTGACTATTTCTTGCAGAAAATTGACAGAAATCACCACCAATAGCTCTGATACCAGTTGTTGGGAAATAACGCAAATTCTCGATAAGCCAGATTTATGAGAAAGCAAGAATAGAAAAATAACACACAAAATTTGATAACGGAGTTCGGCCAATCTTGCTTACCGGACCTGCTGTAGATCTTTTTACTGAAAGAGGAGAAATTACACAAGGTGTTTACAACACTAACAACTCACAACCAAATTACACCCAAGAAAATTACTCTCAATTTTCTCTCACAAAAGCTTTTCTCTCAATTGGAATGAACACTTTGGATGATTAATTCATTACAATTACACATCTATTTATAGGAAAATTCACTTCTTGAATTACTCCTTAAATTAATGGTTCCTTAAATTGCTCCTTGAATTAAGCTACTTGTTTTGCTTCATAAATTGCTCCATATTTTGCTCCTTGTTTTGCTCCATGTTTTACTTCATGTTTACTCCTTAAATTAAGGAGCTTTATAACAAAGAAAACCCTGATCAGATTATGCCACAGAGGAAGTCTATCTGCTATGAATCATGGCAAAGCTGACGATAAAGATGACGATTTTGATTTATTTTGTTTTGCTATGTTTTTAGAGAGACACGACGACAAGGACACCAACTTGAGGGAGTATAGAGAAGACATACCGTCTAAGGTATAAAAGGTATAATAACACTACTCTGATATAATATTTTTATATAATAACCCAGCTAAATAATTTTTTCAAATTTATTTATTAGTGTATGAATTTGAGAATTAATATTCATGATTGTTACCAAAAAGAAATTACATACATAATCCATTTGTATCGGACCCTAGATATAAATTGCGATATCATATAACATTGATCTGTTACCGTATTTATTAATTTTAAAACTTTATCTGATCTTGTTATACTTAATTTTTTATAAAATAAGATAATACTAGTTCCTATTTATTTAAAATAAATCTAAATCAAACAAATACAAATAATGAAAAATATGATACATTATTATTTATAATATAAAAATTTAATAAAAAAAATGATAAAATATTATGTTTAAGGTGATATACATTATAAAAAAATATGTACCATCACACCTTGAATCATGTAATCATTGAGTTAATGTTATTGAAAATCTGGTTTTGAGAATTAAAAATAGTTGTGTATATATAGACTCTACTCGCTGTAGTATTGTCTTTCCATTAAATTAAATTTTATGTTACTCAAAAGTTAAGCATACAATTTCGATATATTTTATAAAGTAAACTTTATAGTTTTACTGTCAAACTTTGAATTATTTAGAAAATGTCATCGAAGTTAAATTAAATGTGTCAAAAAGATTCCACTCCTATTATGTCTGTGACAATTTGTTTTTTTTTTTTTGAACTGACGGTACTTCATTAAAGTAAAAAAAAAATTATAAGATAAGAAAGTGCATCAAAAGTCTAAAAGGTAGAGGACAAACTGTCTGGCAAAAACCATTGCACATGATCAAAATAGTAGTAAATATGCTACAGATATTCAAACATATTACAGCTCTTCTAATCCAACATTAATGAGTAAAAAAGAACTTCTTCAACTGATATTTTCTTGTTTTGAAACAGTTTCTCATTTCGTGATTTCCAAATTCTCCACCATGAAATAATGAGTTTCATGCATCTAAAGATCTTCGCCATTAAGCCATTTATATCATTCTCTCCAAAGAGTTTCTCATGAAAGAGAGAGCACAAGGAGTTAATTTGCATTATTCTATTAATGAGATTCATGCATGTTAGTAGCCAAAACATCATTTGTACATTGCCAAGTGACTGATTTTAGTTTATTAATGTGAATTTTTAAAGACCAAATTAATCATGTTCCAAAAACCTCCATCCTTGTGCTTGTAGTAGCTACATTGACCTTGTATGTGATTTCCAAATTTACTGAAGTGCCAAATTGGAACATCACCAATCAAGTCATTTCTTAAAGTTATCTCCAAAATAATATTAATTACATCATCAAGTAAAAAAATGAAGTTAATTAAGTCTTGGTAATTCCATCCACCAGAACCATTAAAAAGATCCTTCACACAAAAAACTTCATGATTTTTTGGAGAAATAGGTTTTACGAGTCTTGACCTTGGAACCCAAGATTGATCCCAAATTTTTATGGAACGAACCCAAGATTGATCCCAAGAAATAGGTTGCCATCTCAGACCATCTATAAGTAGCTGCTTTCTTACTTCTATAATATCCCTCCAAGCCTAAGAAGCATTATGACCCACCTCAACCTCCAAAAATGAATTGTTTCTAAGTGAGAATGTTAATGTTCCATCCTTGTTTAGCTAATATAGCAAGGTTAAAAAGCCTCAAGTCTTTAAAGCCCAAACCACCTTATACTTTTGGTCTTTATAACTCTTTCCAATTCTTCCAATGAATTTCGCTTTTGCTATCAATACCAGACCACCAAAATCTTGCCATTAAGGAGCGAAAATCTTTGGAAAGAGGTTTTGGTAAAAGTAAACAACTCATATCATAATTTGTATGAAAAAAAAAACTGATTTCAAAAGAGTTTCTCTCCTTATAGGGGAAAGAAATTGTTTAGACAAACCTTGTACTTTGCTTTGAACTTTGTCTCGATCAAACTTAAAAGTTTGAGTCTTAGACCTTTCTACCAAAGAAAGGAGATCCAAATATTTATCCATCCCACCTATCTGCTGAATACCCAAGTTATCTTACAACATTCCTCTCAATGAATCTGGTGTGTTAGTGCTGAAAAATAGAGAAGATTTAAGGTATAATTTACTTCCAGATCTGAAGCAGCCCCATAAATTGCTAAAATTTCTTTGACCATAAGAGCCTCCTTTAACGAAGCCTTACAAAAACCAAGAAATAATTAACAAATTGGAGATGAGAGATAATTGGTCATGTTATACTAATTCTTAACCCCTAAAATGATTTCTCACTGCTACAAATTCAAGTTTTTAAGTGGTTAAATGAACTTACTTAAAACGAGGATATTTAGAATTTAAATTCGGTTCACAGGTTTAATCGACTTTAAATTCTATATTTTCTAACATATTTTGCACACTTTTTGCTATTCACACTACTTGTTTTCGATCACATAATATGAGAAAAAATTAAAATATGTTTAAAAAAGTTTTTAAATATTATAAATTATTAAAAAATTAAATATTAATTAATTAATTGAAAATTAAATTTATTATAAAAAAATAATTTATATACAATACATATATACATATACATATACATATATAACCTAAATTACAAATAAAGTGATAACATCTATTTTGTCATGCATTTTATGATATTCTCATTTTATTTTAGAGAAAAGAAGCTTAGTATGTTACTTAGAATCACCAACAATGTTTTTATTACTATTTTTACGAGTAAATTTCAAGAAATTTTCAACTTCATAAATGTAGACTTGCTTAATTCTACACTTTGACATCCAAAATTTATTTATTTTCTATTAATGACATTAAACATATTAAATATGTATTCAACCAATATATTTTAGATATTATTATATATGAATTCTCTAATTATTAGAATATCTATCAAAAAATCATATAAAAATAAATAAATAAAAACCAAACAATTAATAAACTCATAATAACATTAACAAATATATAATATTAACAATATATATAATATATAATAATTTATATATATATATATATATATATATATATAAATGCATGTAATTAATAATAATAAATATTTTATACACATATATTAATAAATATTAATAAACCCATTATACATTATATGCATATAAAAATATTATATATATATATATATATCTTTAATGTATATGTAAATAATTTTCAAAACTTTTAAGTTTAAAATAAATTAATATATATCAAAAACTTAAATATATAAAATTATTAAAATAAATAAATGAATAAAATGTCTTCTTCTCTTCTAAGCTTGAATAAAAATACACAACCTACATAATACAAAAATTTATACCCATAATCAATAACACATAATATACATTAAAAAAAATATGAATAATAAATGTAAAATAATTCATAGAAATACTTACAAAAGTAAATGAAGTAACAAAATGAAGGAAATAAAGAAAAAAGAGTATGTTAAATGAGAAAATGAAGAAAAATAGGTATGAAAAATTTGAATATTATACTAAAAAAATAGTAGATCTAGAAGAGAAATTGTAGAGGAAGAAAACCAAACTGATGGCGTTGAAAATGATGGTCAAAAGTGGCTTGAAAAGACCTTTAGCATATATAAAATAGTAACATCGGTTCTACGTGTCAACAGTCTTAAAAAAATATAGAAAAATAAAATAATAGCGTCGGTTGATACGTAAGATCGACTTAAAATTTATTTTAAGTCAATTTTAAGCAAAAACTGACTTTATATCTCGACTTATATACCTTTTATTGTAATAGTGTCTATTTTATGCTTGAAAAACTAACGAGGATAAACCTTTGGCACATATAAGAAATAAGTAAAGGGATAACAGGTCTTCTTATCAAAAACCTCTTTACGGTTTGAAATAACCCACAACTTCATCATTAAGTAACAAAGAGTAGGAAACTATTGACACACAAGTGATAATTCAAGAAACAAATTTTCATATCAAACCCAAACTTGAGCATCATTTTCTCCAAAAAGAGAGCACTATTTCACCATATCATAAACCTTACTCATACCAAGTTTAATGCTTAAATGAAAATTCTTGCCCTTCCTTCTAGATTCTAAATGAAATACGAGCTCAAAAGCAATAAGAATATTATTAGTGATTAATAGATTAGAGAGAAATGCACTTTGGTTAGGGCTTATAACTGCACCTTAACACTTTTCTTAGCCGATTAACAAAGATTTTAGAAATAATTTTGTTAATAGTAAAGCATAGATTAATCGGCCTGAGATGTGATAGAATAGATGGGTTATCTACTTTAGTGATCAATCTAATGTAAGTATAATTAATTGTAGGACAGAGTACCAAACCTAAAGAAGGTTTTAACAGTTGTTGTAATATCCTTTCAACCAATATGCCAATAAGATTGGGGAAAAAAAGAAAGCTAGAAATCCATATGATCCTTGGGCCTTATTAAGATTCAAGTGTCATATGACCTCATAAATTTCAATATCAGACACATCCTTGGTGAGAATTGAATCCATCTCTCGTGAAACTTTAGGCTTCACAAGTTGTAGGACTTTATCCATAGCTGACATACTGGGTCTTGAATATTTAAAAAGTTTTTCAAAGTACTCCAAAGTTACATGAGCAATTTAATCACCATTTGATAGTTGAAAGCTGGGCAACCCCGTTTTCCCTTTAAAACGTGCTTATCAGGGGAGAGGCCACTCAGACTAATAACCAGCACACTGTTGGCTTTCTTGGTCGATGTGGGACTCAACAACCCCCTCACATTGGACGGGGACACCGCAAATACCGATTGAGTTGAAAGGATGGTTCATCAATTGACCTCAGGGACCTGCTCTGATACCAAGTTGAAAGTTGGGCAACCCCACTTTCCTTTCAAAATGCGCTTATCAGGGGAGATGCCACCCAGACTAATAACCAGCACACTGCTGGCTTCCCTAGTCGATGTGGGACTCAACATTGATGTCCAATAGCCACGCGAGTCAAAGATACCTAATAACTTTATTAAAGCATAGTTATCAATATACTTTTATGATTTATATTTATTTATTTTATTTAATAAGTAATATTTTTAAGATTAGAAATATTAAAATATGAACTTTTTAATGAAAATGGGTGAAAATATATTTTTCGAAAATTTTCTGTAATAAAATGGAATTTTTAATGCAAGACTAATTAGAATATGATAGGTTCACGCCATGTAACCTGGATCAACGAATCATAGTGCACTACATGTTGCTAACTCACCATGTGTTGACCACACCACCCTATTCGCCACGCATCAGGTGCTAATTCGTCCAGTGTTTTTCCCATGCCACATGTCATGATCTCATTGGTCAATGATATTTATTTTTCCTTTTTTCATCTCAATCCTTGATCTGAAGTTAATCTGATGGTCCAAATTTCATCTGATGGTCCAAATTTCATCTGAGCCTAATTTAATCTCTAATTGCTTCCAAAACCCTAACTAGCCAAATTTGACATATTTTATCATTTTTTGGGGCCAAGAATAGAGAAAAATACAGAAAAAGTTCAAAAGAAGATACAAATTTGGTAAAGATTTATGAGGAGATTGGTGCTACAATTCAAGAGATTGATTGTATTAATTATTGTTTTCCTTTCTTTATCAATTTTCATGTCTTTCTTTATGAACACAATCATGTCTAGCTAATTTATTAATCTAAGGGTTTTATGAACCTAATTTTTTACATTTGATGATCTAATACTTTACTCTAGTTATGATTTTAATTTAATTATATTATTTAATCTAATTTTTATATTATTAATTGTTTATCCAACAATTGATCTATAAAGAGGATTAAATATATTTGAGAGAATTATTTAATTATTATTTTGATTAAATAACATTCATAGTTTTTAGGCAAAAATGTATGATTCTTATGTATGTGATCCATAGTTGATGACCTTAATGAGTAGTATGCAATTTAATTGATATGCAAGTATGATTAGGTTAACTATATGATGTGTAGTTTACTTTAATTTAGAGATGAATACATGTTAGGTTAGATTCAATTGATTATGTAATTGATTGATAATTATATTAAGAGAATTTTAGTGATTTACATGTTTAAAAAATTGGAAGATTAAATGTTCCTATATATTTTCTCATATATATTTTTAGTTGCTAATTTTGAGTTAATTAATTACTAATATATAACTTTAGTTCTTTTAATTTTTCTTTCTCAAAATACAAAAAAAAATGATATTTACTTTTTAGTTTTAAAATTAATTTCTAATAACATAATCTTCGTGGGAGCAATTTTTTCTTATCATTATTTTACTTGTTTACGATACGTATACTTGCATACCTATTGCACATAATTCGTGTCAACCATGTTTTTGGCGCCATTATTAGGGATTATAAATATTATAAATTTATTTTTATTTTAGTTATTTTTTATTTATTTTTCATAATTTTAATTTGTTTATTTAGTCATTTATTTTTATTTTTAATTGTGACATCTCTTTTAATAATATTAGAAATAAATTTGGCTTTATTACATAAGCAGAGTTCGTAAGGGATAAATTTGGGCTTTAGATATTGAAATCGAGCGTACTTTGAGATCGATCAATAAGAAAAAAAGTTGTCTCCCAAATGGAAGAAATGGATAATTCATTAGAAACAAACAATAATGAACTAAATTTGAACAACTAGATACATTTAGTGGATGATAGGGATAAATCTATGAATGAATATGCATGACCTATGTTGGAACGAGTGAATCCAAGTATTACAAGGCCAAACATTCAAGCTAATCAGTTTGGACTAAAGCCAATGATGTTTCAAATGCTATAAACAATTGGAAAATTCAGTAGATTACCAAAAGAGGATCCTTATTTACATTTCAGATTGTTTATTAAAATTAGAGATTCATTTAAATTTAGTGGTGTGACTGAAGAGGCATTTAGGCTTAGATTTTTCCCTTACTTTTTGTGATGCCATGCTTAAGCTTGGCTAAACTCTTTGCCACTTGATTCCATTACAAATTAGAATGATTTAGTGGAGAAATTCTTGATGAAATATTTCTCACCAATAAAGAATGGCTAGCTTAGAAATGGCATTACCTCATACCAATAATACAAAGGGAATCTTTATATGAAGCATGAAAAGGATTCAAAGAATTGCTAAGAAAGTGTCCTCACTATGGTATCTCTCATTAGATCCAATGGAGACTTTCTACAATGGTCTCAATGCTCAAACAAGAACCATTATTAATACACCCGTTAATAGAGCTTTGTTAGTCAAATCTTACAATTAAGCTTATGATTTACTTGAGAAAATGGCTAGCAATAATTATCAATGGCCAATGGATAGAATAATAGCCATAAGAAGAGTAGCCAGAATGCATGAGGTAAATGATATCATGGCATTTATAGCTCGAGTATCATCTTTGGTGAATCTTTTGAAGGCTCAAAACTTGCCAGCGAGTATAAACTAGTTCCAAGCTTCAAAATTTTCCTATGTCTTTTGTGAGATAGCTCATTTGTTTGATAATTATCCAAATAATCTTGAATCAGCATGCTATGTGGTTAATGTGAACTGAAATAATAATTCATACTCGAACATATATAACCTAGGATGGAACAACATCCAAATCTCTTGGAATAATAACAACAATCAAAGTGGTAATCAATTCAACCATCAATAATTTTTTCCACTTGATTTTCAACAATCACAAGCCAAAGAGAAGAAGCCACCTACTGAGGATAATGCAAATTATTTAATGAGGATGATGAAAGAATTCATCCAGTTACTAAATAGAAAAGTGTCAACTCAAGAGGCTTCAATTCAAAATTTAGAAACTCAAATGGGGTGACTTACCGAGCCATAAGTCAAAGGCCTCAAGGTAACCTTCCAAGTGACACAATTATAAACATAAGAAGAGAAGGAGCATTGTAAAGCCATATCCTTGAGGAGTGGTAAAAATTTAGAGTAGGAACATGAGACTCAAAGGATGAAGAGGAATAGAAAGATAAAAAGGATGAGAAAAAAAGAAAATTAATAAGGATGAGGAGGAGCTAGTAGATAAAGAAAGCACTAAAAAGGAAATAATTCAACCAAAGAAGATCAATCTTTAAAAACACACCATTCCTTTTCCTTAAATACTGTAAAAGCAAAAGTTTAACACACAGTTTTCAAAATTTCTAGATGTCTTCAAAAAGCTACCCATAAGTACACCATTTTCAGATGCATTTAAACAAATGCCATCTTATGCTAAATTTATGAAGGATGTACTGTCAAAGAAAATGAGGCTTGGAGATCATGCAACAATAACCTTTATAGAAGGTTGTAATTCCATCCTTGATAAAAATACTATCACACAAATTGAAAGATCGGGTAGTGTTGACATCCCTTACACTATTGGGAACATCCATTTTGGAAAAGCATTATATGACTTGGGTTCCAGCATTACCATTATGCTATTATCTATTTTCAAGATATTAAGGATTGGTAATGTTAAACCCACTTCAGTAATATTACAAATGACTGGTAGATCAAATAATAGACCCTGGGGAGTGGTAGAAGATGTTCTTATAAAGGTAGACAAATTTATCTTTTCCACAAATTTCATTGTGCTAGATATGGAGGAGGACTGACATTCCTATCATACTTGGTCATCCCTTCTTAGAAAATGAAAGAGCATTCATTATTGTACAAAAACGTAACCTCATAATAAGAGTGCAGTATGAACAAGTACCATTTAATGTGTTCAACAATATTAAATGGTACTTTTGGGATGAACTTTACCTCTATAAAGAATGTGGTAATGGTATTTTGAGAAGGTGTGTCCATTATGATAAAGTTGGAAGTATTCTTTACCATTTCCACAACTCAAACCATGGAGGCCACCTTGGGAGCAAAAAAACAGTAGCTAAGGTACTTGAAATTGGTTATTTTTGGCCCACATTGTTTAAAAATACTTACATTTATTTAAATATGTGTGATAGATGCCAAGGGATAGGTAATATTTCAAAAAGATATGAGATGCCCTAAATAGTATACTTCAAGTGAAAATGTTTAATGTTTGGGGCATTGAGTTTATGGGACCATTCCTTTCATCCTTTGGTAACCAATATATACCTGTAGGAGTGGATTATGTATCAAAATGGGTAAAAGCCATAGCTAGCATTAAATGTGATGCCAATGTTGTCCTAAAATTTCTAAAGAAAAATATTTTCACTAGGTTTGAAACTCTTAAGATCATTATTAGTGATGGAGTTAGTCACTTTTCTAATAAAGCCTTTAAGTGCTTATTGTCTATATATAGGATTAATCATAAAATGTATATCCCCTACCATCCCCAAACAAATGGACAAGTAGAGGTTTCCAATAGAGAAGTGAAAAGAATTTTGGAGAAAACTGTGAATATCTCTAAAAAGGATTGGTCATATAAGTTAGATGATGCTTTATAGGCATACAAAACTACATTTGAAACACCAATTAGTACCACCCTATATAAGCTAGTTTATGGAAAGGCATGTCACTTACTACTAGATGTAGTTAGTGAGAAAAGAATGCTGCAAATAAATGAATTGGATGAACTATGGTGGAAAGATTATGAGAATTCCAAGCTTTATAAAGAAAAGATAAAAAAATGGCATGATAAGAAAATTATGCATCATATCTTTGAACTGGGATAGAAAGTGTTATTGTATAACTCAAGACTCAAATTGTTTCCAAGTAAACTAAAAAGTAGATGTTCAGGTCCACTCAATATCACTAAGATAACCAACCATAAGCCATTGAATGAGAAAAGAAAAATAAAGAGCGATTCATGGTTAATGGAAATAGAATATAGCATTATCATAGAGATCAATTATTAAATGAAAAATCTGTGATAACCTTGGTGGATGCTCCTAAGAAGTTGATATGACCATCTAGTCAAGTATGTTAAATGTAACACTGGTTGGGAGGTAACCACAACGTTATTTTACTTATATTTTTATTATTTTTGTTTTGTAGGTAAATATATATGGATAGCAATAACACAACAAGCTTGAGCATTTCAACAACAGATGTGGTGTACCAAGGCTAAGAGAGTTTTCTTTCCTTTTATTTTTTTATATTTGTATATGCATATTAGGGACAATGTACAATTTAAGTTTGAGGGAGAAAATTTCATTCTCTACTTTAGTATTTAGTACACATTTTCAATTTTTAGGAAAGTTTTTTATTTTTAAGATATTTTTAATGATTTGGATAAAAATTAATAAATACATATAAACTAAATGCATGCATCCTTGATGTAAAATGTATGAATCAAATGATATATTTGTTTTCATGACTTGGATAAGGAATGTAACATGTTTGTTAAGATACTTACATTAATTATGCGATATGGTTGCTAGTTTTGATTAATTGATTCAAATTTTTGTGCATATGTTTATGAGTGATTTTGGTGTTCTTATTGAGAAAATTTGTGGTAAGTTATGCAAATTGATGAATTATACCATATTTTAAAATCTATTTGATCATTCCTTGAGGAAAAATTCTAACTAGTATTTAGTATAAGAAATGATTAGGCCATATTTGGATTGATTGAGTCATTCAAGCTAACCATTGTTAATATATTTAGTCACCCATTTGAGCCCAATTAAGAACCTTTCATATTTGTAAGCCACATTTTGTGTCTAACCAATAAGCATTACCTTACCTTGCATCTGTAGCTTATATGAAAAGAGAAAAATACAATCATGTGTTATACTATAAAATAAGGTGAAATGTAATACACCCTATAAAAAAGAGAAAAAAAAGAAGAAAAACTCACAACACAATGACCCATTTTTTTAAACAAAAAGAAGTTTGAAAATAGGTTTGGGGGTATTGTAAAGTTACAAAAAAGATGTGAAATTGATGACTCTATGAAAGTAGAGTCATCAATACCCTTTTCTACTTAATATTTGCTCGTTTTATTCAATAAATAGTATTTTTAGGGTTAAAAAAATTAAAATATAAACTTTCTAGTGAAAAAGGATGAAAATATAATTTTTTTAAAATTTTTTGGGATGTTTTATAATTTTTAACATAGGACCAATCAAAAGTTTCCATGTGGATACCATGTAAGTAGTAGAGCAAGCCACGTGGACACCACACAATTAAATAAGGAAAATCATGCAAATCCATATGTATAGAGTGACATAATACTTTGACAAGTATCAGTACAAAATTCCTTCCAAGTTCACAACGCGATCAAACGATGACACCACGTGTCGTAACGCTATTCGTCCATTCTTTCCACCCTTGGGCCACGCCACCCGTAACCAAAAATCACTTTGCACCACAAGATACTGACTCAACGTGTATTGACCCAGACCATTCCCCCGTGTCATACGTAGTACTTTGATTCACCCAATAAATCTCGCCTGCCACATGTCTCCTTTTTATTCACCAACGCTATTATTTTTTCTTGTTTTGATCTCAACCATTGATCTGTAGTTGATCTAATGGTTCGATTTCACATTAGCTATATTTAACTCCCTAATTACCTCATAAACACTAAGGAGCCGAAATTAACATAATTTTTATCAGTTTTTGTAGCTAAGAAGATAAAAAATTATAAAACAATTCAAAAGGATATACAATTTTAGTGGAGATTTAAAAGGGGATTGGTACTACAATTCAAGAAATTGATTGCATTTCTTCTTCTTCTCCTTTCTTGATCAATTTTTATGTCTTTATTTATGATAAATATGAGCTTTATGAATAAAATTATTTCTAGTTAATTTATTAATCTAATGGTCTTATGAACCCAATTTTCACCATGTGATACTATAATATTTTACCCCAATTATGATTTCAATTTAATTATAATATTTAATGTATTTTTATATTATTAATTGTTTGGTCAATAGTTGATCTATAGAGACAATTAAATATATTTGAGAGAGTTATTTAATTGTTGTCATTGATTAAATAACATGCATATTTTCTAGGCAGAGATATATGATTCTTATATATGTGATTCATAATTCATGAGCTTAATGAATAGTATGCAATTTAATTGATATGAGAGTGTGATTAGGTTAATTATTATATGGTGTGTAGTTTACTTGAGAGAGGAATACATGCTTGCTTAAATTCAATTGATCATATAATTTATTGATAATTATATTAAGGGATTTTAGTGATTCACACGTTTAGAAAAT
This sequence comes from Hippophae rhamnoides, assembly GCA_033030585.1. Classification (NCBI taxonomy): domain Eukaryota; kingdom Viridiplantae; phylum Streptophyta; class Magnoliopsida; order Rosales; family Elaeagnaceae; genus Hippophae; species Hippophae rhamnoides. The sequence goes on from CM065428.1 coordinate 45,627,997, forward strand.
TGTGGAATTAAGTACTACTAGATATTTTCTCATATATCTTATTCGCTACCAATTCTAATTTAATTAATTATTGTTATTTATTTTTAATTATTTTAATTTTTCTTTCTTAAAATACAAAAATACCAAAAAAAATTGATTTTTATTTTTTTTAGTTTTAAAAATTAATTTATAATAACATAATATCTGTGGAAACAATATTTTCTTATCACTAAATTACTTGTTACGATACATATACTTGCGTATTTATTGCACACAATTAGTATTCGATCAGGAATAAAATAATTTGAAAAGAATGGAAAGATATGGTGTACTAAAATATCAAGTAAAAACTCAATTGTAGTTAAAAAGTGCATAATAAATAAAAAGAAAGCTAAGGTACAAAAATAGCCTAAATGTCTTCATTTATCGACCCATACCTAGGCCTTACATTACAAGCATGTAAAAATATTATTGATCTTTAACTAAGTATATATTTCTATTAGTGGGGAGGGATGTAAAAAATAGACTTATGATACTTGTTCTAAGATTGAATAGATTAGCACGCTTATATAGGTTGATTTCATGAGTGCATTGGATGAATTCATATTCAACACACACATGAATCAATTTGTCAAAAACCTCATATATCCTTGCATTGATGGAAGATTGATATATATATATATATATGAACCTCTTGTATTAGAGTTGTAAAACTATTGAGGGGGATAGTTTTCTCTAATATGCATGGATTAATATATATATATATATATATATATATATATATTTTACATGTTATTTTATCTAGTTAGACTTGACTTTACTTGAGAGCAAGAAAATAGTTAAGTTTAGAGGTGTGATAACTCTATGAAAATAGAGTTATTAGTACACTTTTTTACGTAATATTTTTTTCGTTTTATTTAATAAGTAGTATTTTTTGGGTTAAAAATATTAAAATATGAACTTTCTAGTGAAAATGGATGAAAATATATTTTTCTAAAATTTTTTAGGATCTTTTTATGAATTATTTAATGCATGACCAATCAGAACATGACACATAGATGCCATGCAATCTGGATCAACAAATTATAGTGTGCCATCTGTCGCTGCCTCAAAATGCATTGACCAAGACCAATTCGCTACGCCATACATTGCGCATTGATTCGTCCAGTGTTTCTCCCATACCATATGTTGTGATCCCATTGGTCAACACTGTTTAATTTTTTATCTTAGCTCTTTGATCTGAAGATGATTTGTTAGAAATTCCAGAAAAAATTGGGGCTATAATTAAAGAGATTAATTGTATTTATTATTCTTCTATTTTCTTTATCAAGTTTTATGTCTTTTTTATGAACGTAATCATATCTATATAATTTATTAATCTAGGGGTCTTATGAGCCCAATTTTGTACACATAATGATATAATATTTTACTCCAATTATGATTTCAATTTAATTATATTATTTAATCTATTTTTTATGCTATTAAGTTTTTGGCCAACAATTGATCTATAAAAGCATTTAAATAGATTTGAGAGACTTATATAATTATTTGTGTTGATTAAATAATACCTATAGTTTCTAGGAAAAAATATATGATTCTTATATATATGATCCATAATTGATGAGCTTAATTAATAATATGTAATTTAATTGATATGAAAATGTGATTATGTTAATTACCATATGGTGTGTAGTATACTTAAGAAAGGAATACATATTAGGTTATATTCAATTGATCATATATTTTATTGGTAATTATATTGGGGGAATTTTAGTAATTCACATGCTGAGAGATTAAGTATTCCTAGATATTTTCTTATATATCGTCTTAGCTGCTAATTTTGAGTTAATTAATTATTTCTATTTATTTATTGTTCTTTTAATTCTGCTTTCTCAAAATACAAAAAAAATGATATTTAAATTTTAGTTTTATAATTAGTTTCTAATAATATAATCTCCGTGAGAATGATATTTTTTTATCATTATATTATTTGTTTACAATACATATACTCTCGTACTCATTGCATACAATTTATGTCAATCAATCACATGTATGTGTTTGCTTCTATTTCGTTGTGTTGCTCTAGCATGGAAGAACTTGGTGTTACAATCTCCTTCCCGTAGCCACTAAATTCTTGCCTATTCTTTCGAAAACCTCTTTTCATTTAAAGTAGCATCCGTAAGCTCATGTTGAAGCATGGGGAACTTCTTTTTATCAAAGGTAGGTGTTTCATTCAAATATGCCAATTCTTTCTTAATGGATTCAATCTTCAAACGAAAATTACCAAAGTCTTCTTTTTTCCATTACAATAAAGTGAGCTAATTTCCTCGATAATTTGAACCAATTTGATCCAAAAAATTTCATTTCCTATGCTTTGTTAAGCACCTCCTCACAAGTAACACACATCAACCATGTTCTTTCAAATAAAAATTGTCTTCTTGTCACATGTTTATCTTTAAAGTACAACATAAGCATATTATGATTAGAGGTTGTAGTTTTAATGACTTGTGGCCAAGCTTGCTCATACATATCTAACCAATCTCTACTCACAAGAGCACGATCAAGCCTTTGTTTCATGTATACTTTATCACCCCATCGATTATGCCAAGTAAAATGATTACCAACATAACCAATATCAATTAAGTTATTGGCTTCCACTAAGATTGTTAAAGTTAGCCATTATTGAAATACTCTGGGAAGAACCCCAACCTTTCTTGAAATGAATAAGATATCATTAAAATCTTTAACCAAAACAACAACATTATATGATTACAAACGAGAGCTTAGAACTTCGCATTGCTCTTTTCTTACTTCTTTTTTTTACATGAAGACAAACCATAAAAAAAGGTCCAAGTTCTATCATAATGAAATTCATAAACTACAGCTTCAAAAAAAAAATATTGACAATAACTAGAAATTGAGACATTAATATCATTATTCGATATTAAACATACGCCACCAATTTTTCCTCTAGGATCGATACAAGAACAATTAGAAATACCTAATTTAGTCTTGACTGATTAAAGTTTGTTTGTCTCATTCCATATTTCACGCAAGAAGTTGATATTTAGAGAGTAGAGATTCATCATTCATCACCTCATTAACTGCCAAAACTGCCAAGAAACTCCCCACACCTTGGTAATTCCAGCAGAGTATCATTAGGTATTAGGGAGGCCCCTACCACCCTATTATTAGACAAACCTTCATCGACAAAACAAAATTATGTCTTTCCATTGATCTATTATTGTCACTAGGATTATAACGACACCTTAAATGTGCAAAGTGTTATCTCACTAAAATTTTCATATATTAGAATGTGGAGTTTCAAATGTAGTTATTCAGCATTGAAGTCCCCAGTCCCAAACTAATGCACCCTTGATTGTTTTGATTAGGATCAAACTTAAGCTATAATTGAGCTTCTAATGCTTGGGCCTTATTCAATTTGGATATGATTGGGCCTAATTGAGTAGTGATTTACTTAAATAGCTTAGATTTATAGAATCTAATCATATACCATAATAGCACCATATAACATATCAATTAGATATAAAATAATACAAAAGTACCATATTACCCCTACTGACCATAGGGTTAACAAGAACCAAATACTATATTGTTCACTCTCTTCTCCAAGCCACCATCACATAAGCGGCAAGCCTCCATTGTAGAACCCTTCCATCATCACCGATAGCTTGCCGTCCCGCAAGCCTCCATCATAAAACCCTTTCATCGCCACTAACAGCTTGCCATTGATTTTTTTCCATTGCATAAGTTGGAAACCTTCATCCAAAAGATCTTACATTGTCCACAAAAATATTTGCATATCATATTTCAACTTCACAATAATATATATCATCTTAATATCCATCACCAACCATCATTTTTATAAGAAAATAACAAAGAATATTCAACAACACATTTGTTTCTATGAGCTTATTGAAGAGTATCAATGGAAAACCAAGAAGAAATTGCTACAAAATTGAGTTTTATGTTTTCTGCTTTTCCTATTATTATTTCTTAAACAATAGTACTTATACATAATAGATGCATTAAATTATTTCATGTGATGTTGCTTTACAAAGTGATGCACTAGATGAAATTTTATGGAAACAAATGTATAGTTTATATATAAAAAAACTTGAATATATTGCTTACTTTGATAATTGTTAGATAAGATTTCTATTTTTTTTTATATTTTTTGAAAAAATGCACTATCTACATTATATAACAATACTCATACATAATGGATGCAATAAATTGCTTCATGCTATATTTCTTTACATAATGGTGCACTAGATTTACTTATATAACACTGTTCTTAAATAAGATTTCTATCATATTAAAATATAAATATGACAATTTTGAATGGAAAATGACAGCAAAAAAAATTAAAAAATCACATGCATTCAAAGTAATAATGTACAAGTCAAAGCATTATTATATGGAGAAGTACAAACAAGAAAGAGATAAACATGTATCTTACAAGTATATTGCTGACAAGATAAAAATCAATTTTAAAGACACAAGTAGAAAATTAAAGCCCAAGGACATTATTAATGACATCAAGAATGAAACTAGCTTGGATGTAATCTATAGGAAAGCGTTTATGGTTAAAAAATAGGCAATTAAGATTGTAAGAGGAAGTCTTAAAGATTCTTTTTGGGAGCTAATATCATTTTTATACATGCTAGAAAAATAACTCAAATTCTTATACATAAATAAAAATAGACACTAAAACAATTTTTGGTATGGGTTTATGGCTATTGAAGCATGCGTTGAAGGATTTATGAACTACATAAGGCTTATTATTGTAGTTGATGGTATATTCTTGAAGGAACAAATTAGAGGAGTATTACGAGTCGCAATAAACAAGGATGAAAATAATCAGGTAATAAATCATATCTTAAAATAATATTGTATAATTCATAACAGTTACTTATTTCTACTTTGGATAATTAAGAAACAATTGTTGTCATACTATTGATCAAGAACATATTTCATGCAACTCATATATCTATTAAATGTATGCATTGCATACAACAGTTAAACATATGTAAACATTACATACTTCATAAACCGCTTTCATTAATAACAATAAAGTACATCATTTCTATTGTTACTATAATTTGAAGCATTCCACAACTAAGTTGTCAACAAGTATTGCAAAAAGGTAGCATATGCATACGCACAAAGTAAGTTTGAGAAAAATATAACAAGAAGAAAACAAAAAAGCTTTGCTATACTTGAAAACAACCAATTTTTCATCTTGGACAAGATCACAATGTCACCACTAAAGACAAGATATGATTTCATGACTTCAAATAATGTTAAGCATATGAATGCAATATTAAGGAATGTAAGAGACACACGTGTCAAATGTTTTATAGAAGAATAAGATCACTGGTACAAAATTTGTTTTCTAAAAGGAGAGCAACAACATTGGAAATAGGTACACTAATAACATATGTTAAGGGAAAATATGAAAAAGAATAATAAAAGCATAGAAGTTTACAACCATTGACATCAACACTCATTTAGTAGAAATTAAAAAGGACATGAAAAGCTATATTATGGACTTGAGTCTTTACACGTGCACTAGTGTCTTTTCCCACAAGTGCACTTGTCAAAACTCAAGTCCACAATATAGCTTTCCATGTTTTTTTTAACTTCTACTAAATGATTATTGATGTCAATGGCTGTAAACTTCTATGCTTTTATTATTCTTTTTCATATTTTCTCATCAATCAATATCATTAGTATGCCTATTTCTAATGCTACTACTCTCCTTCTAAAAAACTAATTTTATACTAGTGATCATTATTAAAAATTATTAAAATTAGACTTTATACCGAGATTTCTATGAGATATAATGACCAAATCTTCCTTTTTTTTATTAGTAGCTTCAATCTTCTAAAAAACCATTTCGAAGCCTTTTTTATTTCGCCATCTATTAGTCCAAAAGCAATAAGATAGATCTGTCATATAAAAAGAAACAAAAAAAATATACTTGCAAATTTGTTATTAATGTAAGTGCTTTATGAAGTACGTAATGCTTATATACATTTAACTATTGTATGTAATATATACATTTAATAGGTACATGAGTTGTATGAATTATGTTCTTGGTCAATAGTACGACAATAATTGTTTTTAAACTATCTAGGTAGAAATAAGTAATTATTATGAATTAATTATAACATAATATATTTTGAAATATGATTTATTACCTTATTATTTCCATCCTTGATTACTGCAACTAATAATACTCTTCAAATTCGTTCCTTCGTACCATCAACTACAATAACAAGCTTCATGTAGTTTATAAATCTTTCAACGCATCTAATATCGAAATTTTGATTTAGTGTCTATTTTTATGTATGTATAAGAATTTGGGTTTTTTTTAGCATGTAGAAAAATAATGGTAGCTTCCCGAAAGAATCTTTAGGACTTCCTCTTATAATCTTAATTGCATGTGTTTTTAACCATGAATAATTTCTTGTAACTTACATCCAAGCTAGTTTCATTCTTGATGTTATTAATAATGTCACTAGTTCTCAATTTTCTACTTGTGTTTTTAAAATTAAATTTTATTTTGTCACAAATATACTTGTAAGATACATGTTTATCTCTTTCTTATTTGTATTCTCCATACAATAATGCTTTGACTTGTACGTTGGTACTTTGAATGTATGTGATTTTTCAATTTTTCTTGCTTTCGTCTTCCATTCAAAATTATCATCTTTATATTTTAATATGATAGAAGTCTAATTTGAGAATCTTATCTAACAATTACCAAAAGTAATTAGTACATTCAAATTGTTTTATATGCAATGCGTACATTCAAATTTTTTTGTATGTAAATTGTTTCATCTAGTACATAATTTTATAAAGTAATGTAACATGAAGCAATTTATTGCATCCATTATATATATATATATATATATATATATATATATATGAGTATTATTATCTAACGTAGATAATGCATTTTCTCAAAAATGTAAAAAAAATAAAAACTTTATCTAACAATTATCAAAGTAGTATATTCAAATTGTTTTATATGTAATATGTACATCCAAATTTTTTTTATATGTAAAATATATATTTATTTATGTAAATTTAATCTATTACAACACTTTGTCAAGCAACATAGCATGAAGTAATTTATACATCCTGTTGGAACAAATATGTGAAAAAACTATGTAAGAACAATATTACCGATATACTGAAATATAATGCTTGGGTTGAGTCGGGGACTAGGTCGCTCTCTTTAAGACGTTGTAGCGGCTTACGCCCCAGAACTTGTGCAAGCAAACCACACTGCGTCTCCCAGGATAAAACGACCCGAGAATCTTTTTCTGTCGGAACTTCAACTGCATCATGAAGTCCGGAATACTACACACTTTCAAATATTTATGTTACTCGGAAATCTGAGAAAACAATTTAATTTTCTTTTCTTTGATTTTGCTATGAAAAGTTTGTTTTTGAGTTGTTAAGTTATCTCCTAAAGCTGAGGGCTATTGCCCTTTATAGTGGAAAAAATATGTATAGCGGTCATATAATTATGAAAATAACGGACCACGTAATTATATGAAAATAACGGACTACATAATTATGAAAAATAACGGACATAAAAGTAACTAATACATAATTATGAGAATACGCTTTATAAAATTAACGTACCACATAATTATGAAAATAACTGGTCATAAAAGTAACGGTCACATAATTATAAGAATAACGGTCATAAAATTAATGGCCACATAATTATGAAAATAACGATCATAAAAGTAACGATTCCGTAATTATGAAAATAATTAGCGTAAAAATAATGACCATATAATTATATGAAATAATGAGTTACATAATTTATGAAATAATGGTCATAAAATAATAAAAATATTATTTTTATTTAAATTCATTTCCAACAATCCTCAACGAATTTTAAATAAAAATAGTTTCATCGAGCAACCAATCAATTAAAAAGTATAAGATTATGCCTGAGCAAAAAGGTGTCTGTCGACTTGAGCCTTTGCGTAGTGTTTATGCTTTAGAATATACTAGAGTATCTCGTAGTTTTGAACTCTATCTCTAACAACATCACACACACAATCTTTCCAAGGTGTAGTTCGAAAAGCCCGTGCTTACTGTTCGTACACGTGTATCCAAAGAGTGAATGCTGCAGTAAATTTTGCCCAAATTTTCACAGGAAGCGGCCATACTTCCACATTCACATAGGTGAGTCTATCAAGAGTACTCCTGTAGCTACGTGCTCACTCACATAGAGTATAGAACTCATTAAGAGTTTAATAATTAACTCATCCTTTCGCCAGGACTTCTACGTTTAACAATATAGATTGTGACTTCATAAATAGCATGATTCATCTCATATCACTTCATGACTTGTTATTACCCGTTGAACTTATTTCTTGGGATCTCCGTCTATAAGTTGGGTTACCATCATGAGTGACTTTTCATTCTAAGGGCATCGATCACGCATTCCTTTGAGGTTTTTTTGAAAACCTTCTCTCTTGTTAATTCTTCGTCAAAGGATCAGCCAAATTTTCATCGGTACATATATGATCCATTCTTACAGCTCTTGTAGAGAAATTCTCTAACGATCGTGTATCTATAAATCTCTTTCCGTTGTAATAACGGTTCTAAATCTTTGCAATAGCCAGCCACGGTCTTATCGCGGTGGATCATGACAAGCGGTATCGATCTTTCCCATAAAGGAATCTCGGTGTACTTCTTAACTATCCTGCTTCTTCACTAGCAGTAGCTAGTGCTATCATTTCAAACTCCATCGTAGATTAAGCCAATATTGTTTATTTCTTAGACTTCCAGGAAACAGTTCCACCAAATATGTTAAATATATAGCCACTAGTTGCTTTGGAGTCTTCTGATAAAGTGTTCCAATCTGCATCGCTGTATCCTTCTAGAATAGCGGGAAACTTTGTATAATGTAATCCAAGGTATATAGTTCTCTTAAGGTATCTCATAACCCTTTCAATAGCATTCCAATGCTCTACACTAGGTCTACTGGTAAACCTATATAGTAGTCCCGACACATAAGCTATGTTTGGTCTAATGTAATCAGTAGCATAACGTAAGCTACCAATGATGCTCGTATACTCAGTTTGTATAACACCGTCTCCGGTGTTCTTGAACAACTTTACACTAGGATCATACGGAGTACATGCAGGTTTACAGTTAAAGAAATTATATTTCTTTAAGATCATCTTAATATAATGAGATTGATATAAAGAAATTCCCTTTTCAGACCTAGTAATCTTTATACCAAGGATTACACTCGCTTCTCTGAGATCTTTCATATCAAAGTTAACACTTAATAAAGTTTTCACATTATTCACAACATGAATATTTGAACCAAAAATAAGCATGTCATCCACATATAAACATATAATAGTGCAAATGTTATCTTCTAATTTATAATAAAGGCATTTGTCATTTTCATTCAATTTGAATTCATGTGGGTTAACTATATTATCAAATTTCTCATGCCATTGCTTAGGTGCTTATTTTAGACCATACTGATATTTATCTAGTTTACAAACTTTATTTTCTTGACCTGGGATAACAAAACCTTCAAGTTGATCCATATAAATTTCTTCTTCTAAATCACCATTTAAGAAAGCAATTTTAACATCCATTTGATGTACTACTAAATCATGGATGATAGTAAGAGAAAAAAGTACACGTATGGAAGTTATTCGTGTGACTGGTGAAAAGGTATCAAAAAAATCTACATTTTCCTTTACCTAAACCATTTAACTACAATACAAACTTTGTACTTTTCAATAGTACCATCGAGTTTTAATTTCTTCTTTTGTATCCATTTACATCCTGGTATTACAACAACCATAAGGTAAGTCAACTAAATGCCAAGTTTTATTATACACATAAGAGTCCATTTCATCATTTATGGTTTCTTCCCATAAGTTGGCATCTAAAGAAGAGAATGATTCTTTACGAGTTTGGGGATCTTCCTCTAAGGTATAGGCATAAAAATCTGACCTAAAATCCTTAAAGGTTCGAGCTCGTTTACTTCTTCTAATTGCAGTGTTTAATTCCTCATTTTGTTCAATAGTTCTAGTTATGGATAAACGACTAGAAAACGAGCCCCCATTATTCTTCAATTTAAATGAAAACCTATGTTCATAGTAGTCAACATCATTTGATTCTATAACTATGATCATTTAAGTCATAGAATTTATAAGCTTTACTATTCACAACATATCCTATGAATACACATTCGTATGTTCTACTAGTAAGTTTATTTCTTTTAAGGATCAATGATCCTAACATAGACTAAACAATCTCAAGTTTTAAAATAAGTTAAGTTTCTTATTTTTTCAAAATTTCGAGATGATGAAATTTTACTAGTAGATTTAGCACTACTGTTTAACACATAGCAAACAGTTAATTAAAATTTCTCCCACCAATGGGAAAGCGGCCACCAAAGTTTAATAAAATTGTAACTCTTGATTCAATAAAAGTTCTATTTTTTCTTCTTTCGGCCATTGCCATTTATTTCGGAAGAATAAGGTCTTTGTTTTTCATGAATGATTCCATGAGTTTTATAAAAATCATTGAAGATATTGGAATCATATTTAGTGCCTCTATCACTTGAAACCTTTTTATTTTTCTCGTTAGTTGATTCTTAATTTGATTAAATATTTTAAACATGTCAAAGCCTTCACTTTTATTTTTCATTAGATATACATAAGTATAATCCGAACAATCATCTATAAAAGTTATAAAATAGTGTTTTTTCATTTCTTGTTAAATTTCTATCAAGTTCACATATGTCATAATGTATTAATTCTAAAGGTTCGGATTATCTAGCTGTGACTTATGTGAAGTTTTTGTTATTTTAGCTTGACTATAAAAGTCACATTTTTCAAAATCATTCAAAGATAGTTTAGGAATTAGTTCTAAACTACTCGTATGTTCTTGATTATGCGTTTATTAACATGACAAAGTCTAGCATGCCAAATATTAAAGGAACTCGACATTCAATTTAAACATGCCATTAGTGGCGTACCACCCAACAAAAAATATTATTTTTAGTTGTGTATATAAATCAGCCACTATAGTTTGAGTAAACCCGGCTTTGTAAGAAGATATCCTGAAACTAAGTTCTTTCTCATCTCCTGAGTATACAAGACATCTTTCAAGATGATAGTCTTTCCCAGGTAAACTTTAATTCCACCTGCGGTACAACAACTTTAATGGAATGTGAGTCACTGCTGACACTTTCTTATCCTCGGACTCGAGGGTAGAACTTGAACATGTCTCGATTATAGCGAACATGGCGAGAAGTACCGATTTCACCCAACACCCCTCGGATCCATCAACAAAATTGACTTTAGAAATCATAGCAATAAGTTGATCTTCGGTAGGTTCGCCACGTGACGGACGATTCTGTTAGGTAGTTCCTAGCCAAGTGGCGGTCACATTACAACTTTTAACACGTGAATGTGTTATTCCTTAAGGGGTTAAGGTCCGTTCTGGAGAGGATAGTTTTGTTTTTATTTTGGTGGTTGCGGTTTTGGTTATTATTGTGATTCTGAGTTTTCATATTTCTACCTTTAGGTTTCAAAATTGTAGATCAGGGTTTCTTATTGGTACTGTTGTTTGAGAGAACAAGAACTTCATCTCTCTTGCCTTATTTTGAGCTGTCTTCTATTCTTAAACGGATTATAAGACTTTCTAAAGAAAATTCTTTAGTTTTATGTCTAAGTGTATTCTTAAAATCTTTCTAAGCAATGGGGTAATTTATACATAATAACAAGCTACTTGAAATTGTTCATCTAAAAGTCATACCTTGAAAAGTTATTTCAGGTCTTTTATCTTGGGTTCGTGTGATTGAGCTTCCACCAGTTGTCATCAATCATTTGATACTTCATGTATCTACGACATCGTACTTCTTAGTTCCGACTACGAGTATCGTACTTCTTTTGAAGTACTTCCCAATTTCCTTAACGGACTTTATCAAAATTATAATAGTCATACAAGTCATTAGCTAATCCATTAAAAAATAAAAAAAATTTGCATAGAAAATAATTTTCTATCCAGGTGTTTAAATCCTTTATTGTAGCTTGATATTAGAATTAAGTGTGTTGGTTTTTCAATAATAAAAACAAAAGCAACATTTTACATGGTTAAGAAGAATAACATTTTTTTTTGTCTCCATTTTTAAAGTGTAGTTCTTCAAAATGAAATGTTTTGTTAAGATCAGCAGTTAACATTTCAGTAGACATGGCAGATAGAATTCGTCTTAAAAATTGTTGGAACAAATATGTGAAAAAACTATGTAAGAACAATATTACCGATATAATAAAATATAAACCTAGGGTTGAGTCGCGGACTAGGTCGCCTTTTTAAGGCGTTTGTGACTTTCTAAACTTATAATAAGCAACACAATTGTCGTCTGGATAAAGCAAATGAGAATCTTTTGTCTCGAACTTCCTTAATGCCGATGGAGTCAGGAATACTACACCTTTCAAATATTTATGTTTCAAAATCTGAGAAAACAATTAATTTTCTTTTCTTTGATTTTGCTATGGCAAGTAGAACTGTTTTTGAGTTGTTAAGTTATCTCTCTAAATGAAGATATTGCCCGCTTTTTATAGTGGAAAAATATGTATAGCGGTCATATAATTATGAAAATAACGGACACATAATTATGAAAATAACGGACATAAAAGTAACGGTCACATAATTATGAGAATAACTGGTTATAAAATTAACTTGTAGCGTAATTATGAAAATAATCGTCATAAAAGTAACGGTCACATAATTATAAGAATAACGATCATAAAATTAATGGCCCACGTAATTATGAAAATAATGATCATAAAAGTAGCAGTCAGCGTAATTATGAAAATAGCAATTAATAAAAATAATGGCCATTATAATTATGAAAATAGCGATTCACGTAATTTATATGAAATAATGGTCATAAAATAATAAAAAATATTATTTTTTATTTAAATTCATTTCCAACACATCCATTATGTATGAGTATTGTTTTTTAAAGAAATAATAACAAGAAAAGCAGAAAACATAAAACTAATTTTTTGTAACGATTTATTCTTGATTTTTTATTGATTTTTTTCAATAATATCGTAGAAATAAATGTGACGTTGAATATTCTTTATTGTTTTCTTATAACAATGATGATTGGTGATGGATGTTGAGATGATGTAAGATCTTCTACGATGAAGACTTTCTAACTTGTGCGATGGAAGAGAAGTGAAGGCGAGTTGTCAGTTGCGATTGAAGGGTTATACCATGGAGGCTCGAAAAAGAGAGTAAATAATATAATATTTGGTTCTTATTAATCCTAAGGTTCGTGGGGGATAATATGTTATATGGTACTATTTGGATAAATCTGATTGATACATGTAAGTAAATCATGGGCGAAATTGAGAATGATTCAAAGATATAGCTCAGCTCAGAAAAGCGTTTTAGTATATCTTGGGCCTGTGCCCTCTAGTTGATCACCAAAAAAGACATCATTGCATGGACCATTTTTTCAAAGGCCTCAATTTGTAAATTCCCACGAGCCAACTGTTCTCCAATCTTCTATTTAATTGTCAGTGCCCTATCACCATCAGCTGCTTCAATAGTTCTGAATAGAGGTGACAGCGCAGCATTGGACCGTTCAGTATTTTTCAAAATGACCGCCGGTAGGTTTCCGACAAACCCTTTCGGAAAACCAAGTTCTTCTTCTCTAGAAACCATTTTTCCTTTACGAGGAGAAATCATTTTGAGAGAGTTATCCAAGCTGAGCTCCTTTGTCACATTGGCATATCTCTGTTCTCCTTTGCAACCAGAGCCAACTCTTCCTTCGAAGAAGCTTGGACAGATTGGCTTAAGAACTCAATCTTAGATGGGCTATAACCCAAGGACGGACCAATGACACCATTAATGGAACATTAATATCAACTTCCACCTCTAGTTTTAAAAAGGCCTTTCCCACGTAAGGACCTTTTTTGCACTAGTCGATTTCCAAGACCTTTCCCACAGAGGCTCAAATTTCTTCCCCTAGAGAAGGAATTTGCATTTGGAGAGGAAGATTATGGATTTGCACCCAAAAAATCGTAGAATCAAAAGAAATCTTGTTTAATGGAATATCAGTGGGATATTCTTTCACAATGAGCAGGACATGCTTCACCCTCCATGGTCTTTTGGCAAGAACTTTTTTCAAATGTAGTTATTCATGGCTGAAGAGAAACGTGAATCTGTTGCCTTCAAACGAAGTTACCTTAAAAGAAACTTTGGGTAATTAATACTTAATTATACATATAATAATAATTAACATAAAATAATCTTTCAATTCTTTATTCATTTTTGTTATTGAAATTAAATCAATTTCAATATTGAATTTCAAATTACAGACTAAAGTACTTCCATTGGAATCCTTATATTAATTTACATCATATTAGTAAAAATTAGATATATCTTTGATTCATATATACTCGATAAATATTGACTATCACATATTTATGTCTTTCTCATATAACGTAAACCAACAGTTTGTATCTCAGATACACCATGATTTTAGAGTTATTTTAACAAAAATCCCTCAAGAAGTATATACATCACACATCTTAGATCAAGTAAAGATTAGGTGGTTTTGGCAAGCCACTGTTACATCCATTTAATTAGGAATTGATGATTTTTTAACAATACTTTCTAAAGGATGGTTAGTCCAAGATGAACAACAAAGTTTTATTTTTGAAAAACACCACAATTATGAGAATGTACACGCAGTAGAAAAATTACGACAATCTATTGAGATATAGTATGTTACAAGTGAATATTTGCGACAAAAAATGAATCCTAATTTTAGGATGACCGACCCTTTTAATCCAGTCTATATGATGTCGTTTTTGGCTTCAGTGACCTCCATGGTTAGTCTTTGTATTGCAGGTTCTAATCCTGAGATGGATTCTTGTGGGCCAGCCTCAGGAGGGATAGCTTCGCTTCTGGGTTCCAGGGATGGCTCCATCTCGCCTTATTAAAGAAGTTCGGGCAAATCTACATTTTCAATAAGAAAATATCATTAATATGAAGGATTATTTTATTAAAAGTAAATAACAATAATTAATTAAATCAGATTTTATACTTAAGAAAATATATGAAAAAATATATAGAAATACTTAATCTCCCAATTTTCTAAACATATAAATAATTAAAATCCTTTCAATATAATTATCAATCAATTACATAATCAAATGAATCTAACCTAGCATGTATTCCTTTCTCAAGTAAACTATACATCATATAGTAATTAATTTAATTACATCCACATGCCAATTAAATTGCATACTATTTATTAAGTTCGTCAATTATTGATCATATATATAAAAATCATACACCTTTACCTAAAAACTATGCATGTTATTTAAGCAAGACAAATAATTAAATAATTCCCTAAAATCTAATTGAGGGAATTATTTAATTGTTTCTATAGATAAATTGGTAGCCAAACAATTAAGAGCATAAAAATCAGATTAAATAATATAATAAAATTATAATTATAATTATAATTATAATTAGGGTAAAATATTATATTATCATATGGTGAAAATTGAGTTCATAAGATCTATATATTAATAAATTAACTACACATAATTGTTTTCATAAATCTTATATTTTTCATAAATAAAGACATAAAAATTGATAAAGAAAAGAATAGAAGAAGAAATACAATTAATATATTGAATTGTAGTGTTAATCTCCTTTTGAATCTCCACCAAAATTGTATTTTCTTTTAAATTTTTCTATTTTTTAGTACCAAAAAATAACCAAAATTATGCTAATAGCAGCTGCTTAGAGTTTATAGGGTGATTAGAGGCTTAAATATAGCTCAGGTGCGATCTGGACCATCAGATAAGCTTCAAATCAAGGGCTGAGATCAAAACAAACAATATGAAACAACGCTAGCCAATCACAGTGTGACATATGACGCATGAAATTCATTAGGCTAATCAGAGTGCAACTCATGGTAAAGGAGATCAGTCAGAGTTAATACTCGTTGAGTCAGCAACACACGAATGAACATGATTCGTGATAACGGATGACGTGGTGCACTAGTGGAACACGAGAAGCAATCGCATGATGACATGTGGAAGTTATGTTTGATCGCACTCCGAAGTTAGGTTGACGTGGCACCTGATTCGTCCTCCTCACACGCGACAATCTACTATTCATTGTCCCTACTTATATGGCGTCCGCATGGCTTGCATAGTCAGCTCATCTGCTTGCATGACAAGCCACAAGGAAACTCCTAATTAGCTATGCGTTAAAAATTCATAAAAATTCATAAAAATTTTAAAAAAATATATTTTCACCCATTTTCAATAAAAAGTTTATAACAATACTCCAAAATATACTATCGACTTAAAATTGAGAGACTTAAAATTTAAAGTTAATTCACATAGTCAACCAAATTTAAATTGTTTTTTTTTTACAAATTTTACTCATTTTCTACTATCCTAATAACTTTGTAGAGCCTTGGGAATAGCTCCAAATCCTTTCCATGAATATTGATTGTTTGCTTTTCTTGCAAGAACCTAAATAAAAATTCAATCCAATTATAAGAATTTCTACAAATACAGTTTCATAACTAGTTAAATAAACATTATTTATAACAACAAAAATAAATATCCAATCCTAACGCTCTCTAATACATTAACAATATCGTAGATCGTCGTCTTTTAACCCCTGTAAAATTCAAAAACCATTAGATATATAAAAGAAACAAATTAAGAAAAATCCAAAACTAATATTAATGAAATAAGATAAACCGTTATATCTGTACGTATGATGCTAAGAAGATGAAGACTCTTGCAAAATGGAAACTGATGATAATGAGGTCATTGCGGTATGGTGTTTGGATGATTTGAATGTTGTCAAAATGAGAAGTTGTGTTGATAATTGGGAAATAACAATACAAGGCGAAGAAGAATAGTAAATAAAAAAGAGAAGTGAGTAGAGAAAGAGAAATGACAGGGTCGATAAATTTGAAAATTTCGTCAAATGTGGAAGAAAGAAGAGAAAAGAAAAAAAATCGTGTGTAGCATCAGTTGACACATAGGACCGACGCTACACGTAGGATTTTAAGTCGATTCTACGTGTCAACCGATGCTACAAGCTTAAGTCAGTTGACAGGTAGAACTGACTTAAAATCCTACGTGTCAATTGACGCTACTATTTTATTTTTTTGTTGACACATAGATTAAAATTATGATTAATTAAGAAATATATTTTTAATTATAAAATATATAATATTTTCAATAATTAATTTCAATTTTATTTACTTTTACATTACTTAAAAATATATACTAAATATTTAAAAATAAAAATTAATATTACTATTTTAAATAATGTAGTACAATAAAAACTATATTAACATTTGATTTTTTAAACTAAATATATTTTTAAATAAATGTTAAAAATAAGAAGTATAATTAAACTGTAAGAAAATTATTATCTATTTATAACTCATGATATGAATGTATCCAAAATTAATACAAAATAATTATAGTTATTATTATAAATGTATTATCCCACGTCCGTTCTTAATTTAGAGTTTTTTAATGTTAATAATTATTTTTTTATTGAGTTTTTTTTATTTATGAATCATATATTGACTTATTTTTAATTATTTTTTATTTGCATATTCTCCACACGTGGTTTAAGTCGGCTGGCACGTAGAGCCGACTTAAAATCTTACATGTAGTGTCGGTTTAACACATCAACCGGTTTTAAATTTATTATAAATCGGTTTCCTACAAAAAAATCTATTTTAAATCTCGATTTAAATGTCACTTTTTGTAGTAATGTATTTTAATATTTTTAGCCTAAAAAATACTATTTATTTAATAAAATAAATAAATATTAATTAAAAAAATAAGCTAATGGCTGAGCCATTTTTCTTTTTCTTGCGGCTTTTCCATGGCTTCTTTCCTCTCAAAACCTTATTGAAATGACAAGGTAGCGAAGGGGCCACTATAAAGAAAAAGACACTATTACTCCACAAGATTTAAACGTACAAAGTAAAGGAATTTTAGAGATCTAATTAGTTGGAAAATGGAGAAGGAACCAAAAGATGAAGAAATTCTTCAACCCTAGCATGGAAAGACGCTATCTAGCGCCACATTTCAGGTTATATACTTTGGTGAGAAGGAACTTGTCATAATTAAGTCACTCAAATTATATTACCTTTTGTCTAACAAATTACTATGTCTATAACATATTTTAACTATTAATGTCACGTGAAATACACGTAATTCTACTCGTATAAGGAGAGTGAATTATTTGTCATTTGGTTGTTCTCTTTTATATCCATCCAAAATTTAATGGTAATTTTGTACAAATATTACAAGTTTAATAATTGATTTATCCTATTTTCACCCAAAGTTTAAAAAAAAAAAAACTCGTCTATTTGAAACCATGCCCATGAACTAAAGGTTCGGTTCAGTTTGGCTCAGAATTAGGAAAATAATGGATGGAATTTGTCAATAAGAGGATGCATCATCCAAAACGTTAATTTTAATTTTATATGTTTATAACAAGAAAGAAGGGTAAGTTAATTTAATTATTACCAGGTTCAAAGCCACGAATAATATCAAAAACATTTCTATGTTTGTTTTAATATTAAGAAACTCTTTCCTATTTAAAAAAATCACAAAAACTTACTTGTAATTATTTCAAATAGTTAAACCTAACCGAAAGGATTGTCATAATTATAAATTTTTTAAACTTTCACAATTTGTTAATACTTTATGGTTTATTATTTTTTGTTTAAATGTGATAAAGGAAATTACAAATATGGTAATTGTCTAAAAGTTAAGGCATAAAATAGCTTTTAATTTGTAATAAAATATATTAACAAAAAAAAATATTATAATCAAATAATCATTTCTCTACATATATTTTTTCAAATTTGGCTAATTTGGCTATGATTTTTTAATCATTAAAATTAAAACATAATAAAGAGTAAGATTCTGATGTAAAATGGGTGACACATGCTTAATCTCTACAGTTAATAAACTGAAATGGAGAATGAATGGAAGAAATGCTTTCAGTTGAGCAAATGAATTGATAGCTTACAAGTGCTCACGTAAGGCACTATATATAGGTGATGTCCAAACTGTCATGCAGGCAAGTCATTGGCTGCTGCATAATTGATTGTCTCGGCATCACATGGGTGTTAGTTACAATGGGAACACACACAAACCAATGCTAACAATAATGCATCACAGTGTATAAGGTAGTGCTCTAATATCTCCCCACAAAATCACAGCGGTGGAACAACTAAGAGTTCTTTTTTGAAAGGGTGACACTTAGATTCACGAAAAGGTTTAGCGAATACATCATCCAACATATCCTTTGCCTGCACCATCCTCACATAAAGCTCCTCATTTACAAGAAGATTATGCACAAAATGGAAGTCTATATCCACATGCTTTATTCGACTATGCAACACAGGATTGGAAGCAAGGTGATTGGCACTTATATTGTCACAAAAAAAAGAATGAGAGGGTGATGTTGTAGAACATTAAGTTCCCTGAGAAAAGACCGAAGCCAAAGGATTTCAATGGCAGCAATAGCCAATGTCTAGTACTCAATCTAAGTACTAGATTTGGAGACAACCTTTTACTTGTTGGAATTCCATGAAACCAAGTTGTTGCCAAAGTAGGCAACATAATCTCATGTATTGCGTCTATCATCAAGGCAACTAGTCCAATCAGAATTAGTGAAGGCAACCAAGCCAAGTGAATCTGATTTTTGTATCAGCAAATCATGGTGGCTACTACCCTTGAGATACCCAATGAGCATCTATTGGATGATGTAAAAATTGATACAACCTATTGAAAAGTGTTTGAAAAATACTAAATATAATTGATTTACATATATTTTAATCTCAAAATAAGATTTGTATTTGCATAATTTTATTATTATTTTAACAAATCTATGTTTTCAAAATCACGGGTATGTTTTGTTATTTTTAAAGTATTTCTTGTTTTAAAGTTATTCAACTAATAAATACTTAAAGAATTATACCTGTAAGCACTCAATTGCAACCAAATAGGAATAAAAGAGTAAACATACGTAAGCCTTACATATGTATCAATCAAGCTTGTAAAGGGATAAAATAAAAAGAAGATGAAAACATGTAGTTTAACAAATGTCATGGCAACGGAATTTATGTGTCACGGTGTGAGTGTGTCGGGTCAAAATTAAAATGTGTACAAAATCAATGCATGTCGTGACGATAGAAAAATGCATGCCACAATGCCCGATGATTGCTCATTCACGATCCACTTTCTCCTCCTTTTTTCGTGTGCTTTACCATAAAATACCCCTCATCTCTTATTGTTTCAATCATCCCACAACATTCAATTTTTCTTCTCTCTTAGTTTCTTAGTTTTATAATTTTTTAAAGTTATTTTCTCAATTTAAAAGTTAAACAAAGTTTTAGTTTATGTTCATGTTATAAACAGTTTATATTAGTTTATTACAATAAGTGGCAATAATAAGAGATTTTTCAGATAACACAATGGTGCAATTGTTATTTGTAAAAATAGAATTCAATTATTAACTTTAATTGGTCTTTATATATAGTAAGTTTAATGTATCTTTCTAAATACTATTTTTAATTTATTTATTATTTATTAAATCTAAATATGTCTAGTACATTATGATAATGAGATTTTATTTATGTTGTTATGTTTCTGTAATTATTTAAGTGAATATTTATAATAATTATTAAACAAAGATTATTTTTTATTCAAGAATTTTAGAAAATTTATTATTTATCATAATAGATTTAGAATATGAAAATTGGATTTTAGAAACATGAATCTAGATCTAATTCAAAATCATACTCTATTTAAAAGAGTTTTATAAGAATTATTATTGAAAAATATATTTATGACTTAATTTTTGTAATAGATTTTAAAATCTAAAATACAATTTAGATAAGCTTAAATAAAGTTTAAAATTATCGGACACTCCAAAGACGACAAGTTAAATGGTTTTATAATTTCTTAGAAAATAAACATAATTTAATAAAAGTTAAATTATTAACCACACCAAATGTGCCAAGTGAAATTTAATTAATAAAGGATAACGACCCCATCAAAAATTTTATTTATATTTATATGTAAGAATTAATAATCTAAGTTTATATTTCATTAACCTAATTAATTCTACTAAATCTAATCAACTAACAAAATATTCTATTAATTCTCCATTTAATAATAATTACACATCTCCCTGTAATTTGTGTAAACCAATATATTATTTATTTTTTATTATTTTATGTCAATATATTAGATTTTTTTCAAACCAAAATAATGGTAATAGAGTATTTTAGACTAACATTGGAAGCCTACTTATTTCTTTTTATAAAATTGATTCATGCATTTGCGAGCTAATTATAAATATACAAATTTTTGGTATCATTGTTGAGAATGAATAGTGATTTTAAATTTTATTATCAATAACCTTAACAAAAAATTTGTGTTATAATTAATTGTTATTTATTTTATAAAAATGAAAAAAAATATCTTATTAATTAACTAAGATATTCAAAAACTAAAAATATCTAAATTATTAATTGACTCAAGATATTTTATATTTTTAATTTTTTAAATAAAATAATATATATACACACGTATGCACGCACGATGCATTTTCTCTTTTTTCTTCCTTTTTTATGTATTTTAAATCAATTTTTTTTAATTTTTTGTTTATTTTAAATTTCTTTTTTTAAAATATTTTGTTTAATATTTTTATGTACTAACATGTATATATAGCATGATACACCTTAGTGAGTTGTTATAATTATGTATTAAGCTTGCATTATTATTATTTGTATCATAAATTTTTGCATCTGAAAATCTTTGTATTATAAATTATTTGTAACATACCTTGATATTTATTTTATCTTTTTTTACTTGACAATTGATTTTAATTTTTTTTTCATAATTTATGCTATGTATGAGTTCTCTGTGGTTGATCAAGACAATGCAATCTACAAATATACGGGTCTTGCAATTAACGTAGATTTCATTATTTAAATTTTATTATATATTTGAAGATAATAAAGATTCAAAATTTTATAAACATAATATCTAAAGAATCTCAAATTTAAATTAATATATATATATATATATTTTCTACTCTTTTGTGCGTTTCTTATATATATATATATATATAATAATAATAATAATAATAATAATAATAAGGTTATATATTATATATAAGTATATTATTGTATATACATTATATATTATATATACAGGAGAGATCGGAAGAATAAATATTATATATATAAAGTAAGAAAATGGGCCGGAGAGGAAGTGTATATATATATATATATATATATATATATATATATATATATATATATAAAGTAGGACCAGAGAAAAAAAAAGGAAGCTAGAGGGGGGTGGGTGTATATATATATATATATATATATATATATATAAAGGAGGAAAAGAGAGAAAAAAAAAAGCAAAAAAGGCGGTGGGTATATATGTATAAATCACAAACAAGAGAGCGTATCAAAAAAGAAAAGAAAGGAACAAGAGGGAAGGAAGAACGGCCGCAACCGAAGAAACAAAAAAAAGAAAGAAAAGGGCAACGCTAAAATAAGGAAACACGAAATTAGATTGATTCAATTTTCTTTCTATTGTTGTAAAAAAATTATAATAAATTTGTTTACGTTGAATTTAATTTTTAAAGTGAATTAATTTTTCTTTATTTTAAGAAAAAATATAATTTAATTCTAAATTATGCTTAATTTTATATGTTAATTTAAATTATTTATTCTTTATATTTATCTTATTTATTCTGAGTTTATTGTTTTTAATCAACTCACCGTTAATTAGATAATTTTAATCTTATGATTTACTATCAAAATAAGAAATTATAAGATAAATTTAGAATATTTCGACATAAATAAATATAGAGATTGAAAGACGTCTATAAACGTGTGTAATATTAAAATTATTGATCTTAATACTTTATTTATTTACTAAATTGTATACTTTTATGTAAATTAATTGACAAGAACGTTTCCAATTAACTATCGAAACACACTTTTGGAATTTTTTGGAGATTGTTAACAAATAAAGAGAATTAAATTAAATTAGCTACATAAGTAAAACATATTAAGAGATTAGGTGAAATTGATTTCCTAGAATTTTTCTTTTCATCAATTTGATCTTTTAACAACATCTTTATTTTATTTTACGTATTTTCTTTAAATTGATTTTATTTTAAATTTCAATTATAACAATCTTAGTGATTTTTCTAGATAAATTGAGATTAATATAATTTTGGTATTTGTTAAAAGTAAGTTACCAATTGATGAGTGCTTAAAATTCACTGAAATTACCATGATTTAGTGTAATTCAATTGATTAAATAGATTTATATTTGTATAATTTTATCATATTTTTTTAGATATTTTCATTCAAAAATAACTTAAAGATTGGGAAAAAAATACTGAGGTAATACATCACAAATATGTTGAGAAAACAAATGAGGAAAAATTCAAAAAGATAAAAAATTAGACAAAATGGGTTAAAACGGTAAAAAATATCAAAAATGCCATTTTTTCGCTTGCTCTCACCCATTCGTACTGAAGTATCGCGTACGCTAGCATATGTCTGTGCCGAGTCCCACTTGTGAACACGCCCAACACATGCCCGCGTACCGCCAACACACGCTATGTCGATTTCCACACGCGCTAGAACACGATAAGGGTATATCCAGTGCACTCCAGTATACACTCACGTCGTGTCCTAGGCTCGCCTATGCCAAATGCCCATCTACCGCAAATCTTGCGCCCCACACTCGTGCCAGCCTGTCCAAACGCGTCCAAAATCAAATTTTGAAATATTTTTTCACCTTTTTTAGCCCTTTCTTCACCTATAAAATGACCATTTCCCCCATTGTAAAAAATATTTTAAGACATAATTTTCTCAGTCTTTCTCTCTCTATATTTCTCTCTCAAAAAATTTTTCTTCTCACAAAAATTTATCATTTCTTTAAATCTAATTTAAGTAAATAGTTAAGTCTTTTGCAATGTTAGATTAATTTTTGAAAACATATCATAAAGTATATGATAATTAATTAGTTTTTATTAGGATTAGTATTTCTTAATAAGGTGTGAAAATTATATTAAACCCAAAATCGGTGTTTAAGAATCATATAGTGGAGACTACTTTTGTGAGAAATATTTTGAGCCTATTATACTTTATTCTGAGTGATAAATATTATTTTTTTCTACTCTAAACACTTTTCTTATTTTTCAGTATTATTAGATGATCTTTATAGGACTTAACATTGAATGCCTGAATTTTTATATCTTAATGAATTGTTATATATTTATTTTTCATTTTCTTATATTAAATAATTGAAGTAGAAATTGATAGAAATTGGTAGTATATGTCTTTCTTCTTTCATGCATGATTTCTATTAAAAAAGAGATATATTTAGGGTTAAATTTACAAATACAAACAGAAAAGCAAAATATTAACCACTTATCTTACCACATAAAAAAAATGTACAAAATGTACATTTTTTTACTCTCTAAAAAAACAGAATCTCTTATAAAAAATATAAGAAAGAAAAAAATAGAAAGAAAGAGAGAAAAATGAATAGTACAATCTATATACTATGACCCAAAAAAGTCTAAACAGATGTGAGAAATAGTTTAATGCAAAAGAAAATATGGGAAGTAATTTTCTAAGAAGTAATTGCATTTTCCTACATTTTCTAAAAGGTATATGAAAGTTTATAAATTATGCACCTAATTAACCTAGAGGAGGTGAATAGATTATTTTTAATTTTTACCAGTTTATAATTTAATAACCTAAACAAAGCGATTAGACATGCAATTGTGTGTAAAAATAAAGTGCAAAAATAAGAGAATAACACATGATATTTTTAGATGAAAACAACTTAGGCCACAACCATGACCTAAGAGGAAAACCACCGGTTCACCGGACCACCTAACTTTCCACTATGAAAATCAAATATTCAAGTACAAATTCGTCTTATGCTACCCTTCCTAGGATACTGCCTCAATATATTTTACTTACGAGCCCCTGCTCTATTTTCACAGTTTCTAATGTTAGCGTGAGCAGTTTCCAAACCAACGTTTCAATAAGCTCTTTACCAATTAGATCATTCACAAATCAACTACAAAAAGGTTAGCACAAAAAACACAAGTGCCCCATGTGTGTTCTAAAACAGATTTAATAATGAATAATCCTAACTAGATGATTCAAAACATATGCCACTTAAATCAAATCAACTAGTAAATCTTAGAGCAAAAATATCAAGCACAAGTTCAATAAAAATAGCTTCTTTAAAGATTAATAATCAAATCAAATAACTATGATATGACAAAAATAATTATTTGATCTAACAATTTAAGAACAAAAATAAAGAAAAAGGCATAAGAACATATTATCAAAATATCATAAAATAATTAGGCTTATTAATCAATCAAACATAACCACCAATATTTGATAGATTAACTAAATAAAGAAGCTAAAGAATTATGATCTTATATTTGTAAAACAAAAGAGAGAAATTAAAAAGAATAGAATAATGCTCTTGTATGGTTGATTGAAACAATGAACAATGGGTTTTATTTATAGGAAAAATTAAAACCCTTAACCTACGCAATTGATAAATATCTTTTCTATTACAAATATGATTAGTAATACTCATTAATTAAGAAAACTCCTATATGATTGATAAATATTTTTTTCATTACAAATAGGATTAGTAATACTCACTAATTAAGAAGATTCATATTTAAAGAAGAGTTTTTTTAAAATAGATTTTATGCTAAAACAATTTCAGCTATAATTTAGAGTATATCTTATCTAATATTTTAGCATATCTTATTTCATATTTTAGCACTAAAAATAATTTCAGATTTATGAGCATGTGCTATTAAATGCATAAATATAATCCTATGCGTCGTAGTTATTAAAAAAATACCTGAAGTACAATTATCTGGAACTCCACCATTTGTTTGATTTTTCTTGATAGACTTGATAGCATGCCTAAAAACAAATTTATAGATAAATATTTTGTCCACGAAAATAACCAATACTCATAGTTCTTATAGTATATTACTTGATATTTTTATTTGATGAATTTGATTGATGCATGAAAGTAATGTATAATATTTTATAAATCCTTACATTTGATTTCTTTTATGATATCAATGTTAAAATAACACTTTGAGCCTTTCTTCTTTATACATATGCGAACATATTAGTTTATTTCTAAACATCAACTCTTTAGCATATAAATTAGTATGAGTGTTTGAACCCATAAGATTCAGTGTTTTTTAGAGTATTAATTGACTTGTGACGAATATAGTGGAAGCAAATTCGAATTCCTAATACTAAGTTTAGGTGAAATTAAATTGATACATTTTTTATATGAAATATCAAAATGATTTTCAATAAATTATTATAATAAATCATGAATGTTTAGGAAATTGAAAGAATCTATGCTTAAGATTTTAATTATGAAATTTAAAAGAGATTATAAGCATGATATATTTTTGTATTTCATTTCTTTATTTTATTTTATTCGTTTTATTTTATTTTTAATTTTAGTTAAATTCTTACTTTATTTTTATTTTTTTTGTTAATGTTTGTAGGTATCATTACTGAAAACCCTCACGAGTCATAAACTCATCCAATAAGGAAACCTAGGGGTTTAAAGGCTTGTTTCATACACTAAAGGCTTTTAGTTTTTACCACTTCTCTTGTTAAGGGACTAGCAAAAAGCTAGTTGGGGGTTGTGATGAGTGCTTAAAAAGCACTAAAATTATATTAATTTAATAGATTTATATTTGTAAGATTTTATCATATTTTTATATAAATTTATCTTTTCGGAATCACAAATATTTTTATTAATTTTTAGGTATTTTCGTTCAAAAATAACTTAAACACTTGAAGAAAAATAATGGAGGTAATACATCACAAATATGATGAGAAAAAAATGAGGGAAAAATTGAAAAAATGGCTCAAAATGTTCAAAAATGTCAAAAATGAAGAAATTTTGCGCGCATCTACCCATTCATATTGAAGTACCGCACGTGTCATCACATGCTAACGTTGAGTCCCATACGTGCAAATGCCCAGTACACACCCACATGTAGCCAGCACACACCGTGCCAATATCCACTCATAACAGCACATTCCCATGACATGTCACGCGCGTGCCAACACATGCCTTCACCGTGTCTCGCGCGTACCAATTGACGATCACGCTGTGTACCGCACCCACCAAATATATGTCTGTCGTAAATCTCGTGTCCCAAAA
Source organism: Hippophae rhamnoides (assembly GCA_033030585.1). Classification (NCBI taxonomy): domain Eukaryota; kingdom Viridiplantae; phylum Streptophyta; class Magnoliopsida; order Rosales; family Elaeagnaceae; genus Hippophae; species Hippophae rhamnoides. The sequence goes on from CM065428.1 coordinate 45,655,389, forward strand.
GCTTGAAAACCTATCCAAACACGTCCAAAATCAATTTTTGAAATATTTTTTCACCTTTTTTAACCTTTTCCTCACCTATAAAATGACCATTTTCCCTATTGTACAAAACATCGTAAGACTTAATTTTCTCATTTCTTTTTCTCTCTAGAAATGTTTTTTTAGTATTATAGTTCTTGTCTTTTTGAGAAGAACTAACTATGCTTTTATAGATTTTTAATTTTTGATTTAATAAACGGAAATACAAATCTGTTTGTAGGTTTTCCAGCAACAAAATTAGCATCAAAGTTTTACAAGAATTCTTTTGAGGTATAATTTTAAAATAAATTTTTTGTAGTTATTTTTTTATGTTTTATTTTTATATGTTATGTTTTATTTGTATATGATTAAATTTAACATGCCTGGCTGTAAATATGATATAAAAATAACGTTGTTATGCTTGTAAAATATTAAATAGGTAAAATATTTCTATAAAATAAATTGATTTTATTTTTATTCAAGATTTTATATTAAAGATGTTAGAGAGAAATATATTATTTTTCATTACAAATTAAATCTAAAAATTAGATTTTAAGGTTTAATTATCCGGTCTGATTTAGAGTAGTACTTTTTTATTTGTTGGTACAATCGTCCGGTAGTTAAAACGAAGCACTATTTCAAAAGTTTTTATAAGAACTATTATTCGAAAATGTATTGATAACATATTTTTAGTAATGGTTTTATAACTTGAAAGTTAGTACTTGGATAATTAAATTCTTAGGTTTAATTTGGACACCTTGAATAAAGTTTAAAATGTCTAACCCTACCAAATGTGGCATTTAAATAGTTCATTTTCAATCCCTTAGAAAAAAAGGAATTAATTTAATTATATACCCCACTCATAGGTGTTAATTGATTTATTTAATTAAGAAATAATATCTAACCCCATCAAATGTGGTTTTTATATAAAAAAGAGTGAATTAATAAATATCAATTTGTCTTTAATAACCTAAATAATATGAGGAAGCATAATTAACTTAATTATTATATCCATAAATACTCTTCTGTTATAAATGATAATTTTTTTTGCATAAATCTTTATTAAATCCATATCTATGTTTATTTTTATGTTATTAGATTAGGAAACACGAAAACCAAAACATCATGATAGGATGTTTAAGTCTTAATTTCATTTTTAAGAGTTTGAGTAATAAATTAAAAACCACATATATTTCTTCCTTAGATCGACCATGGGAGTATACTTTCCATTTTCTATAAAATGATTCGTGCACTTGTGAGAGTTTTACAAATATAAAACCAAAATATTTGCAAGATTGCTGATCTTGTTTCATTACCAATCCATGAGGACGATACTTTTCTTATCACTTTATTATAAAACTACGATACTATGCACTTGTAGATTTGCACCGATCATGCAAGTAATATAATGTACCTAAATATGAATATTGATTACATAGGGAGTTGTGTAACTTATAACCGAATAACAATAGAACTTTTACAAATACTATTTGGACAATAGAAAATTGTAAAAGTAGATGAAAACTAATTTTAAATCACAAGATTCAACAACTACAAAGATATATGATAAAAATCTAAGAATATTTAATTTTCTGATTTCTTAACATGTGAATTACTAAAATTCTCCCTAATATAATAATCAATCAATTATATGATCAATTTTATCTAACCAAGCATGTATTCTTCTTCAAGTATACTACACACCATGTAGTAATGAACTTAATTACACTCTCATGTCAATTAGATTGCATACTACTTATTAAGTTCATCAATTATAGATTATACACATAAGAATTGTACATATCTTTGCCTAAAATCTATGCATGCTATTTAATCAAAACAAAGAATAAAATAATTCTATCAAATCTATTTGATTATCTCTATAGATTAATTGTTGGAAAATAATTAATAGCATGCTAATAAGATTAAATAATATAACCAAAATATAATAATAGTTGGGATAAAATATTAGATCATCACATATAGAAAATTTAGTTCATAAGACCCCTAGATTAATAAATTGGCTAGATATAATTATTTTCTAAAAACTCATATTTTCATAAAGAAAGACAATGCAATTGATAAAGAAAGGCAAAGAAGAAAAGATATACTCAATTTTTTTTAATTTATAGCACTAATCTTATCTTAAATCATTCACAAAGTTGTGTCTTCTTTAATCCCCTCTTGAACTTCTTTCTCTTCTTTTCTCTCTTAGAAACCACTAAGGATTTGTAATCTTAATAATATGTTCTTATAAGCTTTCTATGTTGCTTTAAATACGTTGAAATTGATCCTCATTGGATAAAGATTCGTATTACTATGATCCAAAGGATAAGATTGAAAGTTGGAATTTAATTTTGTGTTCAAGCTTTTTAATCCTTGCCACTTGATCGATCGAGCCTATTTTTGATTGATCGAGTAATGGCTCTCTGATCTATCCACTTCTTTTTTGATCGATCTAATTTCTAGCCGATCGATTGACCCTGTAATTTTGTTCTTGTCCTCATTTTTTCCTATTTTTGATCCATTTGATATCTTTTCACCTATATTACCTAATTAAACATAAAATAGGTTTTTTTAATAATATTTTAACATATAACAAGACAAATATATGCTTTAGAAATGGATAAATAACTTTAATTTCATAGAGTTATCAAGGGTGTCCTCTTACACCATACATAATCTACTTCCATATTCTGTCAAGATTTTTCTTCTATTTTTCTCTAATTTTTGTGCCGTTTTCTATTCGTTTCTTTTTTTGCATATTTATACCAGCGTTCATATATATATATATATATATATATATATATATATATATATATCCATCCAATCTTATACATCATGTTCCTTCTCTCCTTAATCTAATTAATATATATTTTAAATTTTAGAGTTCTTAGATGATATGCTTCTAAAATTTTGGATTTTCATTATCTTCAAATTTACATTAAAATTTAAATAATAATAATGAAGTCTAAAATAAATAAAAGTATACTAAAGTTAAAGTTTAGAAGTGATAAAGTATGTCATATTATGCAAGTCATCAAATATGCCCAAACTTAAAACTTTGTTTGCCCTGAAACAAAAAGAAAATAAAAGGAAAGATAACCGTAGACAATGTCAATAACACCCCATAGAGAACTACCATCACTTACGAAGCCATGATCTGAATTTAGATTTTATTACTGATAACTTACTCATTTTATATCAAAGATAGCAAAAAAATCAATAAAATATTTATCAATTGGTCAAACAAGAGTTAAACATTTACTTTAACCTAAAGCTAGGACCTTGAGTGTGTGTGTGAAATAATCAATTTAACTCCAAACCACTAGAAAATTCAGATAAAAGTAGAACAACTGAAATCAGAAGAATTCTATCAAAACGTAACTCCACAAGTCCAATTTTTTGAAATCATCTTCACTAATGTAATCGAATACCAAAATCAGAGATCAAAAGGTCTTTAATCAAGGTTGTAATGACAGGCCACATGGTGGGGGCTAAGAAAGAAATGGATATGGAAAATCAAAGCAAACTAGGAAAATACTTGGTAGAAAGAAACAATAAAAATAATATGCACAGGATTCACACCATAGCTCTTTCTCGACAATATGCTTATACTGATGACAATATTGTTATCATACTCAATAAGTAGAGTGCTTTCTTTCTTTTTTCTTTTTTTTTTGGGTGGTTGCATTGATACTCACAATCTTTACTAATTTCATCCACTTTAATCCTTATTCGATTCTTGCTTTTCACTTTCTTTTTTTTCTTTTTTTTTTACTCGTTGATCAAATAGAGCAAATATAATGTGAATCATTTAATTTAAACTAAATTTCTCTTTAAATGAAAATTTTCACCAAAGTATTTTCTCAAAATTTAAGGTAAGGTCATGGTTTTTCAGGCTTAGAATGTGAATGGTTTATGTAATTAAAACAATAAATAAGGCTTATGTAAAATAAGGCTCAAGAGGGCTAATTATAGGCACCGTGTGATGATGGTGTGATAATTAGGACAATTGAGAAAGCTTTTTGGTTGTGAAAAAAATATTTCCTATATCATTTCTCTAATATTTGGTATAAACTAAGATTTCACCTCAAGGATCCATTAACGAATTCTAGAGCAAAGTAGAATTGAACTTTCCTAATCCAGTTAATTCAACTTCTTTTCTTTATAGGCCAAATGGAGTAGAGAAAAATTTAGTATGTGCTCATGTATTTTCAAGGAAAAAGATTTAAAAAAAGTACCCACAAAACTCAATCTAATATAATAGCATATTTTGAAAAACAATTCTCAAACCCATCCTCAATCACAAATTTCATAGTCATAAAGAATTCAATCATACTCAAATACATACTTGATAAGAGAATTCAACAACTCAAGACTATAGGAGTTGACACCCCTAAACTTCAACTAAGAAATATCCTCATTGTAATTTTAGAGTGAGATAGATTAAAGAAATAAAAGGAACTTCCCTAGTTTTAAGATGGATCCGCATTAGTTTGTAATATTCAGCTTTTTATTCCTGTAAAATAAATCAGCATCAAAATGCAAACTATTCAAATAGATAATAATAAAATAAAATAAAATAAAAAAACAAAAGAAAGTTTTATGGGCTGCCTCCCATAAGCGCTTGTTTTATAGTTTATAGCCAGGCTTTTCAATCTTCATCAATTAGAATTTCGAAGAGGAATAAATGCACAATTCCTTTCTACTTGTTCTCCATAACAGTGCTTCAATCTCTTATTGTTAACTCTAAATATATTCCATGTCTTGTTCTTCAAGTCTATTGCTCCAAAATTGAAAAATTTGTCAATTATATAAGGACTTGTCCATCTTGATATTAAATTGCTTGGGAAGAGTTTTAGTCATGAATTTAAAAGAAAAACCTTTTGTACTAGAGCAAATTCATGCCTAAGGATCTGATTTTCATGCCACTTCTTTGTTCGCTATTTATAGATCTTTGCATTCGCTTACGCATAATTCTGGAATTCATCCATTTCATTAAATTGAAGAAGTCACTTTTCCCTACTTTCTTCAAATAAAAATTAAACTTACAACCCAAAAAGTTTTATGCTCTAACTCAACAGGGAGATGACATGCTTTTCCAACCGAAAAGTCATCCACAAAAATTTATATTATATCTTCCACCATATTAGAAAAGATAGCCATCATGCAACATTGAAATGTTGTTGAGGCATTGCACAATCCCAATGGCATCCTTCTAAAAGAAAATGTTCCCAAGGGGCATATGAATGTAGTTTTCTCTTGATCTTTAGGGGTTATGGAAATCTAGTTATACCCTGAATAACCATCTAACAAGCAATAATAGGGATATATGGCTTATCAATATAACATTTGACCAATGAATGGAGGTGGAAAATGATCCTTCCTTGTTGCTTTGTTCAACTTGAGGTAATCCATAAATACTTGCCAACCTGTGCATGTTCTTGTAGGAATAATAAGCTCATTGTTGCAATTTTTTACCACCATTATTCTTCGCTTTTTCAGTACAACATCTACTGGACTTACCCATGAGCTGTCTAAAATTGTATAAATAATTCTAGCATTGAAGAACTTCAAAATTTCATCTCTCATAACTTCCTTCAGTGCTAGATTTAATCTTCGTTAGGGCTCAATTGATGGTTTGTAAGATTTCTCCATTAGAATCTTGTGCATGCAAATGGATGGACTTATACCTTTTTATGTCAAAGATAGTCTAGCACAAGGCTTTTCTATACACTCTTAACACATGTTGTAACTTTTTCTCTTCTTTGGGTGTAAGTGATGTCGCAACAATCACTGGAGAGGTGTAACTATCACCCAAGAATGTATAGCGAAGATGCTCAAGAAATTGCTTCAACTCTGGAGTTGTAGTTTGTTGCACTTTTTCTATAGAGATTATAAAATCCGTCTTTTCTATTATTGGCTCTAGCCTTTTGATGAGTGCTCAAAAAGCACTAAAATTACCATGATTTTATGCTCATTAATTGATTAAAAATATATATATTTATATGCTTTATCATATAAATATATATATATAAATAAAAAATAAAAAATAAATAAAAAATAAATAAAATAAATAAAAAATAAATAAAATAAATAAAAATAAATAAAAATAAAATAAAATAAAATAAAAAATAAATAAAAAATAAAAAATAAAAAATAAAAAAAATAAAAAATAAAAATAAAAATAAAAAAAATAAAAAAAACCAAAATTTTAATTTTTTTGAGTTTAATTTTTACTATTTTTTTTATTTATTTTAAATCATAATTTTATTTTTTTTATTTTCTTTTACCTTTTTCAATTTTATTTTATTTTATTTTTTTTCCTTTCTTTAGTTATTTTTTTTTCTTCTTGATTTTTATTTAACTTACTTAACTTAGTTTTTTTTCTAACTTAATTAACTTAAATTTTTTTTTAACATTAACTTAGTTTTTTACTTAAATTTTCATTAACTTAATTAACTTAGATTTTTTTTACTTCACTTAACTTAATTAACTTTTTTTTTTTCACTTAACTTAATTAACTTAGATTTCTTTTACTTCACTTAGCTTAATTAATTTTTTTTTATTAACTTAATTAACTTAGATTTTTTTTAAACTTAACTTAATTAACTTAGATTTTTTTTAATTCACTTAACTTAATTAACCTTTTCTTTAAACTTAATTAACTTAGATTTTCATTAACTTAAATTTTTATTTAACTTAACTTAATAACATGAAAAGTAAAGATCTAAGGAGTTAAATGCAGGAGACTAGTTCTTGGAAAGCCTTTAATGTACTTTAGTCTTTCCACAGGAGCGTTGTTCTGTCTAGGAGGATGGTTTTTAAGGAGCCTTTGCCCCCCCATCTTTTCCTGGGAGCACTCTTGGTTAATACTGATTATGTTATTTTTTTTTTCTTAAAAACAAAAAAAAAAAAACAAAAACAAAAAAAATTTATGAACTATCTCCAAAATTTTAAAGTTTTAATTACAATCTAAGGAGTTAGTTGCTTTGTTTGATCTAGGTACAATTGTGTTTTTATGCCTTAATTATTTGATTTGCACCTAGATGTGGGTTATCTAAAGCGAGTCAAAGTATGCCTCTGGTTTTAAGTACGAGAAAGAAATCGAAAATCAATAGGGCATGGTGAAAAAGTATAGGTAGACAACCTTGTCTTACTGCGGGTTTGATTGACTCAATGATGAGGGGACATTGAGTTTACTTAAATGCAATCCCAAATTCACGTCTTGCTAAGGCGTTAAACTAATATTTGGATGGGAAGCGACCCGTCATTTTATAATTTTCTTTTATTTGTTTCATTTATTTAATTACATGTGAATAATTTTTAAATTGTTAAAACTAAAAATATTTGTTGAGATGTTAGAAGTTCACATGATCTGTCTGTATACACTTTAATGATGAATATGATGGATGCGTGTCGTTTTCCATTACTACTTGCACTTTTCTCAAGAAATAGGTAATCTTTCTTCTCTTTTCTCTTTATCTTTAATTTACGGTTTATTACATTGAGAATGATGTAAGTTCTAGGTTGGGGGTGGTGAAAAGTTACCATGCTTAAAAAAAATAAAAAAAAAATAATAAAAAAAAATAAAAAGTTTTAACAATTTAAAAATAAAAAAATAAAAATAAAAAAAAAAATTTTTTTTTTTGTGTGTTTGGTTTTATTTCTATTTTGTGTGATTTAGTAATTTTTGGAATATAAAAAAAAAAAAATTCACAAAACTTTATCTTTTCTTTAAATCAAATTTAAGTAAATAGTTAAGTCTTTTGTCTTTGTTTAGATTAATTTTTGAAAACATATCATGAAATATTTTTGTAACTATTTTTGATAATTAGTTAGTTTTTGTCATAATTAGTATTTCTTGATAAGATGTAGAAATTATATTAAACCCAAAAATCGGTGTTTATGAGTTTTTTTTTTAGTGGAGACTACCTTTGTGAGATATAATTTGAGCCTAATTTCCTTTATTCAAGGTGAAATATATATTTTTCTACTCCAAACACATTTCTTATTTCTTCAAATTTTTAGATGATCTCTATAGGTATTAGCATTGAATGTATGAATTTTTTTCATCTTAATAGAGTATCATATATTTTTGATTATTATTTTGCTTAGATTAAATGATTTGAGTAGAAATTGATAGTATATGCTTATATCTCATTTATGCATGACTACTACCAAAAACAAAAAGACATGTCACGGGGTTACCTAAACCAAGATCAAGCAGGAAAAGCCACAAAATTAACCAACTACTTTAAAATCCAAAAAATGTACAATCTGTACATGGGTTGACTCTACAAAAAATACACGTATTGAAAAATATCTCTGAGAAAAAAAAGAGAGATAAAAATAGTATCATCTACATTACTATAACTTGCATTGCCTACAAAGTTGTGAGTAAAGGCTAATTACAAAAGAAAGATATAAGAAGTAATTCCCTAAAAAGTCATTTGCAATTTCTTCATTTGTAAAGGCATATATCTTGAAATTCTTTCTTAATGAGTTTGATTTACGCATGAAAATAATTTTTATATATGATATCTTTATAATTTATACATTTGATTCCTTTCATGAGATCAATGTTAAAATAACACTTTGAGCCTTTATTCTTTATACATATGCGAAACGTATTAGTTCATTTCTATACATCAAACTCTTTCGCATATAAATTAGTATGAGTGTTTGAACCACATAGGATTCGGTGTTTTGAGAGTATTGACTTGTGAGGAATAGTCGAAGCAGTCGATTCATGACCTTTGAAATTGGGTGAAATTAAATTGATACATTTTTGATATGAAATATGAAAATGATTTTCGACTAATTATTATAATAAATCATGATTGTTTAAAGAGATTAAAATAACTTATGCTTGAGATTTTAATTATGATCTTAAAGGAGATTAAAAAGTATGAGACATTTTTGTGAGATGTTGATAATTTGTGATTTTGTTGTAAATTTAATTTTTAAGTTGTTTGTTTTTATTGTTTCTTTTGTTTTTACATTTAGTACAATGTTTGTGGGTATCATTCTTGAAAACCCTCACGAGACTCAAACTCGTCCACTAGAAATGACCTAGGGTTTAAAGGCTTGTTGCATAGGCTAAATGCAACCGTGTCAATCCACGGAAGTGATTTAGGATAGTTTAATTTTTAGTTTTTATCGCTTCTTGCTAAGGGACTAGCGAAGGAAGTTGGTTAAGGAGTTGTGATGAGTGCTGAAAAAGCACTAAAATTACCCATGATTTTATGCTCGTTAATTGATTAAAAATATATATATTTATATGCTTTATCATATATTTATATAAATTTGTCTTTTTCGAATCACGGGTATTTTTATTGTTTTTCGGGTATTTTTGGCTTAAAAAAGCATAACTTAAAAAGAGAGATACTAGAAGCAATACATCACAAATATATTAATAAAAAGATGAGAAGAGGTCGACAAATATGGACAAAATGGGTCAAAAGGACAAAAATGTCACAAAGGAGAAAATAACCGCCATGCATGCGCCATGCGCCGGCCCTTGACTCCGTGCAATGACTGCCGCAACACTGTTCATCCGCGAAATCTTGTTCATCCGCAATCGTCTTGTTCATCGCGCGTATCTTGTTCATCAGTCACGGATGCTTGTCGGCCGCGATGCGTCGCAGCCGCCACTGTCATCTTGACGTCATCAATGACGTCGACAATCGTTAAATCCAGCGTTTTACATTTTTTTAACATTTTTTTCTCTATTTTTTCTCTCCATCCTCACCTATAAATACCCCCCTTCCCTTCCCCTTCAAAACACCTCAAATCCACACTTTTCTCTTCTTTCTTTCTCTCCATTTTTTAGTTTTAGTTTTTTTTAGTTTTTCTTATGTTTTAGCTAGTTTTTCTTATGTTTTAGCTAGTTTTTCTTAGTTTTACTGTTCTTCTCCTTTTTAGGGAAGAACTAGTTATGTTTTTGTAATATTTTAGCTTTTGATTCAATAAATGGGAGTGCAAATTCCGCAGGTTTTTCGACAAGCAGGAATAGCGTCGAGGAGTTACGTAAGGATTTTATTTTTTCTTCTGATTATTTTTATGCTTTATTCTTACATGTTATATTTAATTTATCGTGGTTAAATTTAACTTGTCTTTGTATTTAGTAAACATGATGTAATAATGGCGTTGTTATGCTTACTTGAAATATTAAATAGGTAAAAATCTACGAAATGAATTGATTTTATTTTTATTCATGATTTTATATTAAGAATGTTAGAGAAATATATTATTTTTCATTACAAACTTAAACACGAAAATTAGATTTTGAGGTTTAGTTATCGATACGATTTAGAGTAGTGCTCTTTTATTTGATACATTACAATGCCGGTAGTTAGGTGAAGCTCTATTTCAAAAGTTTTATAAAAATTATTATCTGAAAATGTATTGACGACATGTTTTGGTAGTGGTTTTAAAACTTGAAAGTTAGTACTCGGATAACTAAATTCTTGGGTTTAATTTGGACACCTTGAATAAAGTTTAAGTATACCAACCGCCAAAGGTGACATTTAAATAGTTCATTTTCAATCTCTTAGAAAAAATTAATTTAATTAACCAAATTAGTTATCAACCCCACCCGTAGGTGTTAATTGATTTGTTTAGTTAACAAAGAATATCTAACCCACCAAAGGTGGTATTAAATACAAAAAGGGAGAATCGATAAATATCCAATTCATATCTTTAATAACCTAAATAATACGAGCAAAGCGTAATTAACTTAGTTATTATATCCATAAATACTCCACTATTTATAAAAGATAAAATTTGCGTGAATGTTTATTGAATTTATGTTTAATTTTACGTAATTAGATTAAAAACACAAAACCCAAAATATAAATGACGGGGATGTTTAGGATTTAATTTCGTTTTTAAAAGTTTGAATAATAAATTAAGAACCACATACATTCCTTCCTTAGATCGACCTTGGGAGTATACTTATCATTTTCTACGAAATGATTCGTGCACTTGCGAGAGTTTTACAAATATTAAAACCAAATTATTTGCGAGAATCGGCGATGCCGGTTTTCGCTCATCACCTTTCAACTTCTTTGCTAAATGATGTAACCTGATACAATGCTTCCAAGGAAAATACATAGTGGAGAAATTCTTCACTAATAAAAGGTAAGTCAAATTGACAAATAGTAGAGCATAAGATGAAGTGGTGATACATCGTTCTAGGTGATCGGCTAGAATATCTTCTTGAAAGGATTTTACTACACATTGCTCAATGACATCTACTCGAAAGCAAGTGCTTGGATCTTCTGGAAATATAATAGCTTTGTAGATGTTAAATGTAACCTCTTACTTGTTCACTCTCAATGTTAACTCACCCTTTTGAACATCCATTAAAGCCCTTCCCGTAGCCAAGAATGGTCGGTCAAGAATTAATGAGACATCTTGGTCTTCATCCATATCTAACACCACAAAATTAGTTGGAAAAATAAATTTATCCACTTTTACCAATACATCTTTTATGATTCCACGTGGATACTTGATGGATTGGTCTACTAGTTGCAAAGAAATTTTTGTTTGTTTTATCTATCTATGTCCCAATTTCCTATAAATAGACAATGGCATAAGATTAATGTTAGTACCAAGATCACATAAAACTTTATCAAAAAATGAATTTCCAATAGTGCAAGGAAAAGTGAAACTCCCTGGATGTTTTAATTTTTGAGATAGTTTCTTTTGAAGAATGGCACTACATTCTTCAAAAAGCTTCACTGTTTCAAAATCCTCTAACCTTATCTTCTTGGAAATGATGTCCTTTAGGATTTTGGTATAATTTTTCATCTGTTCCAAGGCATCTACAAAAGGAATATTTATGCGGATTTACTTAAAGATATCCAAAAACTTAGAAAATTGTTTATCTAATTCTTGTTTTTGAAAGTGTCGAGGATAAGGAAATAGAGTAAAGCGAATAGGAGAATTGTCAGGAAATGAAATTGATGGAGTTAAGTCAGTCTTTCTTAGTGTATCAACAATCTCCTATTCTTCTACTTTATGATTTCTTTGGCCATTGTTTGGATTTGTAAGGGTGGACTCGGTTTCCTTTGATGGTAATCTCTCAATTTCTCTTCCATTCCAAAGTGTAATGGCCTTGCATTGTTCCTTTGGATTCACTTCTGTATTGCTAGAAAAAGTTTCTCTTTGTTGAGCATTGATGGTTGTGGCTATTTGCCCAATTTTCATTTCAAGATTTTTCATAGTGACTCCCATATTGTTATGATGAGTCTTAATATTATCCAGCCATGAATCACTCTTTTGAAACCTTACTTTGGTCTCCTCAACAAAGGAAACCATGGCATCCTCAAGTGACATCTTCTTATCACTTGGTTTACTGCCAAACTTTGGAGAAGGTTGTAGCACATTCTTTGTGTTTCCATTAGAAAAATTATCATGATTTTGAAGCCTTAGATGGTAGTAATTTTTCATAGAATTACCACGATAGTTGTAGTTCCGATTGTTGATGTATTGAACCTGTTCTTGACTTTCTTCATTCATTGGAACTATCATACTCAGGTCTGCAATATATTTCGCACTTTCTGGTATTTTTTGGGTTGTCAAGGATGAAATTTGATGAGATAGATAAGCTACTTGAGCTGAAAGGGTAGTAAACAGCTCCAATTCATGAATCCCAACAAATTTCTTAGACATAGATCTTTCAGTTGGCCATTGATAGTTGTTTGAGGCCATTTATTCCAAAAGGGAAGTAGCACCTTCAACTTTCTTTGACATCAAAGTTCCACCAGAAGTAGCATCAACTATAGTTCTAGTTTACCCATTTAACCTATTGTAAAACATCTGAAATTGGAACCAATCTAGCAATACATGTTGAGGGCAATGGCGAATCATATCTTTATATCTTTCCGATGCTTCATAGAGTGTCTCAAAATCATTTTGCTTGAATTGACCAATATCACTCCTGAATTGGGTTGTTTTTACAAGTGGGAAGAATTTAGCAAAAACCTTTCTACCATGTTCTGCCAACTAGAGATGCTTCCTAGTTGTAGAGATTGTAGCCAACCTCTAGCCTTGTCCCTCAATGAAAAAGGAAACAATCTCATTCTAATGGTGTCTTCAGTAACACCATTCATCTTTATATTGTCACAAATCTCCAAAAACATCGTCAAATGGATATTGGGATCAATAAGTGGCAATTCGCTAAATTGGACTTATTGCACCATGCTGATCAATACATGTTTGAGCTCAAAATTATAGACATTAATAATCTAGCGTTTTACACCTGAGTAGTTATCATTCACAATTGGCCTTACAAAATCCTTCAAGATTCGTGGTGGTGCATTCTGTTCTCCTTCAGCCATGGTTAGTACTTTCTTCGTGATATAAAGGTTCTTTTAATCTCCAGATCAAAAGGAATAATTTTTCATATTCTAGCACAGCACATCTAACGTTAAAAATACACCTAGAGAAAAATTAAAATAAAAAATATAAATATAAATAAAAAATATAAATATAAATGAAATAAAATATAATTCTAAATTAAAACCAAGATTACTTTATATCGATATTGGTAAAAATAAGAAAAAAATCAATTCTTGACAACGGCGTCAAAAACTTGATCACTACAAAACTACAAGTGCATAATATTGTAGTTTTATAATAAAGTGATAAGAAGAGTATCGTTCTCAAGGATTGACAACTTATTTTTGAAAAATACCAAAATTATACTAATCTCAATTTTATCTAGAGAAGTCACTAATGTTGTTATAATTGGAATTTAAAAAAAAATTTAAAAAAATGTACAAAAGAAAATAAAGGTATTGTTCAAAGATCAAATTAATGGGAAGAAAACTTCTAGGAAATCGATTTCATCTAATACCTCACTATGCTTTACTCATCTAACTAATTGAATTTTATTCTCTCTTTTTGTTAGCAATCTCCAAAAACTATCCAAAAACCACTTTCGATAGTCAATTGAAAATATTTTTGTTCATTAATTTACACAAGGGTTTTCAATTTAATAAAACAAGAAAGCATTAAGACCGATGATTTTAAAACTACACAAGTTCATAGAAGTCTTTTGATCTCTACATTTACCTATGCCGAAATATTCTAAATCTATTTTATAATTTCCTCTTTTGATGGTAAATCACAAGATTAAAATAATCTAATTAATGACATGTTAATTAGAAGCATTAAACTCAAAATAAATGGGACAAACATGAAGAGAAATAATTTAAATTAACATAGAAAATCAAGCATAGTTCATAACTAAATTACATATTTTTCCTAGAATAAAGAAAAATTAATTCATGCTAAAAATTAAATTTAACATAAACAAATATATATATATATATATATATATATATATCCCTCCGATTTTATTTTCTTTATATATATATATATATCCATCCAATCTTCTATATCATGTTACTTCTCTCCTTAATCTAATAATATATATATTATTAGATATATATATTAATTTAAATTTGAGAGTTCTTATATGATATGTTTCTAAAAATTTTGGATCTTCATTATCTTCAAATATGCAATAAAAATAAATAAAATTAGACTAAAGTTAAAGTTAAAAATGATAAATTATGTCAAATTATGCAAGTCATCATTAGTCGAACAAATTTTGACCAGACCTAGGCCTTTCTCTTAAGCCTATAAACATGTGGGAAATCCACCACTTAGGGAGAATACAATGAATACAAGGCATATATTGGAATTTCTACTACCTTTATTCAACTAGGTGAGGCTACAAAGAAATATGAATTAAGAAACATTCATTTTTCCATGTTACCTTTCTTTCAGCCTAAAAGATTCTTTGTCTTTCATTAGGGGCTTTTATTCAACATTACCAACATTCCCTCTTAGTGTACTCACCGTGGATCAACTTAGAATGTAGTGTTTTTCCTATACCCTTAAGGATAAGGCTAAGTCTTGGCTGATATCACTTCTCTCAGGTTCCTTGATGACATGGGAGGATGTACATAATAATTTCATGGCAAAATTCTATTCCTATTAGAAAACATCCGAGTTAAGAGTAAATATATATACTTTCTCTCAAATGAAAGGAGAATCTTTCCATGTGGCTTGGGAGAGGTTAAAACTATTCCTCACTTAATGCTCCAATTATAACTACCCTCTACAGCTACATAATCTATTTTTCTATGATGGATTGACATAATAATATCAATTCGTTGTTGACAACGTTGTTAGAGGAGCTATGAGAGAAAAGACTAACATAGAGATATACAATATCTTTGAGATGTTGGGTGCTAATTTTCAATAGAATAGCTCCCAAGTGAGAAAGGTTCGAGTCCATGAAATAAACTCCACTATAGAAGTATCCAAGAAACTTATACAACTGACCAAATAAGTTATGCTTCTCACTACACATGCTACCTCTAGCAAAGAACAATGTGGATTGTGTAATACATTGAGACATAGTGATGATGTATGTAATTACCAAGGAGAAGCACTTGTTGGACCTAAATTGGTCAATGCATTGGAGGCGTACCAAAAAATACCCACGTATGATCCCAATGCAAACACCTATAGCCTAGGATGGAGGCATCATCTCAAATTATCATATAAGCAAAATAATCATCTATTTTCCAGAGCTCCAATCAACAGGGACAATAATACGATCAAACGATGCCACATCATCTTTTGAATAAGCCAACTCTTGAGGATAACTTGAATGCTTTCATTCAAGTTAGCATAGACAATCAATCTAAAACTAATTAAAAGTTGGACTCAACAAAGGCTTCCATTAAAAAGGTATAGGTACAATTTGAGAAACTGGCTAAGAAATTGTAGAAGCAAGGTAAAGAAAAGTTTCTAGGTCAAAATATCAACTGAACTCAGTGACGAGGTGACATTGAGTTTACTAAAGAATGAAGTCCTCCAAGCAACGCCTTGCTAGAAACGATAAATATAAGTTCTTGATAAGAGGTAACCTTTTTTTTGCCTTAATTTAATTTATTTTACAGCTATAATTGTTTTTATTTTTTATTTTGTTTTTCTTTTTTCTTTTAAATATTAAACTATTTAGGTGTAGTTATAATCATAAATTTTGTTTTATTTTAATTTTAATTTAGATTTAAGTATAAAATTAGTTATTTGTTAATTTTATTGTTTTCATTATTTTTAATGTTTAATTGTAGTTATAACTTTTTATATTTTTTAGATTTAATTTAGTTAGTAATATATATATGCTCATATTGCAATATGCATTTTTTCTATGCTACATCCACACGTGTTTTATGTTCAGAAATATCATCCCTAACATGATTCAAACACAAATTCTTTCACATTTTCTTATATTCTTCACAAAATATAACTTTTTTTCTCCTTTCAAACACCACATAACCCTCAAAAATCACATATTTTTTCTACAATCTTTTAAATCTATTCATAGGATTCCGTCCCTTTCTATTTTCTAACCATTCGTTGAAAGTTTTTGGAAAAAACATCAATAAGCCAACAATCTTCATGTTCTTTAAAGGGGTGTTCTTCAAACTTCATCTTTTTTAACAACATAACTAAGTAATAAAAAAATTAGAATTTAAGCCTTAAAATTCTCTAAATTTTTATGGATTATGTTTTTACTAAAAAGAGTTCCAAACCCTATTTGAATAAAATAAGAGTAAGGAAAATTTTACATTAATTAGTACTATGTTGTTTGTTTTATTTAGATTGTTTATGAACCCTTGAATTTATATTTAATTGATTTTAAAAAAATGGCACCAAAAAGGGGTAAAATTAATAAAGGAAAGGAGACAGGAACTTCTTTACATGTAATAGTGAAAAGTTTACTAGTGTTGAAGCCAAGTTAAGATTTGATATACATGCAGAAATAAATAAAAAATTATAGTTGAAAAGGGTATAGACTTTGAACAAGGACAAAATTACCAATTTGAGGGTATTAATTATGTGATAAAAGCTCTCGGTTAGAGATAGTTCGTTAAGAAAATCCAAACTGTTGTAGAATCTGTTGTTAAGAAATTTTATGTAGATATTTCCAAGGTTTTCAATAACATGATTGAAGTACGGTTTTGTTTGGGTTATCAGATATTAATGTTTATTATGGTTTGATGAATATAAGCCAGGGTGAGTACGAGACATACTTCAGTAATGTGAAATATGTTGTAGTAATTGAAAGCTTAGTAGTAGAAAGTGCTAAGTGGGGTTATGATAGTAGTAAATAAATGGGTTTTGAAGCTAAATATTTGGGTAAGGTTTCCCTTTATGGAAATATTTTGTTTGTTTAAGACTTATGCCTACTACTCATTATAGCTCTATGGATAGAGAGAAGGAAATGTTATTGTATATCTATGGATGTTGGAAACATAATTAACTATCAAATGAAGTTGTTTGCTAACAACAACTTATTTAGTTACTTCTTCCCCTAGCTCGATACTACTTTATGTGTAAAAGCGGGGTGATACATCCAAAAGGTGATATGTTTCAACCTAGTGAATTATTAAATATGGCTTAGTTTAATGAACTCATCCTGGGTACTAATATTTCCCAAAGAGAAAGAAGAGTCAATTTTTCATCAAGAACGACATTGAAGGATGAAGTTCAATATTTAAATGAAAGAGTGACTTACTTGAAAAATTATGCCCAAGCTTACATTGCACAACATTCTGCATTTGTAAATCGATAGCATCGTAATCAGGTGAATTCTAACCATTTGTTCTTTGAAATGCATCGATTACAACTTAATCATCTCATAGTGGATTCAAGCCATTTAAGAGAACCAAAGAATCAAGATTATGATTTCATCTTTACATACTTGAACAATCACAACCTGATGAAGAAATACTGGATGATATAGAGGACTAAGCTCCAAACTTGCTCTGGGTTTTTATGAGTTTTTATTTTCATTACATGTATTTTGTTTTAGTTTGTTTTGTGAACTTTATTTTAATCGCTTTTGTTTTTGAATATTATGTTTACTTCTTGTTAACTTTTTAGTTTCTTTATTATCATGTGAACATTGTTTATTATATTTAGAACTATTGAATCTTGTAATTATTTGTTGTGATGTATAAAAAGTATACGACATTTTGTCTGTGTGGATGAAACTATTTGAAATGATGAATGCACATGAATTTTCATATCACACTTGATCACGATAAAAAAATAGGTAACGTTTCTCTTTTTTATTTCTTTACCTTTAATTTACATTTGTTACATTGAGGTAATGTAAATTCTAGATTGGGTGGAAAAAGTTACATTTATATAAATGTTAGTAATTTTTAAATTTTTTATTAAACATGTTTTTACATTTCACTTATTTTTATTTTTATTTTTTTTATTGGTTTATAAAAAGTTAGATTAATTTTAAAAACTTTCTTTAAAAATTATCATGATTTTAGTTCATTTTAAGCAAATCATTGAGTTAGTACAATGTTAGATCAATATTTTGAACATATCATGGAGTAATGTGTTATTTATTTGTCAAAATTTGCATTTAATGATAAAATGTTGAAATTAAGATAAATTAAAAATTTGTGTTTAGGAAATAAATAGTAGAGACTAACTTGTGAGGATATTTTACGCTTTTATCTTTCCATTCAGAGTGATAGTATTTTTCTACTTCTTTAAATACTATTCTTATCAATTTAAATTTTTAGATGATCTCTATAAACTTTGTATCAAATATTAGGATTTTTACCTATAAAGTATCATATACTTATTTTTATTGCTTAAATTGAATGACTTGTCAAAATTAAAAGTGCTTCTTTCATGCATGACTTTCATAAAAAGAGAAATATCTAAGATTCTCTTAAATCAATGCAAAATAAAATCAAAATTAACCAATTATTAAAATCCTACAAATATGTATATGGGTCCACACTCTAAATACTATGACACAAAAATCCCTAAAATTGTGAGAAATGGTTATTACATGGGAAATAAATCTTATTTAAGCCATTGTATTTTCTTCATCTCTAAAGATATATACTTGATATTTTTATTTTATTTTATGATTTTAATTGATTCAAAAAATGGTATTTGATTTCTTTATAAATTCTATCATTTCATGAAATCAAATACTATGCATAATTATGAACATTTTTCTTCTTTAAACATATGCAAATCTATTAGTTCATTTATTTACATAAATTATATTCACTTATAACTTTGAATGAGTACTTAAAACCATAAGATTAGAGTAATATGGAGAGTATGACTTGTGAGATTAAGAGTTGAAGTGAATTTCGTTTACAAACATCGAAATTAAGTAAATCAATAATGATACATTTTTTACATGGACTATAAATTTATGATTTTTAACTAATTTTACAATAAACTATGAATATTTAGGATATTATTTCAACTTATGTTTTGGATTTTAATTTTGTACTTAAAATATACCGAAGCATAAGAAGTTTGTATTTTATTTTAAATTTTTGATTTTTTGTTTGTTATTTGTTATTTGTTTATTTTTGTTATTTTCTATTAATTTTTGCATTTAGTTTGATGTTTGTAGGTATCATCATTAAAATTCCTCATAAGATTTAAACTTGCCCACTAGGACAACCTAAGGGTTTAAATGCTTGTTGCATACGCTAAATACAATCACGTCAATCTACAAAAATGATTTAGAATAGTTTAATTTATTTATTTTGGTTTTTAGTTTTCTTTGGTAAAATACTAGTAAAAAGCTGATTGAGAGTTGTGATGAGTGCTTGAAAATAATTAAATTTAACGTGATATATATAAATTTCAGTATCAAATTATGATTTATATTTTCATAATTTTATTATTATTTTAGCAAATCTATGTTTTCGGAATCACGAATATGTTTTGTTGTTTTTTAGGTATTTTTTGCTTCAAATTATTCAACTAATAAACACTTGAAGAATTATACCTAGAAGCACTTAATTGCAACCAAAGAAGAATAAATGAGTAAACATGTAAATCTTATATATGTATCAATCAAGCTTGTAAAGGGGTGCAGTAAAAAGACGATAGAAACATACAATTTAGCGGGTGTCGCGGTGGTTGAATTTGTGTTCCATGACATGAATGTATTGGGTCATAATTTAAACACGTATGAAATCAATGCATGTTGCGGTGGTAGAAAAATCCATGCCACGGTGCTTGATGATTGCTTACTCACGATCCATTTTCTTTCCTCCGTTTGTAGTATGCTCCACTTTATAAATACTCCTTATCCTATCTTATTTCAATCATCCCATAGCATTCACCCACCCTTCTTAGTTTTTTAGTTTTATAATTTTTTTTAATTTTTTCTCTCAATTTGAAAGTTGAACAAAGTTTTAGTTTATGTTCATGTTATAAACAATTTAGATTAGGTTATTACAATAAGTGACACCAATAGAAGTTCTTCTTTCATATGACAGAATGGTGCATGAATTATCTATAAAAATACAGTTGGTTAACTTTAATTATATTTTATTTATAGATTTAATTTAATGTAACTTTTTGAATGTTATTTTGAACTTATTAATCATTTATTAAATCTAAACATGTTTGGTTGATTATGATAAAAAGATTTTAATTATGTTATTATGCTCGTGTAAATTATTTAGGTTAATATTTTTAATAATTATTAAACACATATTATTTTCTATTCAAAATTACAAAATTTATTATTGATCGTATCAAATTTAAAATATGAAAATTAGATTTTAAAAACATGAATCTAGATCTAATTTAAAATCATACTCTATTTCAAATAGTTTTATAAGAATATTGAAAAATATATTGATAACAAATTGTTCAAAATATATTTTAAAATCTAAAAGTTAGGTTGAGATTCATCGATCTAAAAATCAATTTAGACACTAGAGATGGCAAGTTAAATGGTTTGATAATTTCTTAAAAAATAAGTATAATTTAACTAAAATTTAATTTTTTTTGCCGTGACAAGCTACATTTAATTAATAAAGAGTAACGGCCTTACCAAAAGTGTTATTTATATTTATAAGAAAGAATCAATAATCTGAGTTTATAGTTCATTAACCTAATAATTCTATTAAACATAATTAATTAACTAAATATCTAATTAATTCTCCATTAATTAATGAATTGCATGTCTGCATGTAATTTGTGTAAACCAATCTATCTTTTATCTTTTATTATTTTATGACACCAAATTCGATTTTCCAAACTAAACAATTATGACAAAGTATTTGGGCTTATTTTTCATTTTTAAGAATTTTGTTGAATTATTTAAAAATCACCTAATTCCTCTTTAGACCTACCTTAGAAGTATAATTGTTTCTTTTTACAAAATGATATGTACACTTGTGAATTATTTATAAATATACAAAATTGTGCATCAAGATTTTTTGCATCACCTATTAACTGAAAAATAGATTTCAAGTTGAGTAAGAACACAATTTTGTAAAGCACCAACAATAGTTATAATTAGGGAACCATCCTACAAAGGAACACCTTGAATTTGTCTAGGCTACTCTTCTTAACCAAATCTTGAATGTACTTATGTTAGGACAAGCGAATGCTATCAACAGATTTTGAGGCTTCAATGCCAACAAGTAATTGCAATTTTACGAGGTCTTTAAGATGAAATTTGGAGTGAAGAGCTTGGATAAGAAGAGTAATGTAGTTGGAATTAGAACCCATGATGATAATATCATCAACATAAGCCAAAACAATGGTCAAGATATTTTTATTGTGAAAAAAGAACATAAATGGATCAACTTTGGATTTAGTGAAGCCTAAATCTTTCAAGCTCTCACTCAATTTGTTAAACCATATTCGAGGAGCCAACTTAAGGCCATAGAGAGCTTTGGTCAGTTTGCGTACGCGATAGGGGTTAGTTGAATTCTCAAAATCATGTAGTTGTTTCATATATATACAATTTCATCCAACTCATCATTTAAGAATGCATTATGTACATCTAGCTGCTTGAGAGACCAATTGTTGGAGAATGCCAAAGAAAGAACCAAACTAATGGTTTATGGCTTAGTCACAAGATCAAATATTGCAAAGAAATCAGTGCTTGCTTGGTGATCATACCCATTGGAAACTAATCGAGCCGTATACTTGTCAAGTGTTCCATCACTTCTAACTTTAGTTTTGTAAACCCACTCATACCAACGGTACTGGAATCCTTAGGACACTCAATCAATTCATATGTTCCATTTTTCAAGAGAGCTTCACATTCTAGTTTCATAACATCTTCCAATTCTACTATACATTTAGCATGATTGAAATTTTTGGGTTTAGAAAGAAGAGAGGAACCACTGAATACAGTGAAGAAAAGCTTAGGTTTGAAAAGACAAGCTTTAGACAGAGTAGTCATGTTACGAGAGTTGGTGGTAGTAGGAGGAGGTGCAAAAAGAAGCTCAATAACAAGTTCAATCCTAAGATTGAAGAGGAGTTAAGATACTAGTAGGAGATACAATTTGAGGAACATTAGAAGAAAACAAGTTGGGTAGGAGAAAAAGACAAAGAAACAAAATTCACAGAGTGAAGAGACACTGGTGAGTTTGAAAACACATGTTCAATCTCAAGAGGAATGGACAACACAGATGGAGAAGGCACTTGTTGACTAGGAATAATGTTAGATAAAGGTGATCCATGTGGTGTGAGATGAGAAAGCTTAGAAGAATAGGACAAGCTCTCTCATGAAACAATAAGAGTACTAGGTATAATAGTAATAGGAAAAATAAAGAAAAAGAATAGACACAAAAGAGTCACAAGTAGGTTGTGTAGGAGTGTTAGGAGACTGAAAATACTCCTCATGAAAGGTGACATGCCTATAGGTTTAAAGCCTTCCATTATAGGATTAAGACACAAATAACCATGATGTTTAGAAGAATAACCAAGAAATGTGCAAGACACAAATCTAGTCTGGAGCTTATGCACATTATAACTTCTAAGGCATGGAAAACACTTAAACCCAAAGACCCTTAGAAAAGAGTAATAAAAAACTCTTTTATAAAGTAGTTCATAGGGTGATTTACATGACAAAACATGAGAATGTAATAATATGTTTAAATTATAAATTGTAGTTCTAAAAGTATACAAACAGTATATCATGGGTAGACTTGAGTGAAACAAGAGAGTTAAGCCTCTATCAACAACCTTTCAATGCTTGCTTTCCAAAGCCACATTATGTTCAGAGGTGCGGGGGCATGTAATATGATGAACAAGACCAGTATCACTGAGTTTAGAAGACAGAAAATGAAACTATCCTCCCCCGTCAAACTGCACACACTTAATTTTGTAATTAATATTTCTTTCAATGATAGCCATATAAGATTGGAATGTAGAACATGCTTGATCCTTTGTTTTCAGAAAATAAATTCACACGTATCTGCTAAAGTCATCCATAATAAGCATAAAATACTTAGCACTAGTTGTGGATACAACATATGAGGTCTAAAGATCTACACAGAGTAAATCAAAAGGAGATGTAGAAGAAAAATGCTTAAAGACAAAAGGAATTCTATGTGCTTTAACTAGTGAACAAATTTTGCAGATAGTTTTATTAGGTAAACTATTTAAAAAATCAAGCAAATAAGCCTTAGCAAGTCTTTGAAAAAGAACATAAGAAGGATGTGATATGCATTCATGCTATAGAGACACTACATCAAGTTACTAAAAGAAATACGAATAGAAGGAGAACTAAGAACAGTATCATTACCACATATTATAGCATGATTTATAGTGTATAGTCCTTTCTCAGCCTTGCCATGTGCCAAGGTTCTCTTTGTTCGTTCCTCCTTAACACATAAAGTGTTAGCATGAAACTTAATAAGGGCACTGTTATCCTGACACAACTTATGCACATAATCTAGATTATATGAAACATCAGGTGTGTGCAAGACATTTCGAAGAAAAATATGACTACCAGAATGAGTGGAAACATATGAATGACCAATATGTATAATAGGAATTGAATTACCATCACCAATAATCACGGAATGAGAACCACAATAAGGCATACCATGGTCAAGGTTATCAACATCATTAGTGAGGTGATGCTTGGCTCCTGATTCCAGCAACCAACTTATAGTCACCTGATTATACGAGGGAATTGAAACATGTATAGTTGAAAGAGATCCATTAGAACGTAATCCTTTCTTGCCTATGAGAATATCACGAAGAAAGAAACACTTGTTTGTAGGATGATATTGCTTTCCACAAATCTTGCACTAAACTTTTGGTGTATTCCACCTAACTTGTTTACCTCTTGAGTTATATGCTTGATCAACTTTCTTGTTGCCAGATCATATACTTTGAGCAAAAACTCTCGAGGATTCCAACCTGCCTTTCCTAAAGCTTCACTATTATGAGACACATTGCCAGACTGCCTTGAAAAATTGGCCACATTAGCTCGTGCAAAATAATTGCTACTACTATGATATTGCTCAATAAGATTTTCGTAGGTTAATAGCATATTATGAACCTGATCTAATAAAATAGAATTGATGCTCATATTAATGCGAGAGACAAATGTATTATAATCTGAATGGAGACCTCTAAGTCCATACAAGATAAGATCTCTCTCAGGAATTGGCTCACCAATTGCTATGAGATGAGCACCAACAGTTTGATTTGTTGAACAAAATCCTCTCAAGAAAGACTATCCTTCTTGAGCGGCTGCAATTGAAGCCTTAAATCCATAACCCTAGCTCCTAAAGAAGCAGCAAAAACTGTCTCAAGTGTACACCATATATGTGCAGCTAAATATTTCCTTACAATGTGAGAAACAACATTGCTAGACACTGATTGAAAGATCTAACTCTTCGCTAGGCTGTTGATTCTATTCTAGCGATAAAATTTTGGTGAAAGTTGTCGAGTACTTTTGAGAAACTTCATTGAAAGATCAATTCAGGAATCAATATATTCCTCGAGACCATATGCAGTGATGATGAAAAGCATCTATTCTTTTCAAATCAAGAAGTTAGTATGATTAAGCTTGATCATAAAATTTATGTTCACTGGTGGCAATGCAACATGAGAAGAGAAAGGTTGAGATTGGGAGTCTTCTCCCCTCAAAGAATTATCAAAATTCGGTGACTATTTTGTCGAAGAGTTTCATAGATCCTCTTGATGTTTTAAGCTTTGAGATCATAAACTGAAATGTAGAATGAATGGAAGAAATGCTTTCAATTGAGCAAATGAATTGATAGCTTACAAGTGCTCCAATATGCATGAGACGAAGAAGAAATAAAAATAATAATTTAGAACGCAACTTTCATTCCATTAATTCAAACAACTCAGTTTTGCAACTTATAGCAGATAGATGTAACTGCTTAACTGGTCAAGAATTCCATTTCCAACAATCTAGAAAATTCTATTTCCAACGTTATAGACTTTACTGAATATATCGGGGAAAAAGGTGAAAACAATATTTATACTTCTTTAAAAAAATTTACATTAAACAAACAACATTTAATTGTATAATGATTAAATTAAATTACAATTAACTTGTTATTTATTTAACTCCAACAAATTAAATCTCATTTAAATTTATTAGATGATATCTTTATTATATATTTTAATATATTTTTTATATAATTTTCTAAAAACAATCAATATATATATATATTTTTTTGTTAATAGATTTTAGCATCTATACTTTAAAAATTTTGAATACAAGATTTTTTCCTTATCCTATAGTAGTATATATCGATTAGTTACAAGACAATTAACACAATATTTTTTAGTTTACTAACATAAAACTCTATTTTTTTTAATAAAAAACATTAAACTCTAATTTATTATTCTTAAAAAATCACCAAATTCAATCGATTAGAATAGAGTTTAGTTAATCAACCCTTTTAATTTTTAAAAAAATCAAATATTATTTATTATTTTTAAAATATATATTCTCAATCTTTTAATCAAGTCTCAGTATTAATGGTTTTTTAAAAAAATTAATTATATTAATATTATATTTAATTAAAAATAAAGTTATTATCACATTTTATTTTTATAATATAATTATTATTAAGTCTAAAAATTATTAAAAATATTTTCAATAATTTTAAAATTAACAACAAATATATTATAAAATAATAATTTAAAATAACCAATAATCACACCCTTCATTAATCATGTCATCATATATGCACGAGTATTAAATTTATTTATTACTTCATGAACTACTTTTTTTGTTTTATGGCTGGGATTTTCTTGAAGTACGTTCTTTTGATGGCAAACCTTTCACTTGATCTTATAAGGAAACATCATATATTTCTTTTCCTGGGGATTTGAATGACTAGTCATAATTTTCGATAGTCCATCACATCAAATAAAATTGCAGGAGTTCAGGTTTACAATTTGAAAAAATCTCCAAAACAATGAGACCATCTGTAGAATCGGAGGTTATTTTTGTTTAATTATAAGATAAAGCGATGAAAAACCTCCTTAAATTAAATTATCTATATTACTTACTGTCTTAAATTAAAAATAATATTATTAATTTTATAAAAATAATTAATCAAAATAAATTATATTATTTTAATAATTTTATTTAAAATATTATTATTATTATTATTAAATAATTAAAATACGAATATTTAAGAAAAATAAAAAATAAAAATAAAATTTAATATTCAAAAATTTTTAAAAAATAAAATTTAAATATATATTTTAATTTTTAATAAAAATTAAAAACTTATAACATATTAAAATAAAATATAAACAATTAAAAAATATTAAAAGATTATGATTTTTTATATTAATAGTAACTTTACTATTATTAAAGACTTGAGTTTTAATCGTATTTAATGTATTAAATGATATCATTTTTAATTTAAAAAATTAAACAACACAAATAATTTATTTAAAAAAAATTTATAACATGTTTTTTAATACTATATGTGTGTAAACATCTATTTTTAACCCATTGTATGGAATATCCATGTTTATCCATGTTTGATCTGCTATATTATTAATATATAAGGGGTGTTAGATTAAATTAATCTTATTATTCACGAAAATTAATAATTTAATTTATTATATTTAGGTTGAATTCAAATGATGCCATGATTTTTAGGAAATTTTAAATGTTGATTTGTTATTTAATTAAATTAAATAGAATGAGGCATGTGTGACATTCTTCTTGGATATTGTATAAAACTTCTAAGAAAGTGGAGTATAAGAATTTCAAGAAATCTAAACTGAATTCCTTGAATGATTGTATTTAAAGCATATAGTACACATAGCTCTTCCATCCAATTACATCACTTGTATGCTAACAAGCAATTAATAGAATGTGAGAGTTACTTTACATATATGTTCATATAGGAGTGAGTAAATTTACTATAAATTTATCTAAATTAAAAATAATTTTTTATTTCATATATTGGATTCGGATCGAATCGAATAAACAAATTTTATAATCATATCAGATTCAGATTGATAAATTTTATAATCCGTTTCAATCCAATTGAGATAAAATTATTATTAAAATTATAAATAAATATATATTTTATTTTATAATATATATTTTATATATAAATATTATACATATCTAATTATATTAAAATGTCTTTCATTATAAAAAAAATTAAAATTAAATCTCTATAATAATTTAATAATTATCTAAACATAATTATGATACTTTTGATTTTATTAATTGTGATAATAATTGATGAATTTTGTTAAAGATGTACCAATTTAAAATTTAAACATTTCATGTATATTATTTTCAATATCAATCTGACTTTATCTGATTTGAAAATTTTTATATATGTGAATTCATATTAGTTTAGATTGATTATATTATCGGATAATATTTGGATTAAAATTTTTTAAATCTAATCGAATTCGGATCAGAAATTTCACTTCACCATTGTGTTTAGATATAGCATATGTAAACAAAAAGTAGAGATATGTACCTTGATCATTTGTTAAAAATGAACTCATTGTATTGTTGCTTATTCACCCATCGTTGTGTGCATGTTGTGAGTTCTTCATCTCTACCCAAACACAATACCCGACACACCACAAAAACCCAGAGATCATAAAAGACAGCTTAATATCTTAGTTATAACATTTGGGTTGTTATGAAACGGGCTTATAAATGGATCCGCTTAATCGACCAACTAAAGCACTTGAGAGAGGTGAGTATATGGGGTTTGTACGTACACATAATGTTGGAAAAAAGATAAAATTTAATAAAAAAATGATTGTTGGGAAATGTGCCTTATCCCACATTGGTTTTTTATATTATTTTAAAGAGGTATAAATAGTGAATAGTTGGCTATTTGGATTGGACCCCAAGGGGCACCCACTTTTGTAGAAGGGAAGAGGACTTAAGCAAATGTGATACCACACACGCACACGCGCGCGCCGCCGTCTGTTCGACCGACCGGTCGACCACTTACAAAAATGCTTGTTATATATATATATATTTTTTCTTCAGAAAAATGACCGTTATTTTCTTTTATTAAAAATATGGCCGTTTGTCTTCTTTATTCAGAAAAAGAGTCATTGCTCGTATTTACTCACAAAAATATTCGTTACTCGTCTTTAATATCTAAAAATGGACGTTACTCTCATTACTCAGAATGTCCGTTACGCTTTTAATTCCCAAACATTACCGTTTTATTCATAATTGCCACACGGTTTCTAAAACCTATAAAAAGAGGGCTTCAATTCTCATTTACAACACAAAAATCTCAGCAAATAATTCTCACTACAAACAATTCTCTCTGTAACTCTAAGTTATTTTTTAGTTTTCCGAGCAACATTTTTCAGGTGTAGCATTCCGGTCTTCATCATTACAATGAAGTTCCGAGACAGAGAAAAAAGATTATGGGCTGTTTTATCCTGGGGACGACGGGGCTGTGTTTGCTTGCACAAATTGGACAGAGCCGCGAAACGTCTTAAAGAGAGCGGCCTAGTCCGCGACTCAACCCAAGCAGTTCATTCCAAATTTTCCGGTAATATTGTTTCAGTACTGTTATTAACAAACTTGTCTCAACACATAATAAAACAATATTTTGGTCTATCGTATTATGTTACAATAAAATTATATATGTTAACTTTAATCCATTGTTTACGTGTAATTAATTTAATTAAATGATTATATTAATTTAAAAAATAATTCAAATATTATCCCAATTGAATTGCATAATCATATATTAATATTTAAACTCTCACTCACCAAAGATACTATTAAAACTCAACATTTTTACATGAGGAACATAGTATAAGAGTCAAATCCTTACTAAGCGGATTTGTAAATCAGGTTGTTAGTAGGCGAACATAATTGGCCTTCTTTATATCATTTTAAGTCTTATTGTCAAAATTGCAATCACTATCATGATCTCCTCTACTCTCAAAATGAACGGATACAAACATTCTATATAGAGATGATATGATTTCCCTTAGTGCTTAGAACGATAGAGATGATATGATTTCCTTTTGTGCTTAGAACGAAAGTGGGCTTTCAAAAGAAACTATAATATTCTTAAATTCTGCCATTTTTTTATTGGAATCTTTTTTCTTTAACTATGTAATTTTTTTCAATTTTTTTTTTGAAATTATTGTAACTTGAAATTACTAAATTATATAATTAATCTTAGTTAATTAAATATGTAATTAATAAATGCATTTTATGTCGTGTATAACTTTTAATTTCAACAATGTTATGTTAAATATTGAACCAATTTATTTGACCATTTTTATTAAATTATGAGACGTTAACAAACAAGTTAAATAATTATATAATTAAATTACATAATTTAAATTTAACTCTTTTCACAATTTATAAGAATACTGGTGTTTCTATTATAAAGAAAAACGAAGAAGTCATATATAAGTTACTTGACAATACCACAATATCATCTAAGAGGACAGTGTTTGGTATCAAAAAAGAAGTTATATATAAATTACTTGAAAATATCACAATATCATCCAAGAGGAGACTGTTTGGTATCAAAGCGAGGATTACAATTTGAAACTATGGTCCAATTAAAATAATGTATTACATTAGCACCCATATTCTCTATTGTGTTTAAGGTGTTCATATATTATATTGTAACATATGTATAATTAATTAGTTTATATTCATATTATTTGCAATATTCTTTTATGATGCAGGTGGATCCAAGAGATTTGTTCTAGTTTTTTTTTTCTTATAAATATATCTCAGCTATATTGGGGTCCACAAGGTTTTCATATTCTTCAAAAATATCTTCAACCTTTCAAAATATTAAATATGACATTCGAGTTTAATTAACATAAATGAAAGATAATGGTTGATTAATAATATTTTTGTAATATGTTTAAAATTAAAGAGTATCTTCAATTTTAAATTAAAATTTTAATTTCTTTCATATTTTAATATTAAATAATAAATAATACTAAACTAATAAAATAAATATAAATAAAAATATTTGTTTTTATTTTATTCTAATGCATAAAGCATAAAAATAAAAATAAAAAGAATTTTTTTATAAAATTCTTTTAATTTAAATAATGAGTAATCAATATTTTTTGAAAATGTGTGTAAAGATTGTACATGAAATACCACACAAAAATATATGCACATGCCTATCAATTAAGAAAACAAAATTGAAATACATACTATATATGAAAATTTTATTTTTATTTATCTCACAAAAATATGTGAGAGATAGAAAGTAAAACGATAATGGCTTTAATGATGGAAACTATTTTTGATAATACACGTAACCTCAATTTTGTTAGAGACATATTTTTAAATATTATGGATATTTGAAAAAAAAATATGAAACTTGTAAATATTATGTTGTGGGCGGAAGCAATAAATAGCAGTATATGAATATATCAAAGCGATAAAATGAACACACAGAATTTACGTGGTTCGACGGTCGCTTTAGGTCGCGGGAGCGGCAGATATTATTTGAATTGAAAGTAGGAAATATACGGAATACGATCTGATTTCCTCACTAATAATATCTCTCAAGTGTTTCCCAAAACTCACAAGTATTTTCTCTCTTTGAGTTTGCTTATACTCTCTACGATTTTTTCGATTTTTGCCTTGTTCTTCAATGCACGAACTCTTCCCTATTTATAGATGAAGAAGAAAGGCTCCTTTTCTAAATTGTGCCATAATTTAAGCCTTAAATTAGGCCACCAATTTCCTTAAATTAATGCCACTATTTTCCTTAAATCATGCCTGAATCATGCCTGAATTAGGCCCTTAATTTCCCTAAATTATACCCTTAATTTGTTACTTTTGAGCCAATATTCAACAATCTCCACCTTGGCGAAAAAGTTCATAACGCTGCCTCCAAATGCACCCTAGGAGCCTAAGCTCGAGAGATGTTGATCAAGTTCAAACGGTGTTGAAGCACTTGATCCTTATAACCACCTTGTAAAGCATATCCGCAGGGGTTATCTGATTCCGACTTTATGGAGTATAACATTCCCTTCATCGACGATTTCCCGAACAAAATGAAATCGAACATCGATGTGCTTGAGTGCGACCATAATGAACTTGGTTCTTTACCCAAACAAATGGCACTACAGCATTTCGCGAGAAAACCTCCACGTTCTTACGAACAACGTGCCCAAATCCTTACTCGGCACCCGGCCATATAGCTTCTTTGAATGCTTATGTTACAGCCCATATACTGCACTCTGTAGTAGCATACAAAGCTACGATTGGCTGCAATGTTGATCTCCAACAAATGGTCCTCCTGCCATTGTGAACACATAACCCGGTTGTAGATCGACGCTTATCCGGATCTCCAAAGATAGTCGGAATCCACGTATCGACTAGGTGTTTACCTTCGGTCTTGTCTCTCAAACTTCAAACCAATATCCACAAGACCGTAGATGTAGTAGAATCCACTTCACTACTTGCCGGTGTCCTTTACCGGATTATGCGTATGTACCCTCACCATACTAACGGCGTGGGAAATATCGTGCAGTGCAAACCATTGCATACATCAAGGCACCAACGGCATTTGCATATGGAACACGTTCCATTTGCTTCTTCTGCATCGGTGGTCTTGGGTGATATTAATGCATAATTGAAAGTGAGGAGGAAGCGGTGTACTTACCTGGTTTGGTTTTTTCATCAATGTCAAACTTTGTGGTACTTTCTTGAATCTGAGTACACGTGTCGACAGACGGTACTTGCAACTCTATCTCTTGTGATTTCCATCCTAAGAATTTTCTTAGCTTCTCCAAGATCTTTCATTTCAAATTTCGAACTCAATAGAGCCTTGATCTATCGATCTCGCACTCTGCTTCAGATGCAATCAACATATCATCAACGTATAAAGAAGCAAATAAATGAAGGTACCGTCTTGGAGTTTCGAAAGTATACGGTATGATCAAGCGACTACGTGTGTACTTTTTCTCTCGATGAAGCTATCAAAGCGCTTGTACCATTTTCGCGGTAATTGCTTGTAGAATTGACTTGCTCGACTTGCGAGCCTAATTCTCTCGTCCCGAATTTTGAAGCCATCCGGTTGAGACATGTAGATTTCTTCGTTCAAAGTACCTTGGAGAAAAGCTATTTTGACATCGAGTTGAAAGCTAACTCGAGATCAAGTGTGCTACAAAGCCAATAGTATCCGAATAGATGAATGCTTAACAACAAGGTGAGAATACCTCGTTGTAGTCTATTCCTTCTTTCCGAGCATAGCCTTTTGCTACCGGTCGCTTTGTATCGATGTTGTCTTTACCAGGGAGCACTTTCCTTCTTAGCATAGACCCGTTTGTAACCAATAGTTTTCTTTCCTTTGGAAAGTTGAACCAACTCCCAATCTGATTCTCACGTAGAGACTTCATCTCTTCATCCATTTCCATTTTCCATTTCATACTATCAACTCTTTGACGGCTCTCTGTAAGTGCATGGGACATCATCATCAATTCTTTGGAGGTCAATGCTACCATGCATTATTATGCGGTAGGCTTCCTAATCTCCATTCTCTCTCGAGTAGTGGTGGCAATAGATTACGGTGGCGATTAATCGGTGGTGATGGTGAGAGAACCTCCACCTCAATTCGAGATATCTTCTTGATCATCAATTTCATCTTCACCACGATCGGTAATTGGTGCAATCTTTTCTGGATCTTAGAAGTCTCAAGCATCACCTTAGAAAGAGTATTTGGACTTTCATTCTCTTTCTCTGAATTTGTTTGTCTCAATATAACTTGATTTCGTCGAATGTAACATCTCGGCTTAAGACGATCTTCTTGGATTCACCACACCAAAGTCGAAATCCTTTAACTCCTTCCCCTTAAAGCCCAAGAAAACAACTTTCTTTGCTCTCGGATCCGGGCTTTGGATTCACTAACATGAAAATATGCAGGGACATCCAAATATTCGCTATGAATCATGTCAAGTAGCGAGGTTGTCCAGACCATTACCTCTTTAAGAGTTTTTCCATCTAATGCGATCGCAGGAAGTCTGACTATATGAGTTGCATATGACAAAGCCTCGACCCAAAATGCCTTGCTCAATTTGGAATGAGATAGCATCATCGAACTTTGTCAACCAAAGTACGATTCATTCGGTTCTGTGACTCCATTACGTTGTGGTGTACGAGGAACCGAAAAATGTCACGATTATCCCTTCATCTTGACAAACTTTAAAGAAAGGATCGATTTATATCGCCACCATTATCGGATACGAGCCTTTTAATCTTTCCTACCTGCATTGCGAGTCTCGATCATTTTCTTCCATTTAAGAAAGATATCCAGAACTTCATCTTTGTGACTCATAGTGTATATCCAGACATATCTAGAGAAATCATCAATAAAAGTCACAAACCAGCATTTATCTCCAAGTGAAGCATTCTTGGAAAGTCCCCAGATATCTGTGTGAATATAATCAAGAGATCCCTTAGTACGATGAATGGTAGTGCCGAACTTGACTCTTGTTTGTTTTCCCATTACATAATTCTCGTAGAAATCAAACTTTTCAGTCTTGGCACCTTTCAAAAGACCATGCTTCATTAAGCCTTACAAAGCCTTTTCACCGACATGCCCTAAGCACATGTACCACAGGCGGGAAGAATCATTTGTCTTTTCTTCAGAACTACTTGAGACAACTGATCTTCCTGTAACTGTACTCTCATCTAGGAAATACAAGTTCGCTTTCCGAGTACCCTTCATCGCTACAAATGCACCTCGTACAACTTTCAAGATTCCATTTTCCAATGTTACCTTGTAACCATCAAAATCTAGAACACCTAAAGAAATGAGGTTTTTCTTTAGGTCAGGAATATACCTTATATTTGTAAGTCATCTGACTGTACCATCGTGCATCTTTAATCGTACTGTTTCGATCCCTTTTGTTTGACAGACATTGTCGTTGCCCATAAGCACAACTCCTCCATCGAGCTCTTCAAAACTCGAAAACTAATGTCTGTTTGGACACATATGATAAAAATATCCAGAATCAAGGATCCATTTATCTGAGTAGGTTTCTGATGATGAGACTCAAAAGGTTGATTCTTCATCTTCATCGGCCTTCTGTGCAACATTTGCATTTGACTTGTCCTTGTTTGGACAATCTTTCTTCTAGTGCCCTTTCTGGTGACAATAGGCACACTCATCCTTCGCAGGATGTCTTCTGGATGACTCTCCTCTGGACTTTGATCTAGATTTCCCCCTATTATTTGATCCGCCAGATTTTTTGTTGTTAGTCACCTCATTTGCCGTCAATGCTTCGATATTGAGTCTGTGATCATGTTGATCCTTCTTCCTAAGATTTTCGTTATTTACCAAAGCATTTGAAACATCTACGAACTTAACCTCATCCTTTCCATATAACGGGGTTATGGTTAAATGCTCATAGCTTCTCGGGTAATGAATTCAACAACAACAAAGCTTTATCTTCATCGATAATTTCAACATCTAAATTTTGTAGATCGGCCAAAATTTTATTGAAATTATCTAAGTGCTCAATCATAGGGGTACCTTTCTTGTCTTGGAAACGGAAAAAGTTTCTTCTTCAAGTAGAGTCATTCTCGATACTTTTCGTCAGGGTATTTGTCCTCTAGTTTCTTCCGAGAGAACTACGGCTACATTCTCTTTCATGACAAAGTACTTCGATCTTTTCTAAGCATAGTCGGGTGTGCCCAGCTTGTCGGTTGACATAATTCCAATATTCATTGGAATAATCTTCTTGCCTAATTTCCAAGGCTATATTAGATCCTTCTCGAAACAATAGATCTAATACTTCACATTGCCACATGCAAAGTTATTGGTTCCGTTGGATTTATCCACCTCAAACTTTTCATTGGAAAACATAGTTCTTCGAGTAGAATAACTTGGTTTGCTAGAAATTCTAAGATTAGCTTGTTTACCTTCTTCGATCTCTCTTTTATCAGCCATAAGTACAAACTGATAACAAAAATTTTGCACTTATAACTTAAAACAGTGTTTTTCCAAATTTTATACCTTATTTGAAAAAACGAAGTCCGTAGTTGAATTTGGAATGGTCCAATTAGCTAGGAATAGATCCAAATCAGTTGAAAACGGATGAAAACTAGACCAACTCGGTCCAAATATCACTAGTGACTGAGTTGACTCGGTCCAACTCGGCGAGTTGACTCGATTCTTGTGGCAAATAGGACTCGGCTTAAGCGGTGATTCCACTTCCAATTTGAGCGATTCTTTCACCGTTGCGTTCGTATCATCGAGAGCTTCGATTTGATATATAATACTACTATATTTGGCTCTGATACTAATTTGTTGTGGCGGAAAGCAATATAGCGGTATATGAATATATCAAAGCCGATAAAATGAATTTCTACAGAATTTACGTGGTTCGGAGAATTCGCCTAGGTCCACGGAGGCAGCATATATTATTTGAACTGAGTAGGAAATATATAGAATACGAATACGATACTGATTTCCTCACATGCAATAATATCTCTCAAGTGTTTCCCAAAACTCACAAGTATTTTCTCTCTTTGAGTTTGCTTATACTCTCTCTGATTTTTTCTGATTTTTGCCTTGTTCTTCAATGCATGAACTCTTCCCTATTTATAGATGAAGAAAGGCTCCCTTTTCCTAAATTGTGTCATAATTTAAGCCTTAAATTAGGCCACCAATTTTTCCTAAATTATGCCACTATTTTCCTTAAATCATGCCACAAATAATGCCACAAATAATGCCACAAATTAGGCCACTAATTTCCCTAAATTATGCCACTAATTTATTACTTTTAGAGTCAATATTCAACATATTAATGGTATTTTTCCTATAAATAGCCATAAAAGAAGTGCAAACTAGTAATACTAAAAAATTATATCGTAGACATAGATATGAATAAAAAGTAAACATAAAATAACTTACAACAAAATATTATCGAAGTGGCACCTTGGATGCTTCACAACATAAAACTCGTTGAAGATGTAATCAAAATCATTGTTTTCAATAAACTCTATTGTACACAATCATGTAATTAATATGCAAAAAGTCAATCATGTAATTAATATGCAAAAAGTCAATCATGTAATTAATATGCAAAAAGTCATTGTATTTTGTTATGAAGTGACATCTTGATAATTTTCATAGATGAAAATTCATGTTCTGTTTTGTAGTAGCTAGAAACGTAAAGGGCAAACTCTAAACTCTAACTGAATTAATCTATTAATTAAAAAATATATATTGAACTTTCTTAATGTAGCTAGCTTTTTACGTAATTGAATTTTGAAATCCTCGAACATATTTTTATAGGTATTTTGAATCTACGACCGTATAGTTTTTAAACTAAGCAAGTTACTACTCGTATTCCTTACAACAATAAATTTGCTAACATGATAATAATGATAAACAGTAAAACAATTGACTTGTTTACTTGCATGACGTGTTCCTTTCATATATCACTCTTTATGGAATATCAATATCATTGTTAAGTTCTAGTAAACAAGCGTTGTTGCTTTGTTCCTAATCAATGTTTGGACTTAATTGGGTTCTATCACAGTCTCACTGTGGCGCTAATGTCCACCTTTGTCTGCTGTGTGAAAGGAAGCTGATTTTTGGGTTCAGAGTTAGACCTGGGTTTCTAAGTTGGTATCAGAGCTAAGCTCTTGGCTTCTTTGTACTCTCATCGACCCTCGTGCCGTAAATCCGAACCGTGCCGTAAATCTAGACTCTAGTCGATGTGGAGGGGGGATGTTAAGTCCCACATTGGCAGTAAGAGATCTTATTGGGTTGTGTTAGGCCTAGGTTTCTAACATGGTATCAAAGTTGGGCCTAGTCTCTATGTGTTTGGACCTAATTGGGCTCTACCACAGTCTCACCGTGACGCTAATGTCCACCTTTGTCCGCCGTGCGGAGGGAGGCTGTTAAGTATCCTTGTCCCACATCGACTAGGAATAAAGCAACAATACTGCTTATAAGCTTGGGCAACCCTTAACTTAATAAGATCTTATTGAGTTGAGTTAGGCCTAGGTTTCTAACAATCATGTTACTATTAAAATAATGATATTTGGTCTAAAAAATTAAGCCGTGTTTTTTTTAAATTGAATTCATTGGGTTTTGATCACGATCTAATAAAAACCATGACTATAGTATATACATATAATCTTAGTTTTATCAATAATCGTGGCTATAAGTTAAATTGTAAAAATTATATAAATATAAACAAACTTATATAGTCACAATTATTAAATTATCGTGATCATAATTAAAATAATAGATTTCCTAATCTTTTTAAAATCAAAATAAAATAATATACTCTGTGTGTTATTAATTTAAAAAATACAAAAATTATTTTACAATTTTTTCATTTCTTTATTATTTTCACGTATTTTATCTCTTTTACACCACACACCAAATATTTATATCAATTTTTTTTCTTTTTTTCTCTCTCATTTTTTTTTATTTTTCCCTCTCTTTTTTCTTTTTCCCTCTCTTTTTTCCCTTTTTCCCTCTTTCTTTTTTCTTGTTTTGCCTTTTCCCACCAACTCACACGCGTAACTAGTTTCATTATCGCGACTGACCCAACAACTAATCTCCTTCCTTTCCCATCTCTTCTTCTTTTTCCCTATGTTTTTCTTTTCTTTTCTTTTCCTTTTCCCCTAACTCGCTCGTGTAGCTAGCTTCATTATCATGTATGACCTTCATCTCTTTTTCCTTTTCCCCTATCTCGCACCTCTTCTCGCCGGTCGTTTGTTTTTATTGTTACTCATGACCCAGCTCTGGATATGTGTGATACCCTCTCTTTTTACCATATCATTTCATGTATGTGTTAATTATTATTGAAATTTGGTCATAGTTGGACAAAAAGCTAGAATTAGGGGTTATGT
The DNA here is from genome assembly GCA_033030585.1 of Hippophae rhamnoides. Taxonomy (NCBI): domain Eukaryota; kingdom Viridiplantae; phylum Streptophyta; class Magnoliopsida; order Rosales; family Elaeagnaceae; genus Hippophae; species Hippophae rhamnoides. Next base: position 45,693,637 of record CM065428.1, read on the forward strand.
ATTTCGGTCCTTTGATTTTTCTTTGAAATGAGATAATAGGTTTCGATGAATTATGTGGTTTTTCTACTTGATGTATATATTGCATTTTTTTTCTTTATATTTCTTATTGTAATTTCTATTATAGATTCATTTGTATTTTTTTTAACTTTTATCTTGTTTTATATATAAACTTTCGTTGTTGTCCTGCTTTGTTTTACTGTGTATTACTCTTAATTAATTTGTTTGAATAAGTAATTTTTACTTTTGTTTAATTTGGTATTGTTTTACTTAAATGTTTTCATATTGTTTGGTTAATTCTTACACGTTCTTGACTGGTTTTTTGACATATCTAGCTTACTGCAACTAATATTTTGGTAACTATTTTATTCTTTTTATTGATTGATTATTAAAAATTATTTTTTTACCAGTTATATGTTTAATTAGTAAATGAGTAAAAGTTTTATTTATTTACTACTTTTTTTTAATAATTTGTTTGCTTTGGTTCCTTTTAGTTTTTTGCTTCTCAATTTCAAACATTATTTGCTTTAATTATCAATTGGTTAAATTGATTTCAATTCTTTTACTTGGCTTATAATTTTCATGAACCACCTTTGAAGTATAAAATTTGTTTTTTACCAACACATGTGTTGTGTTATTTAGAATGGATAAGTCTCGGATGCTTAATCCAATATTTTCACAAGATTATTTAGGAGTAGAAGTGTTTTTGAATTTTGTTTGGATGAATGTCGTAGACGATGAGTCTATTCGATGTCTTTGCAATGATTGCATAAACATATAATTTCAAAAAATTAATGATAAATGAGATCATCTTATTTTTAACGGAATTGTTCAAACTTATACAAATTAGTGTATGCATGGAGAACCCCTAATTCAAGAAGATGATGAAATAGACACACCACTAAATTATCGGTTCAGATCAACAGATATAGAGGATTTCTCCATTGAAATGATAAATGCAATAGAAAATGGACTCAACATAAATCTTGGTGAATTTAACAAGTTGTTAAAAGATGCAAAGAAGTCGCTTTATCCCGATTGCACAAATTTCACCAAGTTATCTACAATGGTGAATTTATACAACCTTAAAGTGAAACATTTATTCTCTGATGTTGAGTTCACTGTCATATTAAAATTAACTCATGAAATGCTCCCAAAGATAAATAAGCTGCATATTTCTACGTATAAAGTGAAAAAACATTGAGTAAATTTGGTATGGAGTATATAAAGATTCATGCTTGTCCAAATGATTGTATCCTTTATAGGAAACAATATCAAAATTCTACTCAATTTCTAAAGTGTGGTACTTCAAGGTGGAAGCCTACATCAAATAGTAATGAAGTAAAAGAAGGTGTGTCGACTAAAATTCTTTGGTACTTTCCGCCAATACCTCATTTTAAAAGAATGTTTAAAAGTAAAGAGACATCAAATATATTGATGTGGCATGCAGATAACAAAACCATGGATGGTATCTTGTGTCATCCAGTAGATTCCTCATGTTGGAAGGTAGTAGATGAAAAGTGGGAATTTATGTCTTGCTATTGTTGTTGATGGGATCAACCCTCACATCAATTTAAGTAGTAGATACAGTTGCTGGCAGGTGATTACCATCACATATAACCTTCCTCCTTGGTTATGCATGAAAAGAAAGTTTATGATGCTTTCTATGTTAATTTATGGACCAAAATAGCTGGGTAATGAAATTGATATCTACTTAGAGCCTCTTATTGATGACTTGAAGAAACTTTGGGGTAAAAGAATTTATGTGTATGACTCATACAAAGAAGAGTACTTCAATCTTAAAGCAGTGATATTGTGGACAATAAATGATTTTTTGGCTTATGAAAATTGGTGTGGACATGTGACCAAGGGGTATAAAGCATGTCCAGTATGCAGTGAAAAAACGCATGCTCAATATCTATTATATTCAAAAGAGATTTCTTTTGCTGGACATACTCGATTCTTGCCAAAAGGGCATAAGTTTCAATCTTGAAAGAAATTTTAACTAACAATGAAGAAGGAGATACTCCAATACCCATGTAGAGAGAAATGTTACACAAACTACAAGGTATGACCTTCAAGAAGTTAGGAAAGTGGGACTTAGTGCTGAAAGCAATGGCTAAATTAGAGAAAAATTAAGAAGAAAAGGAAAAGAAAAAAAGAAAAAAGAAAAAGGTAGTCTAAAGAAAAGAAAATTCAAAATGATTGCAAAGAAGAAGATAAAAAATGATAGCGGTGACAAATGTTTGAGAAGATGTCAATTTTTTAGAAGTTGACTTATTGGAAAACATTGCCTATACACCATATAATGGATGTGATGCACATAGAAAAGAATATATGTGATAATCTAATCGGAACACTTTTTGATATTCCTTTTAAAACAAAGGATGGTATTGTTGCCCTTTTGGATCTAAAAGAATTAGGAATTAGAAAAGAACTTGCTCCAATTAACAAGGGATCACGAGTCAAGTTGCCTTCTATTTGTTTTACACTTTCTAGGGATGAAAAAATGAAATTTTGCAAATGTTTATTGGGATTGAAAGTTCCTGAAGATTACTCATCAAATATTAAAAACCTAGTATCAATGTAAGACTTAAAGTTATATGGTTTAAAATCACATGATTGTCATTCTTTTATGCAACAATTGTTACCAATGGCAATTAGATAAATTCTTCCAAAGCATGTTCGTCGTGAAATCACTCGTCTTTTCTTTTTCTTCAATTCCATTTGCAAGAACCCAATTGTAGAAGTTGATATACATAAACTACAAGTTGAACTTGTTGAGACATTATGCTTACTTGAAAAATATTTTCCACCTTCATTTTTTGATATCATGGTTCACTTAACTATTCACCTTGTCAGAAAAGTGCAGTTATGTGGTTCTATATACATGCGATGAATATATCCATTTGAAATATTCATGAAATTTTTGAAAGGTTATGTTCATAACCATAATCGACCAAAAGGATGCATAATTGGGTGTTATAATGCATAAAAAGCTATTGAGTTTTGCTTTGAGTACCTATCAGGTGTATCCACAATTGAAATTCCTAAATCTAGGTTTTCATTGGGTGATGGTTTAAAAGATATTGGTGAACCAATAAGTTCAGGCTCAGTTGAAACCATCATATAACATTTATGAAAAATTATATTATGTAATGAAAGGCATTTACCCAAATTTATCTTATTATAAATTGATGTAGGTACCATTGGATCTTAATTGGGTATGAGCCATTCAAAAATACCATTTATTATTTGGATTCGATGTGGGGTAAAGTGTTCTACGACATTGAAAACATTATGAATAAGTAAATTATATTTTTGTTATTAGTTTAATGTTTTTGAAAATATTAAGTTTAACTTATTTTCACAAGTAACTCTTATTTATTTTTCCTTCATTATACAAAGTTCATATTATGTTGAATGGTCATCAAAATTGAAGGGCTTAAGGTTTGCCAATATGGTATAGAATGAGAGTAAGTTATAAGTACAAGGTTTATTAAACTCCATAATTTCAACCTTGTTAGATTTTTCATATTTATTTATATTCACTAGAAGTACTTACAGTATTTATTAATACTCTCTATGTAATATCTTTTTAATTATATTATATTAAGCTTACAATTGAATTTTTATTCTAATGTACAGTTCCTAAGAAAAATGATTTGGTAACTTTTGGGTATGAGGATAATTATTGCTAATCTACTTACTTCTATGATTGACTTAGTAATAATTTAAGTAATTTTTTGTTATATTTAATGAAAGAGAACTGAGAACTGAGAATTGCATAAATATGATCAGCATGTGTACTTCATGCATGGGTGGTGTGAATTGATCAAGAATTGTATATATGTTCAACATGTGCACTTCATTCATATTATTTTGGTTGTTTTATTTTCTTGATAACTACATATGTAATCATGAGAACTGAGAAAATAAGAACTGCATATATATGTTCAACATGTGCCCATCATGCATGGGTGGTGTGAACCAACACTACTACAAAATGTGGCATTTAAGTCGATATCTAAAGTCGGTTTGGGGAAAAATTGATGCTATATGTAGCATCGGTTGACACATAGAACCAATGCTACGTCTTACGTGTAGTGTCGATTTGGTTCTACGTGTCAACCAACGCTATCCATGTAATTAATTTTTTTTGTCAATTATTATTTTATTTGAACTGTTTAAAATTGTATTTAGATATATATAGTACACTTTTTTCTTCTTTTATTTAGTCAATTGGTTTTTAAAATTATAGAATTTATAGAATTTTGTGTATTTGTTTAGATACGTACTTAATTTTATCTACATGTTTTTCATACGTAGTTATCAAATTTGGATAACATTAAAAACACAATATAGAAAAGTTTACGAGCGAAAAATATAAAAGGTCTATAGTTAATTAAAATCTTAAAATATAATTGACCAAAAAAAAACAATTTATTGTTTAATTTCAATTTTAAAAACTATTAAAATAAAAAAAATGCATGTTGATGCCTACTTAATTTTATGTACATGTTTTTCATACATAATTATCGAATTTGGATAGCATGAAAAACACAACATACAAAAAAGTTTTCAAAAAAATATAAAAAGTCTATAGTTAATTACGTTCTTAAAATATAATTGACCAAAATTGTAATGTTTAATTTTAATTTTAAAAACTGTTAAAATAAAAAATGCACGTGGATATGTACTTAATTTTATGTACATGCATTCCTTACGTAGTGATTGAATTTGGATAGCATGAAAAACACAATACATAAAATTTTTCAAAATAATATAAAAGGTATATAGTTAATTAAAATCTTAAAAAATAATTGACCAAAATTGTATTGTTTAATTAATTTCAATTTTAAAAACAGTTAAAATAAAAAAATACATGTAGATAGCGTTGGTTGACGTGTTGAACCGACACTACACACGTGGATAGCGTCGGTTCTATGTGTCAACTGATGCTATCCACGTGTGTAGCGTCAGTTCAACACATCAATCGACGTTATCCATGTGTATTTTTCCATTTCTCTTCTCTTTTCTCCATGAGAACATCATTTTCAATTTGCAGCACCCAAAAAAATTCAAAACCGAGCTTCACCTTCTCCACTCTTTCTCATTTTTTGGTCACCTCCAACCACCATTTCCAACGTCATTTAGTGGGTTTTCTTCTTCTCCAAATTATCTTTCAAATCCCCTACTTTTTTGAGCAAAATACTCAAAAAATTTATACCTATTTTCTCACTTACAAAACACCATTTTTTCTTCATTTCCTTCATTTAGTCACGGCATTTACTCTTGTAAGTATTTCTATTGATCTTACGCACTTAGTATTCAGTTTGTATTATTTTTTGTATAATTTGTTTTATTTATGTATGTTTTGTATTATGCATGTTATTATATGTTTGGTTGATTTTCTATGGAAATAATATATGGATGTTGTGAGTTTGAGGGACTAGAAATTTTACTATACGTCGATAAATTTATTTACATATAAATAATTATATTTTATTAAGTTAAAGTAATACAATTTTAAAATGATTAAAATGATAAATTTTTGTATTATGTATATTTTGGTATATATATATTTTAATAATTAGGGACTTCATATATAATAATACTTGAAATATATTGATTGGATACATAATTAATATGCTTAATTAATGTCATTAATAGAAAATGGACAAATCTTGGATGTCAAAGTGTAGAATTAAGCAAGACTACATTTCTAGAGTTGAAAGTTTCATGGAATTTGCTTGTAGAAATAGTAATAATGAAATTAGTATGATTCGATGTCCATGTGTTAAATGTAAAAATGAGCAATTTCATGAATTTGACGAGGTTAAGTATCACCTTATCCGTAGTGATATTCTTTTGAGCTATAAATGTTGGTATTATCATGAAGAAAATATTGATAATACTCATGGGGAAGAGATAAATAAGAATGTGAATGGATTACATACATCTTATCATAATGTATAGACAGAAAATATGTTTCATGGTGTTGAAGATGAACTACGTGAGAATGATCCTTAAACCTTTAAAAAACTTCTAGAAGATGCCGAAAAACCATTGTATCCAAAATGCAAGAAATACACTAAAATTTTGAGATTGGTTCATTTGTACAATGTGAAGGCAAAACATGGTTTTTCTGATAAGGGATTCATAGAATTACTAAATCTACTAATAGATATGTTTCCTAAGGGTATTTAATTACTATCTTCAATGTATGAAGTGAAGAAATCTCTTAGTCGATTTGGCATGGAATATCATAAGTTTCATGCTTGTCTAAATGATTGCATTATTTATAGAAAATGATATGATACATTAGATGATTGTTCGATGTGTAAAGAATTGAGATGGAAGAATGCTACAAATGAGACAACACCTAAGAAAGGAAAGCCCGGAAAGGTTATTTGGTACTTTCCTCCGATTCCTTGCTTTCAAAGGTTGTTCAAAAGTAAAGAGACATCAAAGATGTTGACTTGGAATTTAGATAATCAATCTGATGATTGGGTGCTATGTCATCATTGTGATTCTCCAAATTGGAAAGTAGTAAATAATTTATCCCCTTAATTTGCATTTGATCTGCACAATCTTCGTCTTTCCATTGCTACTGATGGAATTAATCCATATAGTTCCCTTAGTAGTAGATATAGTTGTTGGCTAGTTTTTACGGTAACATACAACCTTCCTCCTTGGTTGTGTATGAAAAGAAAATTCATGATATTAACATTATTGATCTCAAGACCGAAACAACCCAGTGTTGATATTGATGTATATTTGTAGCCTCTGATAGATGATTTAAACACATTGTGGAATGATGGTGTAAATTTTTACGATGCACATAAACAAGAACACTTTAACTTGAGTGGTCCTTTTATAGACAATTAATGATTTTCCTACCTGTGGGAACTTATCAGGACATGCAACAAAAGGTTACAAGGGATGCCCTATATGTAGTGATGGTACTTATGCAACTTATCTTGTTCATGTATGAAATATTTCTTATAGAAGACATAGAAGATTTTTTCCATCTGGACATAAGTTTAGATACCAAAAGAAACCGTTCGATGGTGAAGAAGATCATGATTATGCACCCTGACCGTTGTGAGGTGTTGAGATATTAAGGAAATTGAATGGTATGACATTCAAACGATATGGAAAGATGAAAAAAAGAATACTCACTAAGGTAGGGAAATGAAAGAGGTCAACTAATGAAAGAGGTCAACTAATGAAAGGAGTGAAAATGAAAAAGAAGAAGAATCAGTAGACCATGGTTGTTGAAATAAAAAATCAATATTTTGTGAATTACCTTATTAGAAAGACCTAGACATTCGTCACATCTTAGATGTCATACACATTGAAAAAAATTTATGTGAGAGCTTGATTGGTACATTACTTAATATACCTAGAAAAATGAAAGATGGAATTAAAGCAAGACTGGATTTAAAGAAACTAGGCATACAAACTGAATTGGCACCAAGGGTCAAAAATGATAAGAATCAAACATACTTGCCACCAACATCACATACAATGTCAAAAAAAGAGAATGATGTGTTTTGTAAATGTTTGGAGGGTGTGAAAGTTCCTTATGGTTACTCATCAAACTTAAGAAATTTTGTGTCTATCACTGATAAGAAACTTTATGGATTGAAATCACATGACTATCATATCTTAATGCAACAGTTATTACGAGTGGCTATTAGATCAATTCTTCCAAAACAAGTTTGATTATCAATAATTATTCTTTATTCATTCTTCAATACAATATGCAAGAAATCTATATCAATTGGCGAGTTAAGCTCTTTGTAGAAAGATGTTGTAGAGATGTTGTGTCTAATTGAAAAATATTTTCCTCCTTCTTTCTTCGATATAATGATTCACTTGTGTGTTCATTTAGTTTGAGAGATTCAATTGTGTGGTCCTACTTACTTAAGGTGGATGTAGAATTTTGAGATATATAGGCAAGTTCTTAACGGATATGTAAATAATAGAAATCGACCTGAAGGATGCATGGTGGAACATTACATTACTGAAAAGGCCATTGAGTTTTGTTCTAAATACTTTAGTGGTTGTACTGAAATTGAGAATCCTATGCATAATTTGTTCTTAGAACGTCACATGATCCAAGTTGGTAACCATAAGCTTAGTGGAAGTAAGAAATTATTTATTGATCGCACTCGATGGGAAAAAGCACATCAAATCATTTTGGTAAATAATAAAGAGGCATAACCATACATAGAGTAAGTGATGTTTAACCTTTCCATTTATGCAAAAATTATTTTTTATTTAACTATTAATGATGATATCTACTTGATATATCTTTAATAACATTACAGGATGCATTTAAACTTATTGAAGATCGATCCTCGTTATAAAAAAAAGGAGAAAATGGTTGTATGATGAACATAAGTAAGAGCTTATTAATTGGTTTCGCAACCATGTAAGTGTCACATACACGAATTCATTAGTACTTATATGTAATGTTTTAAAACTTTTCTTTAAACACATTTCGTGTTTTTGTATACATAGATTCGAGATGAACTCTAGAAACCCAATCATAAAATAACAGAAATTTTAGAATGGCTTGTACATGGTCCAAAATTCGATGTCAATTTAAAAATTAATGGATCGAGGTTTACAACTCAAGCTAGGGACAAAGTTCGAGTAAATTAGAATAGTGGTGTGAAGATGGTTGCACAAACTATGCAATTTTTCAATTCAAAAGATGGTAATCCTGTACTTTTTGATAGAACATATTATGGTATAATTAAAGAGATTTGGGAATTGGATTATGAGGTCTTACATGAAACAATTTTCTTATGTGATTGGGTCAAAGATGTTATCAATGTTAGATATAAAATAGATGATTTTGGATTTACCCTTGTAAATTTATCCAAGATAAGTCACATTGATGATCCTTTCACGTTAGCACTTCATGCAAAACAAATATTTTACATGAGCGATCAAATTGACACAAGATAGTCTGTTGTGTTAACACCTCCACAAAAAGAGTTTTACCATTGTGATGATTTAGAAGATAATGACCCTATGCTTGATACATTATCTAATATTAGTAATTTCTCAAAAATAATTGCCTAATGTATGTGATGATCTAGTTGATGATGATGATTCTTCATCATAGACTCGAAGTGATTGTGAAGGAATATATATATATATATATATATATATATATATATATATACGATCAACAACCTAATTAAACATAATGTATGTTCTATATTGTTCTAATAACTCTTGGACGTTTATATATATGAATGTTCCTAAAATTTTCAATTAATTTATATTTTTTCATTGTTTGCAGATATTTCATGGATCCTTGGGTAAGAGAGCTTGTAGATCCAAATGATCCATTGGGGTATTTGAAAAGAAAGGGTTGGGAGAATATACTTGATGCTCCACTTGACCCATATGATAAAGTACATGTTCTATTTGATGCTACTGGTAATCCAATAGGGAAAAATGGCCAACAATTGAAATCCTCTATTGGTAGACTTGTGAAGTCAAGTATACCAATCAATATAAATGATTGGACTTAGGTTGACAAAGCTGAAAATTTAAAAATATGAAAAACCATTTGTGTAAGTCTCTTATATTTTATAACTAATTACATATATTATATTTTTTTGTATTATATATAATCTTTTGTAGTGTGTTTTTACAGAATGGTTATAAAGTCGATGACACTTAGAAGAGCAAGTGTTATAAGATTGCAAATAAGGCATGGAAGGAATACAAAACTTCCAGATTGGCAAGAAATTATGTGTTTCCATATTTGGAACCACTTGATGAAGTAGAGCCCTAAAAAATCCCTAAAGGACACCCGTGGATTACACCTCAAGTTTGGAAATACTTAGTGGATTATAGGCGTACGAATGAATTTTAAATTATTAGTGAAGAATATAAGAATATACAAATGCATAATATTCTTCCTAATCGTATTAGTTGGTCTTCAAATCCTGAAGTTAGATATAGAATGATATTATTAATTTGTTTTAATTTATAAATATTTTTATATTTATTTTCCTCAAATTTAAGTTGATGTCATGGTTAATAAATTTATTTAATTTATGTAGGAAGCTGAATTGGGTAAATTGGTTACTTGAACTGATTTGTACATAGAAACAAAAACTCCCAAAATGAAGAATTTGAGACCAATGACTAAGCGAGGAAAAGAAAAACTAAATAAATTGGTTAGTACTTTCGGTTGACAAAAAGTCCATATGATTTTTAATAATTGATGTAATAATGTATGATATGTTTGTTTGCTTTATTATTTGTAGAGAGTTGTTTAAGAAAAAATATCCAGGGGTGAAATAATCGAAGAGCCTAGGAGAGATGCTATATATCATGCATTCGGACGTGAGCATCCTGGTCGTATTAGGGGAGGTAGCCAATATGATGGTTATATGAAGTATTTTAACATTCCAAAATAAAAGCCTCACATGGTCAATAAGGAGAAGTACAGTAAAATTGAAGAAGAACTCAACTTCTTTAAGGCCTCAATGTTAAGTGAGATTTCCACTTTAAAAGAATATCAGCATAACACATGTCAGGAATGACATCATACTACAATCAGGATATGCCATATTGGCTAGGCATGCAATCATTTATGTGTAAAGTTGGTTCATGCGTTGAACCGACTTTAATAGCCTGTTTTGTAGTAGTGCAATTAAGAAGAACTGCATATATATGTTCAGCATGTGCACTTCATTCATATTCTTTTGGTTGTTTTATTTTCATGAGAACTGCATATATATTTTCCAGCTCAACTACATATAACACCATTAATTCAAACAAAATTGGCATTAATTCTCAAATTGGAATAGCAAATTCAAAAATCCTAATCAAAACTAGCACAAAGGGAATTAACCATAGTTTTTATGGAATTAGGATAAGTTTTAGGTTTTCATATTTTGGAACATTTTAATTAGCTAACTATAGTAAGGTTTTATTATGTTTTAGTACATATATAAACTCTTAAATGTAATTTCTCTTTTAATTTTAATATAATGATTTTTAATTTTCTAAATTTCTTAATTTATTTTAATTTATATTAAAAAATGAGGTTAATTGAGATGTATATGATCGTGGTTTAAGTGTAACTAAGACAATAGACATATCATTTGGTTATAAGACCATGATAAAATAGTATGTCTATGGCTTCAATTAAAAATCGAAACCATAGGTAACAGTATATAATCTCTCTCATATAAACCTCATTTTTTATAATCGTGACCATAGATTTACGGTTACGATTAAAAAATGAGATCAATATTGTAGTAGTGTGTTAATAAATGTATACATTGACTTTTTGCTCAAGTTTCACAAAATATTTCTCACTCAAGACTTCAATTTGGACTATTAAATGGCTTGCAAAACAAGCATGTTCATTTAGAGGACATGATGATTATTCGGCATCTTCCAATCAAGGTAATTTTATAGAGAAGATATAGCTTCTTCTTTTTTGTTTTTTTAACAAATTTTGATATGTTTTAGTGGAATACATGCATGGTAATTTGTTTGGATAGATTTTTCCAACCAAAACATTTTTACATGGCATATGAATAATATGAAATAATATGAGGATCATATGATTTACAAAGTGATATATACATCCCTTATTTACCCGTTTTCAATAGTCAAATTCATCAATAGTAAACTTTGGGTGCTTTGGCGGTGGGTGAGTGTAAAATAGAAAGCACTATATATCGTTCTCCTCATAATATTCAATGGAACTTAATAAATCATGAATGTTGAAATCAATAATGCCAATTTCCAATAAGAGTTTAATTTGGTTTAAAATGGCGTTATGTTGATATAACTCTTCAAATATTTATCTTCTTTATTTAAATGATATGCCCCATAGATTACGTAAAGTAGGGCCACCTGCAAAAGAACTTGATTTCTTTTTTGGGCAAATAAGGGATGTGAAACTCAAAAGAACGTGTATGTTTAACAATTTGCATCTCAACAGCCTTTTCTTTATTGAGTTTTTGTTATCTATAAATAGTTTTGATTGGTTTAGAGGTTTGAGGTTGATGTTACATTTATTTTTATACATAATGATATGTCAAATTGCTAATGTTGTATTTTGTCAATGATAATCAAAATGCCCTTGGAGTCCCAAAATAACAAATATATCTTATATATAATTAAATTAGTTAAGAATAATGATTTAGACACAAATTATGTTTACAATAAATATGCAAGTATAAGTATTGCACCAAATAATATAATGATAAGTAAAGATCGTTCTCACGAAAATTATTTTATTAGAAACTAATTTTTAAAACTAAAAATAATAAAAATTAATTTTTTTTTGTGTTTTTATATTTTAAGGAAGTAAAATTAAAATAATTAAAAGTAAATAGCAATAATTAATTAAATCAACTTTTGTGACTAAAAAGATATATGAGAAAATATCTAAGAATATTTAATCTCCCAATTTTTTAAACATATGAATTGCTAAAATCCCTCCAATATAATATCAATTAATTACATGATCAATTGAATCTAACCTAGCATGTATTCCTCTCTCAAGTAAAATACACATCATATAGTAATTAATTTAATCACACTCTAATGCCAATTAAATTGCATACTACGCATTAAGTTCATCAATTATAGATCATATACATAAGAATCATACATCTCTGTCTAGAAACTATACATATTTTTTAATCAAGACAAACAATTAAATAATTCTCTCAAATCTATTTAATTGCCTCTATAGATAAATTGTTGGCCAAACAATTAATAGAATAAAAATCAGATTAAATAATATAATTAAATTAATATTATAATTGGAAAAAAAATATTAGATCATTACATGTTAAAAATTGGGTTCATAAGATCCCTTGATTAATAAATTAATTAATCTTAATTGTATTCATAAAGCTCATATTTTTCATAAAGAAAGACATAAATATTGATAAAGAAAATAGTAGAAAAAGAAATACAAGAAATACAATCACTATCTTGAATTGTAGAATTAATTTTCTCTTCAATTTCCACCAAAATTGTGTCTTCTCTTGAATTTTTCTCTCTTTTTAGTTCTAAAAACTGACCAAAATTATGCTAATGGAGGCAAATTAGGGTTTATAGAGTGATTAGGGGCTTAAATAAAACTCAGGTGCGATATGGACCGTCCGATCAACTTCAGATCAAGGGCAACGATTAAAACAAGCAACACTAATAGTTTCAAAAATTCATAGTATGACACGTGGCATCAGAAATTCATTGGACGAATGAGGGAGCGACATGTGGTAGGGGAGACCAATTAGAGTCAACGCTTGCTGAGTCACAAACACGTGGCATGACGTGATTCGTGGGAATAGATGGCGTGGCGTATGGGTGGAACGCATGAAACAATGGCATGGTGACACATGGCATGACACATTGACCAATTTCCTAACTAGGATTGAACGTCGTGCTGACACGTGACGTGTGTTTGTCCTCTTCACGCGTGATGTGACATGATTCGCTCTTCGTGCTTGCGTGGCTTGCCTAGTCAACTCCTCTGCTTGCCTGACATGTCACGTGGCACCTTCTAATTGATCCTACATTAAAAATTTATAAAAATTTAAAAAAAATGACAAAAAAATATATTTTTACCCCTTTTCACTAAAAAATTTATATTTTAATTTTTTTCCATGAAAATACTATTTATTAAATAAAACAAATAAATATTAATTAAAAAAATATGGTATTGACTTTATTTCATAAAGTCATCAAATATCATATTAACTTATAAGTAACTTGAATATATGTATATATCTATTTTAATATATTTTATATATAAATAAATGTATATTATACACAATATATATATATATATATAATATGTACTATTAATATTTTATATTTTTTGATTAATTTTATCATGTATTACACATGAATGCTAATTAAAGCCCTTAGGTGGCGTTTGGTTCGTGGAATGGAATCGGAATCGGAATCGGAATAGAATGGAAAGGAAACAATTTTGTTTGGTTTGACCACTGGAATCAAGCTCAGAATCAGGATTATAGTGTTTGGTTTGCCACTGGAATGGAATGAAAAAGCTGTAAATGACCTTAATACCCCTACATGCTGTAAAGTTCAAATAATGTCATTTAATTACTATTTTTTCGTCACACAAAATAAATTATTGAAATCATTATTTTTCTAAATAAGTATTACTTAATTAAAAAGAAATATATTATTAAAATTATTATTTTTCTAAATAGGGTTTATGGTTTTGAGGTTTGGGATGTGTGATTTAGGGTTTAGGGATTTAGGATTTGGGGTTATATTTGTAGGTTAAGGTTTAGGGTTAAAATTATTATTTTTCTAAAAATAGTTTAGGGTTTTAAAATTTTGGATTTAGGGTTTAGGGTTTTAGGGTTTTAAGGTTTAAGGTTTAGGGTTTATGGTTTTAGGATTTGGAATTTGGGGTTTAGGGTTTTGGGATTTATATTTTAGGGTTTTGGGTTTTAGATTTTGGGTTTTGGGATTTATGTTTTAAGGTTTAGGGTTTAGGGTTTAGAGATTTGGGGTTTAAGGTTTAGGGTTTAGGGATTTGGGGTTTAGGGTTTTAGGATTTGGAATTTGGGGTTTAGGGTTTAGGGTTTTGGGATTTATGTTTTAGGGTTTTGGGATTTATGTTTTAAGGTTTAGGGTTTTAGGGTTTAGGGTTTAATGTTTTAGGATTTTAGGATTTGGATTTAGGGTTTTGAAATTTTAGGTTTAGGGTTTAGGGTTTTGGAATTTTGGGTTTGAGAATTTGGGATTTGAATTTAAGGTTATATTTTAAGTGAGGGTAAAATTGAAAAAAAAATTAGATGGGAATGGAATAATAATTACCAAAGGTAGGAGAATGAATTGTGATTCCTTTTCTTTTAGTAATCAGATTCCATTCCGCCCTACATTCCGTCCAACCAAACACACAAAATGAAAGGAATCAATTCTGGTTCCATTCCATTCCCTCCAACCAAACGTGGTGTTAAAGTTTAAGTTGCATAAAGACTTTTTAGTTGAAGAAAACATAGAGATTAGAGGGCTGTTTCTTTTTGTTCGGTTAATACAAAACAATGTTGTTTTTTTTTTAGTTTTTTTTTAGTAATTGAATCTTTATATATATATATATATATATATATATATATATATATATATATATATATATATATATATATATCAATAATCTAAATATATTACATAATTTACTAAAATTTTATATTTTAATAATTAGATTTATAGAAAAGAGGATTGATAAAATTAATTCTTTAAAAATTATGTAAAAAAAATTTAGGAAATTTTTCAACGGGATTGTAAAAACAAATTAGTACGTTTACGACATATAGGAGAAGTAAGTGCAAAATCATGATGAATATTCAATGGTATGGATCACAAAGACATAATGTTGGTGAAGGATCCCACCGATTTCCTGAGAAATGAATGAGGGTAACCTAATACAACCAAAATATCAAATAGGTCTCTTCAAATACTACCATAAATAAACCCTATGAAATATAGCAGATTACAGCAGATCACATGGAAGTCCCTCTTTCTATACGTCACTGCCTAGAGAGAGTAATCAAAGAAAAAGAAATCAAGATATTTTTTTTATATATATAATCCATTACACATCTACGTACCTATCCTATTAACCCTATGGAAGATTATTTATAAAGGAGTAAGTATGCACTTTGAAAATGATACGGCAACATCATCCTCAAACTTTTATAATAAATCTTATTAACCCTATGGAAGATTATTTATCAGGCTTTCATTGGTTTTCTTTTTTAATTTCACATTTTAAAAAAAATATTAAAATTATATTAATTTTAGTTACAATAAATTAGTTTGATTTTTTACCTTCAAAATTACTACAATAATAATAAATTAATTATTGTGAATATTTTGAGTTTTAATATTTACTTTATATAATATACAATTATTTAAGTCTCCCATTAGAAAAAAACTATTTGACTTCTACCACTCATTATAACTTGTTTAAATTGTGAAGTCTTTGAGTTTTAATATTTAATTCATGTAAGATACAATTATTTAATTATTACATTAAAAAAACTATCGTGGCTTCTGCAGCTTCATATATCCTGTGGCTTAGTCTTTCGCAATAAGAAGTAAATGCTATCTTTTATGTAATATTTAAATGTTAATTAAATGATTGGTATATATGTCTTAGTTTTTGGAATTTGCACATCATTAATCTTTTTTGAAAAAGTTATAATTCACTTTAATTGTACTTACCATTAATAAATTAAAAATTTTAAATTTAAATGATCAATATCATTTAGAGTCTATAATTAGTTTCCTTTCCTTAAATACTCTCATTAAATCATATAAATAATGGATGCTTAAAAAGCTTTAATTAAATGCAATTCAAAATATTTATTTAAAAATTTATATGCTTTAGTTATCCAATTAGAATTAATTTAATAAAAATAAAATAATAAGATAAACAATCAACTTGTGATTTCAATATTTCATTAATACCTAATAAGTATTTAGTCATTGGAACTTTAAAAAGAAAATGGAATTTAAGATAGAATTCAAGTTGTTACAATATTATATGCCTTTTAACTATCTAAGAATCCTATTAGTAGTGCCATGTGCAAGGTTCTCAATTTGTTAGACTTTATTAACTAATCTCATGCTGTTTGTTATATGACTTGAGCTATAAATAAGACACTAATGTACAACTCTCATTCCACGAATTAAGATATATTTTCATCCTTTCTAGTTATTCTTGTTCCTTATTGGGCTCTAAATCTATCGTGGTATCAGAACAAATCATATTTGCTTGTTTAATTTCTTTTGTGCCATTTTTGTTTTCTATCATGAAAAATATATCTTTAGTTCATACGTTTGTTCAACTTCCATTTATTTCCACTATTCCATACATACCTTCATCAGTTTCAATTCCTTATCATATTTTTGTTTTCTTGACTAATCTTAATTTCTTGATGAAGAAATATGAGATTAATTATCTCATTCGAAAAGAACAACTAAAAGCATGTGCTCATTATGTATAGATTGTAATCTATCATTTATAGTTTAGTAATTTTTCCAACAAAATTGCTAAAACAAGTTGTCTCAATTATTTCCTCGTCTGATTAGACACAAGATCATAATGTTTTTGCTACAAATCCTGAGTATCATGCTCGGGAGAAGTAAGATTCAGCTATTAAGAATTGGATTGATTCTTTAATGTTACTTGGACATCTAAAGTTTCTCATTCAAAAGGAAACTGTTGCAAATTATTGGAGCTCCATAAGGCTTTCAATGATGAATCTTAAGCAAGACTTATTGAATTGCATTAACACCTTCAATCTTTGAGAAAAGAATCTTTCACTATGGATCAATATATTAGCAAGCATATGGATCTTGTTGATTTTCTTCTTCCTACTGGTGAAACATTATTTGATAGAGAACAAGCATTATATGTCATTGGAGGTTTGGATGTGAATTACACTTCTCTTATTACAAATATCACTAACAAAAAATGAGTTCTTGGTTTAAATTATTTGTTCACTCGTACAAAGACACACGAAAGACAAATTTAGTGGATGAATATAACTTATTCATATCTTGTTCAAGCAAACTGCACCAAAATAGGTCCATCTGGATCTGCTCATTAATAACCTTATGGTTCTCAACAGCAATCTACTTCCTCTAATCATGCATCTTCTATAACTCCTAATTAGGTTAAGAATAAACCCCAAACTCTTAATTATTCTCAAAAGCAATGTTAAATATGAAAAAAAATTGGACATGGTGCGATTCTTTACTATTTTAGGTATTTACAATCTAAAAATAGTGGCTTACAAAACAAAAACAACACTTCTCCAAACAATAACTCTAAATAGAGAGGTAGTGGCTCAAATTCAGACCATCAAGCACACATTACTCAAGTGCAAGATGATCTCACATTCAATGAAAAAGATAACTCTAATTTTGTTACTTTTCCACAAGATCAATATTTCATTACAATATCCTCCATCTACTACAACCTCTTAGTATCTGTATATAGGTGATACATACTATTTGACTTCCACAATGGATCAATTGCATATTGCTAAAGACTATACTACTTTCGCTTCAGTAATGTTAGGCAATGGAACTACTATACCTATCACTCGTTATGGATCTACTTTCTTAATTACTGATTCATAATCTTTAAGTTTAAAACACCTACTATGTACAACCAACTTGAAAAAAACCTTATCTCAGTAAGGAAATTTTATAAAGATAATGAAGTAAGTATAGAACTCTTTCCTAATCATTTTATTGTGAAGAATCTTGTCACTAGGAATAATGTTTTAACGAGTTCTGTTGATTATGATCGCTATAAGGCCTGCAATTTACAAGATACGGTACAAGCACCAAAGGATGGATCAAATCTTGTTTCATGTCATCATATTAAGATAAGTGCTTCCTCGCTACATGAAAGGTTTGGACATCCTCACTCTACTAGTACATAGTTAGTAGCTACTTTTTTGTATAAACATTGACATCAGTTAGTTCTATTGATATATGCAATGCTTGTCAACTTTACAAATCTCGTCGTTTACCTCCAAAACATATACATAGTCAATCTAAATTTCCTTTTGAAATAATACATGTGGATCTTTAGGGTTCTTTTATAGTTTCTACTGTTGAAATGAAATACTTTCTTTTTTTTTGTTAATGACTGCACAAGATACCAATATATCACTACTAAAAAACATATATATGGCCTTGGTTTTTAACCATGATCGTAGGTCTATAGCCACGATTATAAGAACCAAGGCCTAAGTGACATAGACTATAGACTGTTACCTATGACCTCAGTTATTGAAAGACCGAGCCCATAAGACATGTCTATGCCCTCAGTTTTTCAATAACCGAGGCCATAGGGTATGCATAAATAAATAAAAAGATAATTAGTAATTATAATATTAAAAATCAATATAAATTACAATAAATTTATTAATTATAATATTAAAAATCATATTATATTAAAATTAAAAATATAATTACATTCGAGAGTTTATTATACACTAAAACATAATAAACACAATGTACAATAGAAATAACTTGAGCATAATATTTATTTTTATCTATTTTGAGACTCAACACAGTGTGCCTGCTGCCTTGGTATGCCTAGTGCGCCTACTGCCCTAGTGCACTAGTATGCATGCTGTAGAATGATGGCCATTAATAAAATCAATTCAATCAGGAGAATGTATTTTCCAAGGCATGCAGCTAGGTATATTATTTCCAACAAACACTAAGTGGAGCACTACATAGACAACTCTCTTACATTCCCTTTTGTAGAAAATGATGCACAAAAAAAAAAGTAACTAGACTTAAAAATCCCATTAAAAAGTAAATTTTTATATGCCATAATCAAAATAAGAACTATATACAACCGCTTGAATGGTTTTACTAAATCGTATTCATGATTCTAACTTTACAAATATACCACCACATTTGTACCAGTATCAGGTAATATGTTACCACTACATTAAGCATATAAAGGCATTGAACTACAAGGTTGGCTAACTTTTGTGCCTGGCTTAGTGAATATTGATCCTCAAATGGAGCATCAAGAACACGAAAAATCCTTCGCTTAGTGAATATTGATCCTCAAATGGAGCATCAAGAACACGAAAAATCCTCAGCTTGTTGATCAGGTATGATTTTTCCCACTCCTAAGTTGTGTTGTCTAGACGGTCTGTTCTTATCTGTGGCACATCGTCCAATCAATATTTCTAAGAGAACTACTCCAAAACTGTGCACATCGCTCTTTGTTGTAAGATGGCCTTTATGAGAAGAAGGAAAAAAATAAAATAAAAATTGAAAATGGTACTTTTACTTTCATATGAAGAACCAAATTATTCATCTGAAAATGCAGCAAATTTGAACAAAATTCAAAAAAAAAAAATTACAATTGTCTATTGAAGAATAGTGTGGGGATTGGTGGGATTCGATATGCTCTATCTACTTTAGGGTATATTCATCCAACTAAGCTACCAAGTGATTGGAATCGTGCATATTTCACTTGATATATTTCACACGTACCCAACCTCATTCCCATGATGGCATCTTAAAGAATACATGCAAAGTAGCTTGGTTTGTGAAAATCAATGGTGAATGTAAAGACAATTGAGCAAGGACACCAGTGAAATGAGCTAAAGATGAAAAAAGTAAATGTTGTTAAATATTCAAGAGCAGCATATCCATGGGTTCCCATGTTTCTAGTAGAGACATGGATCTTATCACCAGTTGGCCTATCTCTTACTAACCCAAAATCAAACAACTTTGTATTGTAGTTTTGAATCAATATGGCCACAGCTAGACCAACATGAATGAGTCAACCTAGAAGCTTTTAAAGTTACATCAAATTTGTGCACATATTAATCAAGTTACATACCGAATCAAGAAAAATATTAGATGTATTAAAGTCATGGTATAAGACTCTTCTTTCGGCATTGTGAAGAAAAGAAAGCCCCCTTGTAGCACCAAGGGAAACTTTCATCTGTAGACTCCAAGAAAGCTCCATGTTCAGAAACAACTAATTAGCAATAGAAAGATAATAGATTTATAGAATGTGGTTTGTGACGATTATGTAAGTTCTCACTCCTAAAAAGATGGTTCTCTATGCTTCCCTAAGACATGAATTTGTACACCAAAAGTCGATATTTATCCTTTAAGTAGTAACCAATCAACTTAAGAAGATTAGGATGATTTATCTGTCCTAGGTAGTTTATTTTCTATCTGTATGATCAATCATGCATCAAACAATTAATTAATTTTGTCATTCATAAGGCTCCAAACATATGCCAATTGTGAATTCATAATAGAAAAACCAAATAAAAAAATATTGCCTTGATTTGCAAGGAAATGGCATGTAATGTGTAAAATCGTTAACATGACATTCCAAGTTAAGCATATGAATGAAACTAAACAACGCTCGAGCTCAAAAATGCACTTACCAACCACTCCCTGTAACCTTGGAACCCATCTTAGTTGAGTCTCTTCACCGCAATTATAATTCCAGTCCCAGGTTTAGTAGCAACAAGGGTGTGCTTATCAATCCACCCTTTAAAAATAGAACCAAAACCACCCTCTCCTAGAAAACTATCGGGATGGAAATTTCTTGTGGTAGGCTTGAGTTCATTAAAGCTGAAACCCTTCAACTTGGAGGATTGTAAGTTCTTGTCTTGGCTACGGGGAGTTATGGGTAGAGAAGATGATGAAAGTTTTATACTCAAACTACTTAAGCTATACTCATCTCTGCTCCCACTTTTAGAATTGAATTCTACATGAAAATTAGGGTATAAACATCACAAAACTTGAAGACATCTATTATATGCTATGAAAGAGCATGGGCAGTAACTCGCAAATAAACAAGCAAAATGTAATCATAGGATAAATACCCTTTAGAGCATCAGGTGGGAAGGACAATGGCTTTGATAAAACAGAGAAACTATGGTTCCCATCTTTCAAGCTACAGATCAATGGAATTTTACCTATATTTGATCATTTTTGGAAAAATCAGCACATCACCATCCGGTGATTCAGTCCCATAGCACATATTTAAATTTTCCTTCATCATGAGATGACGATATCCAGAAGGATAAGTTAACCACTAACTCCACCAATGTTCGCAAAGTTTGTCATCCCATCCGAGTTGAACCACTAATAGCGACGCCACAACCAGTGATGCCAACAAAGAAATGTTTCTAGAGCTTTCTTTTTGGATCAATTGGGAGAGAAGGCTAGGAAAGAGAAATAAAAAATAAAAAAGAGAGATAAAGGGAATTAAATGGAAAGAGAAAGGAAAATGAAAAATGAGAGAGAGGGAAAATGAAAAATGAGAAAGGGAAAAGGTAAAAAAAAGAGAAAAAGGAAAAAATTAATAGAAAAAATTAATGTTATGTATACAAGAGAGAAAATTGACAAAGTATATTTATGACCTCGGTTTTTAAATAACCAAGGTTATAGGATATGTCTATAGCCTCGATTTTTAAATAACTGAGGTCATAGGGTATGTCTATAACCTTGGTTTTTAAATAATTGAGGCCAAAATCATATAACCTTGGTTTTTATAAAAATTGAGGCTAAATATCTGAGATTAAATGTATGTATTGTAGTAGTGTATACATGTATATATGTTTTAAATCAAAAGTCACAAGTTGCTCAAATCGTTTTTACATTTTGATGCCTCAATTCTTAAATAGTTTAATTCTCAAATTAAATAACTGCATAGTGATGATGGAATTGAGTTCAAAACTCTTGAATCTTATTTGTTTCAAGAAGGATGCTAGCGTAAAATTTCATGTTCTTATACTCCCTTTCAAAATAGATTTATTGAGAGGTGTAAATGTTATTGAGACTGGTTTAGCCATTATGCTAAGAGTTTTTATTCCAATAAAATTTTGGGATTATGGTTTCAAAAGTATTTTTTATCTTATAAATAGTATGCCAACAAAATTTGTAAATGGCGCTATTCCTTTTGAAATGCTATATCATAAAAACCCTGATTATAGCCATCTTCAAATATATAAATGCTTGTATTATCCTTACTTTCGACTCTATTCTTCCGATAAACTTTAGCCTCATTCTAATTCCCATACCTTTCTTGGTTATGCTGCTCATTACAAGGAATTTTTATGTTTAAAACCTATCACCTAAAAGTTTTTTTTATTTCACCTCAGGTATTCTTCCGATAAACTTGATCCTCATTCTAATTCCTACACATTTTTTGGTCATACTACTCATTACAAGGGCTTTTAGTGTTTAAAACCTATCACCTAATTTTTTTATTTCACCTCAGGTTTTCTTTAGTCAGTCAATTATTTATTTTCTAAACATAACTCCGTCTGTTAGTCCTATATCATCTTTATCTAATTTTACTCCACCACTTTATGTTCCAATTTAAACTGGTACATCACCATCTACTTCACTTAGACTAATGGATAACAACATAATTTCTAATAATACATCTCGTGCTTCACTTATCCATATCAATTATTCTTATAGTTTACTAGGTTCAATTCATATGTCTAATTCATAGCCTATAGTTATTCCTAGTATCCTTGTTACATTGGGGTCTTTAAACATGTTATCCCTGACTCATATTTCTCAATTGCTCTCTGTTGAGTCTATTACACCTTTACCTATATCACATTCTCATTCATCTTCTTCATTTATTCATTTTGGTTCCTTACCTACATCTTCATGTTCATCTTCTATCTCGCCCAATGTTTCTTCATCTCCATCTACTTCTCATGATTCATTCCCATCCCTACCTATCACTTTTGTCTTCAATCCTAAAGTTGAATACCTTTTTTACCAGCATCAAGCATTATTCATCAACTACCTTCTTCTTCTAATACACATCACATGTTTACTTTATCTAAACAAGGAATCTTCAAACCCAAAGTTTATTTCTCTACATTCATTTTACCCGAACCCTTTAAAACCAAAGAAGCCTTATAATTTTTGAATAGAAATTGGAAATGCAATTAAAGTTTAACTCTCTGATTGCTACGGGTACATAAGAGCTTGTTTCTTATCCTGATCATGGAAAATTAAGTGGATTTTTCCACTAAGCTAAAAGTAGATAGATCTTTGGAGAAATATAGGTCTCGTATATCAGCTAAGGATTCCAACAAACAGCTAGTATAGACTATATTAAGACATTTAGTCTAGTAGTAACTATATGCATTGTCTTAACACTTTCCTTGTCCAAAGGTTGGCCAGTGCAGTAACTTGATGTTAATACAACATTTCTTGATGAGCAATTTCCTACACATGTCTATAAACTTAAGAAGGTCTCAAACAAGTTCCTCAAGCTTGGTACCTTAAACTAAGTGGTTTTCTCCAACAACTTGGTTTTCAAAGATCCAATGCACACACCTCTATAATGTTATATATAAAAAAGGTAAATATGTGATTTTTTTCATCTACATGGATGACATTCTCATATGTGTGGATGACATTGTCATTACTGAAAATGATGCTTGTTTTATCAAAAAGATTATGCAGCAACTAAATATTTTCTTCTCTTTAAAAGAGCTTGGGGAACTTGGTAATTTTTTGGTGTTGAAGTCACTCACGCAGATGATGGCTTTCATCTATATCATTCCAAGTGAATTTGTGATCTACTTGATAGAATACAATGACATAAATCTAAACATATCTTAACTCTAATAATTACTAGTAAAATTATTTCCAAACACGATGATAATGAGTTGGATGATGCTAAATAGTATATGACAATGACATGAGCTTTACAATATTACACCTTAACTAAACTTGAGATAAGGTTTTATGTTAACAAGATTTTTCAGTTTCTCCATCCTACTACCAATGCCCATTGGATAGCTACAAAAAGATTAATCAAGTACCTAAATGGCACAACTGATTATGGTCTCATGCTTTACAGAAATGAAACTCTTGATATAACAAGCTTCAATGATGCTGATTGCCTACATGTCCTAATTATCAAAGGTCTATTAGAGGTTTTTGTGTGTAAATGAGAAATTCATTAGTTTCATTGACTTCTAAGAAGCAAAATGTGGTGTCTTGGTCTTCTATTGAAACTGAATTTCATGCATTAGAACACACTATTGCAAAGGTTATATGGATAAAAAAGGTGGTGTATGCTGAGCTACTTATTGACTCAGTTAATCCTCTCTTAATATTTTGGGACAATGTCAGCATTGAAAAATTTAGTAAAAAATCCAATTCTTCACTCTCGAACAAAGCATTTGGAAATCAATTTTCACTTTTTAAGAGAGAAGGTCATTGCTAATTCAATCCAAGTTGAATACATTACATGTCAAGAACAAGAAGCTAACATCATTACCAAGCCCTTATCGAACTATCGGTTTGTTAAGTTTAGAACTAAACTTTGTATTCTTCGTAAACCACAAGTTTATGGAAAAGTGTTAGAATATGATAAGCCTTTAAATTTCTTACAATTATTTGGTAGTGCCATGTGCAAAGTTGTTAGTTTGTTAGAGTTTATTCACTAATCTCATTCTCTTTGTTACGTGGCTTGAGGCTTGAGCTATAAATAGGAAACTAATGTACAAGTCTCATTCCATGAATTAGGAGGAATTTTTATAATTTCTTGATTATTCTTGTTGTTTCCTATTGTGTTCTAAATCTATCACAATTATTATTTTTTTCCATCATCTCTTTTGCTCTCAAATGCATGGTGCAGTTTTACTTCTTTCTTTTTTCTTTTTAATTTCTCTTTGAATTTCACAAGAGTTTACCAAGAGATAGATCATGGCAATAAGAAAAGTTGATTTAAGGTTAGTCACTCTTTTGATTTTATTTTGATTTATTTACTCCCATACAATTATTATAATTGCCAATCGAGGTTCTTGTAGGTCTATTACTAATGATGTTCTTTCAAGACTTTGAATCTCAAATGAAGTTACTATATTATTTTTTATTTTAAAATTAAAAGTTATTTTTAAAGCTTTAGAGAAAAAATAAAACAAGGTTAGAATAATTCAATATATTTTTATTGTTAAATTAAATTGAATATGAAGACTAAATAGATTTTCTGTTAAGTCTTGGTTACATAAGCTATATAAATTTTCAAAACTCTTTGATTTTCATGTTAATCATCTATAAATTTATGTATGTGCAACAGAAAAAAGGAATATAGTAAATTAGTTTTTAGAGTTTACATTGACCATAATATGCTAATAATTTTTTATTACCTATTATCATGGTAAATAATTACATTATGTTTATTTATACATGGCATTTATTCAGAAAAACATACATATTATTTAATGAAAAATATTATTAGCAGTAGATCCCTAAATATTAATAAATGAGTATAGGTACATAATTATCTATGTCTTATAACTCCTCTATTTTTATATTTTTTATTCTCCTCTCATTATAGCTTTCCTACTTCAAGTTTAACGTTTTAATTTATCTTAATATATTGTTACTCTTATGATTCCATATTATTCATTAGCCTCTAATTTTAACATTATTGGAGCAACTACTTACTCAAGTAATTGAATCAAAAAGAAATGGGACTAGCGAAAACAAAACACATAAAATGGCAATCAATAAATTTTGGTATATGATTTTCTTTATACCTTCTTATTTTTGCTTTCTCTCTTAAATTATCAATCACCATAGTTTTATGCACTACTATTATGTAATCTAAAATTTTAGTTGTATAGAAAAGGTAATAAAAAATACTTTTATTTTTTACTTTTTAAATCAAGATTTTGATGCAATAATTTTTTGTACATATCAAATTGATAATAATATTCAATATAATGCATTATTTATTTTATTAAAAAAAATATATAATATATCATTTATTTTGAAGACTCTTAAAAACTTTGAGAATATATATATATATATATATATATATATATATATATATATATATATATAAACTTAAACGAAAGGAATTATATTTATTTTTTATTATGCATATATGAATTTAACTTGACTTTTTGATGGAATATTAACTTAATTTAGTAATTATCTTATACAGTAAAACTTTTGAAAATGAAATTGTATATTATTTAAAATTTAACTCATGTCAACTTAAACGAAAGGAGTTATATTTATTTTTTATTATGCATATATGAATTTAACTTGACTTTTTGATGGAATATTAACTTAATTTAGTAATTATCTTATACAGTAAAACTTTTGGAAATGAAATTGTATATTATTTAAAATTTAACTCATGTGTCATAACATTATAAAATTATAATGGTATTATATTATTCTCTTAATTTATTAACTTTAAAAGTAAAGTATTATCTTATCCTATGAAGTTAGTGTCATTATAAATTGTGTAAATATTTTTTAATCAAGTTATAAAAAATTTTCATTCACAATTGATCTAATTTATGAATTAAATTTTATTTCAATTAATATGAATTTTTTATCCTATAATAATATTTGTAAGATATTTGTAGCATTGGATTGAAAACAATTATAATAAATATAATTTTAAAGCTTTAAAAAGTATAAAATAATATTCACGTGCAAAACATGAAAAGTCTTCAAACTCATGCAAACGAATTTTATCTTATGGATGCTTAAACTCCTCAACCCTCACATAATATTTCAATTTCGTAAATACTAATTACTTATAACTTTTTCTTCTTTTAAGTATATATTCACTTGAAGAGCGCATATGTATTTGATAGTTTACATTAAATGTGATTCAAAAACACTATAAGTTACTCTATATTTGTTATTCAATTTAAAAGAGCATGGTTATAAACTTTTTTTTTATATAATAATGTATTTGATTATAAACTTAGATAGTATTATATAGTATAAAAAAGTATAATTATATTTAAATTTTGACATATTATGATTATAATGTTAGAAAATTAACTCAACTTATATGAATTTTTTTTACTCTAAAATTATATATTTTTATTTATTTTTAATTGCAAATCTAAAATAATATTTTTTATTTTGAACTTAAGAAAAGTATAGAAAAATAAATTGTCTTGATTAAACAAAATTTATAAAATAAAATAAAATAAATATAAATTATTTTATTGAAATATTTACCATCAAATTAATTACATTATTTAATTAAATATTATACATATTAATTATAATAATTATATTTAGTAAAAGGTAAAAGGGTAGGTAGTGAAAACATAAATCACTGAAATTTAGCAAATCAAAAATAAAAAGTTTAACTCGAAATGAAAGTAACAAATCATAACATATTGGAAAATCTTGTCATTTGTTTTTCTTATAGCTCTGTTCTGTTCTACATGATCTATCATCTTTGTATTGATTATGAACCCAATTCAATGAAACTTTACCAAAGGGTCTGATTCAATTCCCCATTAACAAGTCACTTTCCAAAATAAACTCTTTTTTTTTTTATTAAAAAAAATATATCTCTCTCTTTCTTCTTTTTCCAAATACATGAAGAAAATAGACGGTGGATCGATAGAGAATGAAATTAAAGAGAAGACAATTTCTAAAGCACCTTGTCTAGCACTAGCTATATACATAACATCTCTCATTTATATTCCTTTAATACTTAGACAAACATACAAAGACTCACACACACGTATATATACATATCTATCTCTAATAAGTGTGTGTATTCTAGCTACACCCCATCTAAAGCAATTTATTAAATTAGTTGAATGGTCTATTTCATTCTCAGACCAAAATTACCCATCTCTGCTTAGATCAACAACCTTCCATTTTTCTTCAAGTACTACTCTTCCTGCTTTTTCAATCATACCAGAGAACCAAGGGACTGAGCTAGGTTAGTGAGCACAAAAACTTGTTTGGGTTTTTTAATGAGAGAGCATGTGTTTTTTAAGTGAATAAATTAAGAAAAACAAATTTGGGTTTTAATTTCAGAAGGAAAAAAATAAAAATAAAATCATTTTTTGCTCATTTTCAGATAGCAAGCATGGAGTTAACAGATCAAGGGCTGGAAAGCTCATCACAGCTGAGAAAAATGAGTAGGGGCAAAATAGAGATAAAGCGAATCGAAAATACAACAAATCGCCAAGTGACTTTCTGTAAACGAAGAAATGGTTTGCTGAAAAAAGCCTACGAATTGTCTGTCTTATGTGATGCTGAAGTTGCTCTCATCGTCTTCTCTAATCGTGGTCGACTTTATGAATATGCTAATAACAGGTCTTTCTTCTTCTCTAATATCTATATATACAATACAACTCTTTCATTATCTTTTATTCTTTATTTTATTTTTCTGTTCCAAGTTTTTACCTTTCTTTATTCTTCTTGATTTTCTTTTTCAACAACAACATATATATTCTTCTGTTGCAAGTTTTTACCTTTCCTTATTCTTCTTTTTATGTTTTCTGTCTCTTTGTTGTTGTTATTTCACTTTTCAGCCATGAGACTCAAGGTTTTTTTGGTTTGGAAATATCCTTCGATTTGCTATATTTTGTGCTACTACTTCATTTTGTATTTAGCATCATAGGGTAAAAAAAAATTGAAAAACAAGATTTATAAAATCACTTAAAACTTGAAACTGCCAAGATAACACCTTCAGTTCATATATTTTTATAACAAATAAAAATCTTATCTAAAATTTTTTATATTAAATGCCGTTGTTTAGATTTCGTTTATGTTCAAATTTACTCAATTTAATCTGTTTAATGTTATTTAACGTTGTTTTGTTATAGGTTTTAGGGGTTTCATGTATGCAATTTACTAATTTTTAGTTATAGATGGTGGGTAGAAATAGGAAGTTTAGGGGTAAAAACACAAAATGTCGTACATGGGTTATGCACAGATTTGCAGGAGAATGGAAATTTTATCTTTCTTCATTGTTGATGAACTTAGCTATTTGCTCTCTCTCTCTCTCTCTCTCTCTCTCTCTCTCTGTCTCTCAAGTCATACCAAATGTCGTACATGTGTCTAAACAAAGTCTGACATATAAGGCTGTCACACTCAAATTAGCTCCATCTACTTACATTTTGAGGCTTCCTTGGTCAAATGTCAGCTCAGTTATACAGTGAAATATTGGACCCATGCCTGTTTGGAGATTGGGGGCTTTCCTTTTTATTATGATCTTCTTCTATGAAATTTAACATTAGGGTTTTCAACGTTCAAATTCTCCCTATTATTTTCTGGGTATTTTAATGAATATTTTTTTATTGAAAATTTCAATTATGGATGGTTTTTGATATATTAATTACTTATATGTGTAGTAGAACAGCTTAGCGCAAAACAAAAGCTGGTTGTATACGTTTGAATTACAAATTAGGATTTTTTCTATTGAGCTGTTTTATTATGTATTCGAATTATAATATAAGATTCTGTGTTATTTTAGACACGATTTCTCCAAAAACAAATTTACAATACTTGTATTTTAATTAAAATAATTTTTTTAATAGAAAGAAGTTAAATGGTTATAAAAAGATTTCAATATACATAATTATATTTTTATCAAATGATATCGAATTTTGAATAAATACAATATAATTAGATTTGATTTTAAAAATTATTTATTAATTTAAATTTTTATATTTATTAATACCTATACATTTAAATAATTTACATTTAAATAATTTATTTACAAATATGATTATAATTTATTAATATTATTTATTTAAATCATTTGTAATATTAACGGCTCATTCATATCAAACTTTCGACAATTTATACTGTATGGGTTAGAATCCTATATATGAATTATGATTTATTCTTTCCCATTTCTTATCTTTGACAAATGCTGAATCTTATATTTACTTTATTTCTCTGCAAAAACTTTTTTTTTCAAGAAAAAAATCAATTTTTAAAAAATATATCTTTTTTTATAAACAAAAATTGCATAAATAATTCTTCTTAAAATTTTAAACAATAAAAATAACACTTTATCTCTTAAATTTTACAGGAAAGACTCTCCCCAATACATGAAAAAAAGAAATTATTTTTCATTTTTTGTGGATTTGAATTCTCTTATTGCTTCAGGTTGGACCTTGTCAATACTTAACTTTCAAATTTTTTTTTAATCCAACAGGTTTTTCATGTCTTAAAAGTTCATCCAAAAAACATATCATGAACTTTTTTTCTTTCGTTTAATTTGCTACTACACATTTTTTCTAGTTTACATTCTACATGTTCTTCCAAATGTTTATCCTTACACGTTAAGCTATCTTTTCTTCCCCTCCTCTCTTTATTAGTCACTAGCAGTGAAATATTATGAAAACAACAATAGTATAAATTACTTGACAAAAAAAATCATATAAATTCATGGTCATCTTAAATAATTATCTTTTAGCCCGCAGTCTTACATTAATTTTCAAGTTTCTCTTATAAACTGGAAGCATTTATTTAAAAGAGATAAATTGATGCTGATCTTGGAATTTCTAATTAAGTTTAGTTGATTAGCTATACCTTTTCCAAATTCAAGAAACAATTGCGTTATTAATTTAAGAGAAATTATACATTATTCTTGCATCATTGATGATATGAATTTACGAAAAATTATACATTGTTCTTGTATCATTGATGATATGGTGCTAGGGTTCATGCCAATAGTTCATAAGATAAGTGGAATAATTATTTTTAATAAAAACAACTGTTCACTATTTTTCTAAAACATCAACCAATAAAATTAGTAAGGATCATTACATTGAATTAATGTATAATTTTTCATTGATTTTAACTAAGCCTCTTGACTTTTATATTAAACTACTAACTTTTGTTAAAATGATCAATTGAAGCCTCTTGACTTTTATATTACACTACTAACTTTTGTTAAAATGATCAATTGAAATTGTCTTTTTAGGAATTAATATTACTCTATTGCTATTGATGTTAGGGTGATGGAGTTCGTTTCTCGGAATTGATTTTGTTGAGAATAAATGCTAAGGATACTCCTTCATACACTTTTCATATATAAATGACATATTTCATTTCTTTATAAAATTAAATTTTTATTCAAATTATGATAAAAACATCATTTCAAAAATACAATCACATGTTAATTGAAGATATATAGTGTGTAACGTAATATATCAAGGAGTGTCTTTAGAGTTTTTTTTTTTTTTTTTTTTTTGAGAGAGTAAATTTATTGCCTTAATCTTGACTTAAAAAGAAAAAATTTAACCAATTTTTAGGGAAGTTTCATAATGTCAATTTTATTATTTTTCCTTCCTTTTTTACCTTTTATTTTATGATTTCCATGGTATTAGATTTTTTTTTAATGACATGACAAATATCTAGCCACTTGATTGGATCTTAAAAATAAAGATAAAGGGATGAGAATTTCTTTTGTAATAGATAAAGAGTTGAGATTAAATGCTAGGATTGGCAAGTACAACCACTAAGCATGGAGATTTAAATGCCCTTTTCTTTTATATTTCTTATAACATTTTAGGAATATAAGACAATAAATTGTGTTAAAATATTTTCAAACTATTTACTTATTTAATTTAGATTTTTATAATTATTGGATTGATTGAAAATCAAAGATATATAAGGTTTCTAGCTATCGGTTCAAACTTATTGTGGTATTAATTTCCTTTAGAAATTTTTCTTATTTTCATTTTTTAGCAAATTATATTTGATGTGATCTTAACTTGGTGATTTGAAACGTATGAGGGAGGGGATAAGTTTTATAATCAGATCACTAAATTAACTGCAACAAAAAAACAATCACTTTGCATGCAAAATAAATATGGACTGCAAAATGTTGGTAGTCTAAAAAAAAAAGGAAGAAAAAAACTTAGAACACTGAGAAATTGATACATAATGGCTGAAATCGAAGTAACTCTAAACAAAAGTTTTCTTAACCTATACACCACTAATTTTGATGGAGGCTGTAAATTAACGTAGGAGCATTGGAAAAGAGATAAAGAGTGACAAAGTTGTGGAGAAATTACCTATTGTTATTAAAGTGAATGATTATCTGATATTTTAGGTTAATAAAATGTAATATTAATATAATTATTTTAAAAATTATATAAACACTCTATTTTTAATCAAGAGAACAAATAGTTTTATTAATATAAAATATATTTTAAAAATAATAAATAATAACTGAAAGTTGTGATGCATTGTTTAACACAAACAAAAAAAAAAGGATTTTATTTCTTGAGCGTAAGAGTGGAAACTAGATAAAAAAAATTATATATATAAATTTATATTCATACTAAGTATTTTTTATTTCTAAAAAAAAGTAAAAAATAAATAAATCTGTCACTTAGCACACTATAAACAGATTTCATTCATTCAAAAGATTTGCTATTTCAGAGAGAGAGAGAGAGAGAGAGAGAAAGAAGGGAGAGCATTCTAAAGCTGTTTTTAGATATGATATTGATTTGTTGATGATATCGAGGTGCAAAAATGAAAATTCCGTTGGATATTAGTATTACACGTTGTGTAAATTCATTTTCACCCAACCAATCATGTTTCAGACACAATATCAACCAATCAATAACTCGAGAAAATTAAGGTTGTGGCATCTGGGAGTTATATGCATCCATTTTTGTTTCTAATTTTACAATTTTATAATAAGATTTATAATTTCTAAAGTTTTTTAATATATAAAAATTTATTTGATAATTAATTTTAAAATTTATTATAAAAATTTAATTTTAAAATTTGAATATTTTGTGTTTAATTTTTAATTTATATTTGCAATTCAATTGCCATATTATTTTTTTTAATAAATTTTAATTAAATATTTACCCTTTATTCATTTTATTGAAATTTTTAATATGATTGACTTATTAGTATAACAAATTAAAAAAAATACAATTAATACTATAATTGACTTTTTGAAAATATTTTAATATTATGCAATTCAAAATTTTACAACAATAAATCAAAAATGAGTTATCAATGTACCTAAATACAAAATTTACATCTAAAAATTAAGAAGTAAAATGCCTATCAAACAATACTTCTTATTGATGGGTTTTATTTTAAGATGAAAATTTCACATCTCATTTTGACATCTCACTGTATACCATCAATTAAGTGTTGATATATATGTTATTTGAAGACCAATACTAAGAAAAGTCTTAAAAAATTACAAAAAGAGTGATTTTTAATACTGAAATAGTACTATATGATTGGTGATACATATAATGAAATACCTAATATATGGACACTAACCACGACATCCCCAATAAAGATCGAACTATCGTTCAATACCTTTGTACTAGAGCATTAATAAATCTTCTCTCCGAGATATTTACACTAATTAAAAAATCAACCAATTTAGCTTGGTTGTAACTAAGAGTATACCCACATACTTAATGAGTTTTCTCATTTTACACTTGTCTAACATAGTCCTAAATAGATCTCTTTGTAACGACATATGTACCGTGTATCAACTTATTATATAGAATTAGAGGGTATCGTCTTTGTCTTTTTCATTCTTAACATATTTTTAACATTTTGATACCTACTATAGATTTCAAGATTTTAGGTAAGGCATAAGATTCTAAGGCCTTTCATTTTGAAAGATATATTAGTAATTTAGGAAAATAGTACAAGTGTTATGGGACAACACACCAAGCATCCCTCCAGTTATGATTTAAAAGCAGGAGTTGATTACCTCATTAAAGAATTAGGTAGAATGCTCAAGATAAAGTTTGAATTGATCATCGATAAATAACTAAGTAGAGCTCTCAAGATAAAGTACAAGTTGATTACTACAATATGAGTTGATCACCTTACTAGGTAGATTGCTCAAATTAAAGTATGAATTGATCACCTTAGTAAAGAAATAGGTAGAATTCTCAGGCTAAAATATGAGTCAATCACCCCAATAATAAACTAGGAAGAGCGGTCGAGCTAAAGTATGAGTTAATCATTCCAATAAAGAAACTAGTCACATTAACTATGAATAATGGTTATTCTTTTACCTTAGTCTTAAGTCTGAACTAAAAAAGTAAGGGACTTGATGTTTAGAAATTAATTACAACCTCTCCTATTAGGATCGAGCTACAAGTCAGAACCTTCTTAGGAGGGCATTAATGAATCTTCTCTCCAAGACCAATACACGAGTAAAAAAGGTGACCAATTTATCCTAGTATGCAACTAAGATTATGAGCCCACTCGCCTAGTGAGTGTTCTAGTTTTACACTTATCTAACATGGTCTTGTGACGACATAGACCCTGACATATGTACCATTATCAACTTATATAAATATAGCTTTAGAGAGATACTTTCTAACACTTAGCGCATCTCAATCATTTGTCATTTCTCCTTTCCATTCCTATCATACTTCCAACACCTAACGTGGAACAAATAAATTGGTTCCTTATGTTTTTATAGTTTATATCATTATTCACAAAATTTAACTAATTTTTTTAATTTTCCACCTACATATAAGTTTACATAAGTTTTCACAATAGCTTTATTTTTTATCTCTTTTTCCTTAATCTGGTGAGTTTATTTATGAAAAAAGGGCAACATAAGTTTATTGATTTTATAAAAAAATAATAGTAAAAATCAATTTTCAAAAAAGCTATCAAACAAGCACCATATGTCTAGTTAAGAAGGATGAAACGTGGCACATGTCAAGTGTGCATCTCATAGCTTTTTTGAAAATTGATGTATGTTACTCTTTTTATTAAAATAATGAACTTATACTATCTCATTAAATAACTAAGAGTTTAAAGTATATTTTCATTAAAAGTAATGGAATTGTGTTACCTATCATCTTTATTTTAATATGGAATAATGTGTTTGAATATTAGTTTTTTTTAAATAATATTTTTATGATTTTTAATTCTTTTATAAAAATAAATGCTAATGTCTTTTACAACAATTTATAATTTAAAATTAAAAATTTATAATATATATATATATATATATATTTGTGCATCTTATTTGATAACACTTTTTGATTTGTAAACTTTTATCAAGAAATATATAATTGATTTGTAAACTTTTATCAAAAAAATATATATGTTTTCAATTTTATATCCGCAAAAAGTCTTGGATTTGATTTACTTTCTAAAATAATTGATTAATGAAAATGAAAAAAAATCCAAAAAAGTTGATTTAAAAAGTTTATTTTTAAAGATTTTTGAATCATCTCATATTTTTAAAATAATTATTGAAAAATAAAATTTTAAATAAAAAATAATTATCAATATAATTAAAAATTCACTTAAAATAAATTAAAATAAAAATATTAATCAAATGCATATTTAGCAATAACAAATTTCCTATTGGAACTTTGTAGCCTTTTTGTTGATGAAACTCAAATTTTTAGACCTCGTACTAAGAGTAATAGTTGTTATCAAGGTACAAATAGTACGTAATCAAGTCAAATAATTTAAAAAATGCATTATACAGATAATCCAGCTAGCATATTCCTCCAAATACATAAGTGTTTCAAGCTGCCCTTGAGGTTTGATCTGTCAAATTGGATCATGGATTTATTATGCAGTCATGTATGAAGTATGATCATTAGTTCCAAGTCTAAAGTGACATGAAATAATATTAAATATTATTGTTATACCAATAGAACTATTTGTTTCGTCCCAAAAAAAATCTGTAATTTAGCTAGCTAGGCCTTGAAGCAGGTGGCGGATCTGTGTGATTTCGTTTCCTTAATTTTTGAAAATTGAAGTTATAATTGTAATATGTGTAAAATTATTATCAAATTATATATATGCATTAACAAAAGGTTTTCTCTCAGTGAATTTTAATTTTAAGTATTTATTACTCAGAAAATCACTACAAACTTAATATATAATTTGAAAGATACATATAATTTTATTATTATTTATTATTTTTACAATAATTCTTAAATTTAAAATAATAATAAAATAAAAAATATTATTTTATTATATATAAAAATATAATAAAATAAATGAGTTAGCATGATACACAGGATTGGAGTAATCCAATCCAAATTAGTCCAAATTATATTGATAAAATTTTAACTTAAGTTTAACTTAAGTTAAACTTAATTTGTCTTAAATTGTCAAACCTAATTCAAATCAAATAAATTCAAACTGGTTTAAACTAGTTCGATTTAGTTCAAATTTTTATTTTTATGTATTAATTGATTTTTTTTTAATTTATTTAATAAGACGTCGATTTGAAATATTATAATTTTTTAATCTAATAATAATAATAATAATAAAAGTTTTGAACTAAATTTAATGCATTAACAATGTTAAATATACAAATAAAATTTTTGTTACAAATTTTTACAAAATTAAAAAGTAAAAAGTTTTAAAGTTATAAGTATATCACAAAACAATTTAAAGAACCAACTTAAAATTAAAATAAATGAATATTTTAGACTTAAATTTATATAATTATGATTAATGATAATATAATATATTTATAAAAGTATCTAAGAAGAATAAAATTTATTATAAATATTTTTTATGAAATAATTTATGAATTAGTCCATTCAAATACAGGGAAGATAAGAATAGATTTTATAATTTAGGTATTTTACATGTTATAGGGAATCCCTAATGATGATTTTTTTGTTGTTAAGAAGATAGGACTAAAATACATTATAAAGTCTCCGTAATTATAATTTTATAAATCCAATGAGGAATATCAAACACATTAAAACTATCCTCTTTATGATTCAAGAAAGACCATTTGACTATTTCATGTGCTATATAATTATAGTTTCTAGAGATCCAAATGTCCAGGAAATAATCAAACTGCAGAGTAAGTAGCACAACCTCATCAAGAAATTGCTTAGGATTCCCAATAATATAATCAATAATTCTCTTACAATCGTCCTCTACTAACATATATTTTTATTTTATCTGCATTGCCTTAGTCAAACCCATGGCCACTCTAGCATTCGTCGACACCTTGATCCCATGTATAAGATTATACATTTCAATTTTAGCAATCAATTTAGAAAGAGCCTCGACTTTTATTAGAACAAATAAGAAGAAATAGGATCTCCTTTCTTAGGCCTCTAGTAGTTACAAATTTACCAAATTTTGAGCCCATTTAATAAAATCGAATAAGATATTAAGCTAACACATTCCTTGATTAAACCACAAAAAATTTCATTGAATTCCAACCTCACCATGACTTCGATTTTTAAATCCCATTTCATCTTGTCATATACTTTTTTCATATCAATTTTTTATATTGAAAATCAACATCAATCCAATAAATAAAGTGATTGAAGGATGTAGAAAAATAAATAGAGTGGTTGAAGGATGTAGGAAAATAAATAGAGTGGTTGAAGGATGTAGGAAAATAAATAGAGTGGTTGAAGGATGTAGGAAAATAAAAGAAGTGGTTAAAGGATGTAGGAAAATAAATGTAGTGGTTGAAAGATGTAGAAAAGAAAAGTGTGCAGATAAATTTGTATGGTTATAATTATTTCTTAGTTTTATATTTGTGTGGTGTAGATTGCATGGTGAGGACTATAAATAACTTACCTTACATTTAGTTTAATCATCCCATAAAAAAATAAGTCTTTGTATTCTTAGTATGAGTGTGAGTTGAAAGCTTTCTCTTTGAGTGTTTGTATTTCTCTTCAATTTGTGAGTTGACTTTGAAAGACATTATAGTGTCTTTTATTGTGGGTATAATACAAGTAGTTTGTTTACTTGTTTGAATCCAATATTAATAAATTTAGAGTTTTGTATTCTAAATTTTACTCAACAATTAGAATCAAAGCATAACGGTCAAAGATCATTCTTAATGGAGCTATCTTGAATCGTGAGGAGTTTGATACTCTACAAGTTTATTAGTTAAGCTTGTTCGGTATATTTGAAGTCTTGTTGACATGATCTTCAAGTAGTTGGAGGAATCAAGAATCTCAACAACAAAAACTATAACATATGAACAACATGTATAGACTCTTACCTACAAGTTCAAGACTTGTGGGAGGTTGTTGGTGGGGACGAAGTTACATAACCAACAACAAAAGACGCAAACGACATCTTGTGGAAGTGAAAAATTAAAGCAAGCAAAGTGATGTTTGCTTTAAAGACCACAGTTGAAGAAGAATTGTTGGAGCATATTCGGGATGCCAAAACACCGAAGGAAGCATGTGACACTCTTATTACACTCTTTTCAAAGAAGAATTATACGAGATTGCAACTTCTTAAGAACGAGTTACTATCGATGGTGCAACATGACATGAAGATTTCCTAACACTTTCACAAGGTGAAGTCGTTATGCCGCGAAATTTTAGAGTTAGATACGAAAGCTCCTATTGAGGAAACCAGGATAAAAAGAATAAATATCCATAGTTTGAGACCTGAATATTGAGGGTTTGTTACCACTATACAAGGATAGTCGACACAATCATCTCTTGTTGAGTTTGAGAATTTACTATCCGGTCAAGAAGCTATGACTAAGCAAATGAGAGAAGTGTCACTGAAAGGTAAGGAAGAAGCACCTACACTAGCAAAAGTAGAGGCACTTTTAAGCGGTACAATGGTAGTGGATCTAACAAGGATGGCAACAAAGGAAAAATTTCTCAAGGAAATGAAGGTTTTCGTTCAAGGAGAGCTTGGAAGAATCGCAATAACAATAGAAATTGTGATGGTGAATGTTATAACTACGAAAAGATGAGTCATATAGCAAAAGATTATTAGAGTAAGAAAAAGCTTGTTGAAAGTAATACAGCTACTTCCAGTTCTAAGGAACATAGCAAAGATGGTTGGGATGCCGAAGCACTATTCGTTACAAAGGAAGAAGAATTAGCTCTTACGGTAACAACATCAAAATAAATTGACTACAAGAATGATCGTAGATTCGGGCTGCTCAAATCATATGATAGGTGATAAACAGAAGTTGGAAAGCATGTTTGAGTACAAGAGAGGTCGTATAGTGGTGACAGCTGAAAACTCAAGGTTACTGATAGCTAACATCGATAAGATGATAGTTACACCACCACTTTAAGATGTTTATCATGTCCCAAGATTGAAGAAAAACTTGTTATCTGTGGCTCAATTGACATCATCAGGACATTATGTCTTGTTCGATCCCCGAGACGTGAAGGTGTATCATGATCTCAAAATCTCAAAAACACCAACAATGGAAGGGCAATAATTGGAATCCATTTACATGATGTCAATAGAATCTGCATATATAGACAAGACAAGAAGAAATTAGACAGCAAATATATGGCATATACGGCTAGGTCACGTTAGCTATTCCAAGCTAAATGTGATGGTGAAGAAGTCGATGCTTAAAGGGCTCCCTCAACTAAACATTCGAACAAACATGGTCTGTGAAGGATGCCAGTATGGTAAAGCTCACCAATTTCTATATG
This sequence comes from Hippophae rhamnoides, assembly GCA_033030585.1. Taxonomy (NCBI): domain Eukaryota; kingdom Viridiplantae; phylum Streptophyta; class Magnoliopsida; order Rosales; family Elaeagnaceae; genus Hippophae; species Hippophae rhamnoides. Next base: position 45,733,413 of record CM065428.1, read on the forward strand.
AGGAATAGAATTTTAAAGCAAAAGAATCATTAGAGTTAGTTCACTATGATGTATTCAGACCTATTAAGCAACCATCAATAGACGATATGGGATACATGGTGTCATTCATTGATGACTTTACAAGGTATATGTGGGTTTTGTTTAGGAAAGAAAAATCTAACACATTTTTAAAGTTTAAAGAGTTTAGAGAGTCAACTAAAGGAGAAATAGGAAAGAAGATTTATTGCTTGTGCATAGACAACGACGAAGAGTATAGCTCAAGCGAGTTCTCTCAATACCTAAGGAAATGCCGAATACATTATCAGTATACTTATGCCAACATGCCACAAAAAATGGTGTAACAGAGAGAAAGAACCACAATCTTACAAAATTTTATCTGAGTATGCTACATAAAAAGAATGTACTTGTGAGGTTTTGGGCTGAAGCAATAAGGATTGTAGCTTTTATGATCAATAGAATTCCTCAACCAAGGTTGGGATTGGTTTCACCCTTTGAGAAAATATGTAACTAAGTATAAGGAATCTCAAGCAAAAGCATTAGAAAGAGGTTGTTGATATTGTGAATAATAGAGAGGATTATTCAAAGAATCCTAAGACTGATATTCAATGTAAGAATCAAATTGATTCTTTGAAGGAGAAGTATAAGAATGAGAAGGATAAAATTGCTACAGGTGGAAGACCTAGTACGTGACGTTTCTCTGAACTACTTGATAAGTTGATTGGTCGTTTGGATCCAAATGACAACGATGACGTGCTAAAACAAGTATTTAGCCAATTTGGTGAGGATGCAATTGAGAGTTTGAATGGAATGATAATTGGTAAGAAAATCCTTCGTCTTTCATGAGGTTGCACCTCAGGAAACAAATAGTGGATAGTGGGTTAAAATAACCAGTGGAATCAGAAGGCACACCCAACAGTTGGAGGGAATCAGATGCAAAGTGACAGATGAATGTGAAGAACGCTTTTCTTCATGGAAAGTTGGTGTTTATAGGGAGTGTGAAAATCAACACCAACCCAATAAATGGAGTGGTTAAAGGATGTAGGAAAATAAATGGAGTGGTTAAAGGATGTAGGAAAATAAATGGAGTGAATGAAGGATGTAGAAAAATAAATGGAATGGTTAAGGAACAAATGGTGCCTGGAATGGTGAGATGAAATTTTCTAAGATTGGTTTCAACCTTGCCATTAAATCTTTTGCAATTACTTTATAAGTGATATTATGTAAGCTTATTGGACGGAATCTTTATCAACAACCTCCCATTGTTTTTAAAGAAACCAACAGATATCCCATTTACAGATTTCATATTATTAATACTCCACAACGCCTTTCTTATTTCACTAGCATCAAGAATCATGCAAAAACCCTCATTATCATTCATAGAAATGCAAGGTTGAAAGAGTTCATCTAATAACTAAAAATCTTGAAGGTATATTGTTTAAAACATGTTTTGGTAACAATGTGTCATCCAAGTGTTTATCTTTCTTGAATCCAAGAATCATCATCATCTTGTAAAGCCCATATAACACTTTCCCTCCTCCTTTGGAGAGTGAATAAGTGAAAATATTTGGTGTTTTTATCCCTTTTAGAACCCAAATTTATCTTTATTTTTGCTTCCATACAAGTTCTTAGCATGTGTATTGTTCATTTAATTGATTCTACAAACTACGACATACTTGCTGAGCCTTTATGTCCATACTATCCTGTTGCAAGTTAGCTAATTCATTTTCCAATCTCTTATGTTTTCATGACACATGCCTAAGTGATTTTTATTCCAATATTTGAGTTCCATGACTGTATTCTTTATTGCAGTATGCTTCAAAATAATGGAATGGTCTAGGTAAAAAAATCCTCATCTTTGATGAGATGAACAATTATTGGATAATGATATTGTAAACTCAGAATTCTCTCTTCTTATTTTCATTGAAAGACACTACCTATTTATATACAAAGATACAAACAATCTTAGGTGACATACACCTAATACACCACTAAGACACCTAATACACAACTCACACCACTAAGACACCTAGTGTTAGACACCTAATACACACACTCATAAATCATCTTTAACACTCCCCTCAAGTCAGAGCATAGATATTAATCATGCCTAACTTGTTACAAAGATAATCAACCCGAACCCCACTTAAAGCTTTCGTGAAGATATCTCCTAGTTGTTCTCCAACTTCATATATCCCGTAGAAATCAACCCTTGTTGAATTTTCTCGAACAAAATGACAATCAATTTCAATGTTTTAGTTCGCCATGAAACACATGTGTTACAATATGAAGAAAGCACTGGTTATCACACCACAATTCGTACTGCACCGAAGTTTTAAGACCTACTTCATCCAAGAGTCGATATATCCATATTATCTCGCACGCAGATCAGGCCATAGCCCTATATTCTCGACTCGCACTTGATCGTGACACAACATTCTCGCTTCTTACTTTTCCATGAGACCAAATTTCCCTCCAATGAAAATACACATTAGCCTCGATGTGGATCTTCTATCCACTTTGGAACCCGCCCAACTGCATATGAAAAACATTCAATACGTAGTATGTCCATGATTTGCATACAAGATGCCACGTCCAGTGCTCCTTTAAGTAACATAAAATTTGCTCTAACGCTGCCCAATGATGAACCGTCGATGACATAAATTGGCTAACAACACCGACCGAATATGCACATCCGACGAGTCACGGTGAAGGTAATTCAAATCTTTCCAACCACCCTTCGATATCTCTCAAAATCTTTAAAGCGGTTCTCCATCTCCCGTAAGGTGGATGTTTGAGTCATCGAGCACTACAAGGTTTTGCTCCTAATTTTCCCGTTCCCGGCTTAATAAGTCCGTGACATATTTTTTCGAGATAGAAATATACCTTTTTTACTCCTCGTGACTTCAACACCCAAGAAATACTTTAACATCCCCAAATCCTTCGTGTGAAACCGAGTAATGTAGGGAAAGACTTAAGAGATGAAATTCCCGTAGTATCACTTCCAAGAATAACAATGTCATCTACATACACAACTAAAAGAATGATACCGCCTTGTTGCTCAGAATACGTAATGGTCGACTTGCTTTTCATCATACCAAACGTTTCTATAGCTTGACTAAATTTTCCAAACCAAGCACGAGGACTCGTTTCAAACCATACAAAGATTCATGAGACGACAAACGTGCCTAGACTCCCCCGAGCAACAAAACCAGTGAGGTTGCTCCATAAACACCTCATCTTGAAGATCACCATTAAGAAAAGCATTCTTGATATCTAGTTGATGCAAAGGCCAATGGAAGTCGCCATAGAAATAAACAACCGAATGTATGTCAATTTAGCAACAGTGAGAGAAAAGTGTCGAATAGTCCACTCCATAGGTTCGAGCATATCCCTTAGCAACAAGACGGGCCTTTAATCGAGCAACCGACCCATCCGGGATTGACCTTAATCTGTGAACACCCATTTGCATCCGAGCCCGTTTCCCCAGGTAAATCAACCAAGTCCCAAGTACCATTGTCATCCAACGCATCTCATTTCTCGATCATTGCATTATGCCAACCATGATGAGATATGGCTTCACGAATCAGCTTAGGGATAGCAATAGAATCAAGAGAAGCAATAAAAGAAAGCAAGAGGAAGACGACAAGCAATTATACGAAACAAAAGAAGAAATAGGATAAGTACATTGACGTTTACCTTTGCGTAATGCAAGGAAGATCATCGTTCAGACAGGATCCGATGACGCATGGTGTATGCCGACATGAATTAGAAGGTTCATGTCTGGAGTAGACTTGAGTTATATGAGGCCAACAGAATCGGATCGTAGACAGTGCTCGATGATGTGATAGAATCAGACTAACAAATCGTCGTTATCCTCCCCCCGATACGCAGAGGAGGAGAAGACGAAAAATAGGGTATGTCTTCCATTTGAAGGTAACATCAACGGGAGACAAGATATTTGTTAAGACTAGACAATAACATCTATAACCTTTTGGAGACGAGAATAACCAAAGGAAGATACACTTCAAAGACTTGGGATCTAATTTAGTAACATGGACGGACATCCCGAACAAAACAAATGCTACCAAATATCCTAGGGTCAACCGGAAATAAGTGACTTATTAGGAAACAAAATTTTGTAAGTGAATCTCACCAAGTTAATGTATGAGTACGCGACATTAAGAAAACACGGGTTGAACCGCATCGCCCAAAAAGGTTTAGAAACATTCATTTGAAATAATAAGGCACGTGCGCTTCGAGAAGATGTCTGTTCTTACGCTCGCCACTCCATTTTCGAGATGGAGTATCAACACACGAAGTTTCACAAGCATGCCATTTTGAACCATATAAGATTGAAACAAAGTCGATGTATATTCTTTTGGCATTATCACTGTAGTAAAGTACCTAATTGAAACATTAAATTGAGTTTTAATCTCAACACAAAATGCACAAAATAGAAAACAATTCGTAATCGACTCTTCATTAAATATAACCAAGTTCCACGAGAATAATCATCCACAAAAGTAACAAAATACTTGAATCCAGGTTTAGAAAAAATAGGACAAGGACCCCAAACATCAGAATGAACTAATTCAAAAGGAACACTAGCACGTTTATTAACTCTTGGATTTGAACTAAGACGATGATGTTTTGCAACCGACAAGACTCACAATCTAACGAAGACACCTTACTAAACCGAGGACAAAGTTTCTTCAAGAAGCGAAGAGATGTAATGACCAATCTGCAATGCTGTGCTTCAAGCGGAGAGGTTACACACAAGTAAGCAATGATTTCTGTATCGGCGTGTGTCAAGAATATGAGGCCTCCGTGACTCATGTCCTTTACCAATAGTCTTCTTCGTCACAAGATCCCGAAATAAGCAACGATCAAAGAAAAAAATGAGATACAAATGCTTAAGATTAAGTAGTAAGTCGACTTACGTATATCAAATTAAAGGATAGGCTAGGTAAATGTAAGACGACGACAAAGGAAGCAAAGGAGCGGGAGTAATTGTGCACTCCAAGAACACGAGATGGTGACCCATCGGCTAAGGTAACAATGCAGGTAGAAGTGTGTGATCAAGAGTAGAAAAGAGATTAGAATTACCCGTCATACGATCCGTGGCACCAGAATCAATAACCCATTTGGAAGATGAAGAAATGAGACACGTATTGGATTTACTCGAATCAACAATAGCAGGACAGAGGGTGGCATTGAAGACCTTAGTGATTCTCGATAATCGTGAGAACTTGGTAAATTCATCCGCAGATAAGAACCGATTTTTCAAGTATCGTTGGATGCACATGAGCCGAGTGACCTTTCGATGTTTAGACCGAAGCTTTCTACATTCATGTTTCGTATGTCCCGGTTTGTGACAATAGTGACATACAATACCTCCGAGGTCCCGTGGTCAAGTTTCAAACCCGTGCGAGCCACCTCCTTTATTTCTCGTTCATATAAGTTGACCGTCCATGCTCATAATTATTACTTGGCCGACCAAAGCACCGCAATCGAAGCAGGTGGAGGAGTGAGTTGCCTTCAGTACGAAGTACTCGACTAAACACCCTCAGAAAGATGAGATCTCGAACCGTAAAGAACCTGACTTAGCAAATCTAAAAGTAGAGGAAGACCTAAGAAGAAAACTCATGACCGCCATTTGTTCCCGTTGACTTTGTTGAACTCTCGACATCGTGGCTAAAAGGCATTAAACTATCGAGCCTCCTCATAAGTCCTTTTAAATTCCATAAAATAATTGTGAGTTGATCGATCTTGTTATGTCCGCACGGTAAAATGCTTTGCATACCTCATATAATGCGAGAAAGATTTCCTTTACCGTAATATAAGAAATCCAAATAATCCATTAATTCCTTAACTAATTCACGTTGATCGATCAAGTCAATTACATTGCTTTCAATAGAATTCCGAATGCAAGAAATAAGCGAGCATCGTCTCTAAGCCACGTCCGCTTTCGAATCATCTTTTAGAGGATCATTAGTCAAACGAGTATCTTTTCGATACTTCTCGTATAAATTGAATAGTCTTGCTCCAAGCCAAATAATTCGAGCCATTTAGCTTATTATCCAGTGATTTTTGACATCACAGTGCACCATATCCGTTACAACATTAGATTTCTTTTCGCCCATAACTCTTACAAACGACAAGACAACAGCAAACGAACAAACAAAATCCAACAACAAAGAAGAACCAAACACGCAATGACAAAACACGCACATGGCTCAAACACGCAATAACAAGAACACCAAATTGGAAAAACGCAAACTCCGAACAATCACAAGCGATGAAAGTGCCAAACCACCACGTATGACGCAGTGGGATCGGAGGAGAACAAGACGGGTCCGGGCCGAGAAGAATTCTACGATTGTCACGCGCCGCGCTGCGGAATTCCTGGAAAAATCGCGGTGGCGCGCTGGCCCACTCGCGGCCCGTCCCGCCGGTGACCGGACTTTGGGGTTTGGTTGGTCGGTGGCTATTCTCCCCCCGCGTCGGCGCGAGACGCGCGGGAATTTTTGACAGAAAGTCGCGTGGCGCGCGTGGCCCACTCGCGGCCGTACGGTGGCCTGACGTCGTGGGTTGGTCGGCGGTCGTATTCTTCCCCCGTGCCGGCGGTGAGAAAAATTTGCACCAAAGGGTGTTCCGAGTCGGGAACTCAAAAATGCACCAAATCCTAATTTGTGTTTACCCAAATTTTGCCCCAAATTCTGAAAAAAAAAATCTCAAATTTTGTAACCCAAATGCTCTGATACCATGTAAACTCAGAATTCTCTCTTCTTATTTTCATTGAAAGACACTACCTATTTATATATAAAGATACAAACAATCTTAGGTGACATACACCTAATACACCACTAAGACACCTAATACACAACCCACACCACTAAGACACCTAGTGTTAGACACCTAATACACACACTCATAAATCATCTTTAACAGATATGAAACAGTGAAAGGCTTATGCATTAAAAAGGCATTAGGATCATGTAAATGCCAATATGCACTACATATTGCACTGTCTAATCGTTTTTTTTTTGTTGTTGATAATATTATAACCTTAGAATCCATCAAATCCTTTAGATAACTTTCATAGATATTTACATGTTTACCACCAAATTGTTCAAAATAATCTACAATTTCATTAATATCACCAATCATCACTACTACAAATGTGGAATTTAAGTCTAGATTTAAAGTCAATGTTTTGGAAAAAAAATCGACTTATAATGAATTTAAAGTCGGTTTATTGAAAAATCGATGCTATTCAGTAGTTCTATCGTCAATTGATGTGTTGAACTGACGCTACACGTAGGATATAACGTCGATTATATATGTCAACCGATGCTATGTCCTACATGTAGCATCGGTTCAACACGTCAACCGACACTACACACGTGGATATTTTCCTTTTCTCCTCTTTCTTCCCCATCAGACACAACATTTTTTATTTACAGTGTTATAAACAACACCTAAAAACCCAAAATCAACACTCCTCCTCCACTCTTTCTCATTTTCCGACCACCTACGACCACTAATTCCAATGTCGTTTAGTGGATTTTCTTCCTCTCCAAATTATCTTCCAGATCCCCTATTTTTTTAAGCGAAATACTCAAATTTTTTATACATATTTTCTCACTTACAAAAGACCATTTCTTTCTTCATTTCCTTTATTTTGTTACTTCATTTACTCTTGCAAGTATTTCTATTAATCCTACACACTTATTATTCACTTTGCGTTTTTTTATATATTATGTGTATAAATTTTTATATTATGTATGTTATTATTTTTATTATGTAGGTTTTGTATAAGTATTTAGTAATTATATTTATGTGTATATATTTGTTATGTTTGGTTTTTATGTAATTACAATCAATTATTTATATTATTTAAACTTTGTTAAACATATTTTGGTTTTTTTCTACTCTATGTGATTGAATACAGGTTCTAATAAGTAAAAAATGTAAAAAAAAAAATTAAAGTCGGTTCAACATGTGAACCAACTTTTCGTTTAAAGTCGATTCAACGCGTGAATCGACTTTAAATTTTAAGTCTTGCCATTTAAAATCGATTTTATCACTCAATTTTGTAATAGTGCATTAACCAATCTCCATCGTAATCAGAAATCACTCTATTTAAATATGCCTCAAAATAATTTTTTTCATTAGCATATGAGGTTGTATATACAAAGGAGGAAAGCCAACGATAAAACCCAACATTCACGAAAGTAAATGTGCTTATAAGAGGTGAGCTATAATATCACGTGTCTGCCTTTTTCTAAGCAATGTGTGACACACTGCATCATATACCCCCATTTAGGGAGTCTTATGTTCTCGTAGGAATATAAGCCCACATGACATTATAGCTCTGATATCAACTAGTATATGATGGTTAATCTGTTCACTTACAATAGGATGGGACCCATTTTACGTGACACGAGATTGTTTGTTTTGGTCCATAACTGCAAGTTCAACAGTTTACGGTCATGACTTAACAATTCAACGGGACCTCATGGTTTTGCTTCTAAAGAAAAACCCCAAAACCCCAAAACCTATCATGTTATTTAAAGAGTGTTCATCTCATATAAGTACATTACCAGTTAACTTTCTAAACAATACGTGACATATGCAGGCACATTATATCATTCTTGAACATTTTTCCTCACAAGATAGGAATTTCATGTCTTCTTTTGGGGCATGTTGTGTGTCAATTCCTAAACCCCAATCAGCCATTGATGTAGTCCACAAGCAAAGTAGAACAACACCTTTACTCTGTCTCTTTTTTCTCCTTTATCTTCTCTTATCTTCCCAATTTATTTTCTGCCATTAGCTCCCATCAATGGAATTCAGCGAATGATCTCACAGCTAAAAACATAGTGCATAGGCTAAAGTTCTCATCTTTTTTCATTTTTCCAAATACTATCTTCAACTCAACTCAAAGTCTTGATATTACCAGGCATACGGTTGTTCGTCTCTTTCCCATGAAAGTATCCCCCACCTTATGTTAAACTAGAAGCTATTGTTCCTTCACAATATTTGCAATATCCTTGAAAAACTAAATCCTTTAGTAACAAAAGGGTAGGATAACAAAGCTCAGTAATAGAGGGTCAATGAGGAAGAAAAGGTTTCTCTCTGCAAGGGTTATACATTTAGACAAAATTATAGAAAATAGAGATATGGAGATGTAGATACTGATAAAAGGAAATCATTTATACCATAATATTAATCATCAGACTAAAAAAGTACCTTCATGCAAGGGAAAAGATTACCATAAAAGTCCAAACTCTGTTCCTCACTATTCTGTCTTTTAGATTTTCCCTCTCTAACTTTCTCTCTCTTCAACGTCGTTTTAATTTTCCCCATTGATAATTTGTTTTAGACCAATTGTATCTTAACCCAAATCAAAATCAAATCTCAAGTAGTCAGTTGTCTGGTGATACAATGGCTTATGCTACAAATAGGTATTAAAAAAATATGAGTTAGAATCCAGTCAAATATATATGGGTGTTAATATTTAATTGGTAATTTAAAAAAAATATAAGATATTAATAATATTTAATTATAAATTGAAATATATAGTAAAAATTATACTTATAGTTAAGTTTTGTTTTTTAGTCTTAGAATCATTATAATATTTATTGTTTTTTTATTATAATATTGTAATTTTATAATTAAAATATTAATTTAATAAAAAAATATTAAGTTTAAATTTGATATTATATAATAGAGTATGAACAAGTGAGGCTTGGAGTGGGATCCCTAACCTCACCAAATTCAAGCATTTCCCGACTCTGCAAAATTGGAGTGACATCTTTATAGAATATTCTCACGAAAAAGGATAATACAAGTAGGTAATTTTTAATAAAAATGTATTTTAATCTCCTATATATTAAGTAAAATAATAAAAAATGTTTGTAAAAGTATATTTTATGAATATAATAAATTTATGTTATTTCACTTTCACAACAAAAAAATGAAATAATAAAAGTCTATTATCTATAAAAAATAAAATTTTATAATATTTTTATAAAAATAATAAACTTGTGTTATTATATACGGATGTAAAATGCATTTTGATTAAAATTAATAAATTTGTAATATTACTCTTCATCCAATTCACACCTAAAAATGCAACTATGTATTTATATGAATGACAGTTACTTATTCCCCTAAAAACGTAAGGTATACGTGGTTAATTATATATATTATCTCATTATTACTGCAAAATAATATATGGGTTAAACTTAGATTATGACCTTCTTTTTCAAACACCTAGTTGAGACAATATTATTGTCAATAGGGTTGTTTGACTTTAAATGATATAGCTACTTTGTTTACATATACAATAAGATTGGTGTTGCTAAGTTAGCAGGTACTTACACATTAATTTCTTTATGGGAACCTTCAAGCATGAATTGTTGTTTCTGAAACGTTTGCAACAAGTCATGATCATTTTGCATCTAATAGTAAATAATGCCTTGTTAAAGTAGAAGCATCTCTTAAGTTAAGCTTACAATAAAAGTCATATGAATTCCTTTTGTTTCAAATACATGTGCAGTGTAAGAGAAACTATTGCTAGGTACAAGAAAGCATGTTCTGATTCCTCAAACTCAGGATCTGTTTCTGAATTTAACGCTCAGGTATTATTAGTTCGTTCAAAATCTCTCCAAATAAACAAGAAAAATTACAGTTTTGTACTTTTAAACTAAAATTTGAGACGAAATTCATACTAAATTGTCTCATTAATTATTCACATTATGTAGCCCGAGTGATTATAGCTTGGTACAATACCAAAACTTAATTGAGATTCGTGTAAATATGTAAGGCACAAAAGTTCGTGACTTTTGTAATGTAATTAAAAAAAAAACAACTATTGGCATTAAGTAGAGAATACCTTTAAAGTGTAGTTACTAATTTTTTATTTTTTATTTTTTTATGTGAATCACCAATGACATGTTATTGTGTCACCTTTCACAGGGTTGGTTCAAGCCTGTCTTTGTGTATAAGATTGTCTGTGTAAAATGGCTCGTATTTTCATTTTTAATACTTATTTGTTACAATATCTTTAGTCCATATATATATATATTTGCTAATTAAGTAGCTAGCACATTGAACACTAGTTTGAGGAAGCAAAAAACTTCTTCCTATCTGTTGTACTAACAATCAAACAACTTGTTTGGTCTACTACTCTTCCATGAGATTTTCTAACATACATGTCGTCAGTATTACCAGCAAGAAGCGTCTAAACTCAAAAAACAGATCAGGGATACTCAAAATCTAAACAGGTTATTAATATTTATGTGAATGTTTTAAAGTATATTTGATATATATATTCGTATCTATTATAACATTCCTAGAGAAATATATGTATCTCCAGACATATATTGGGAGAAGCACTAAGTTCTTTAAACTTCAAAGAGCTCAGAAACTTGGAAGGGAGATTGGAGAAAGGAATAAGCAAAATTAGGTCCAAGAAGGTATGCATGCTTCCCCCCTCCTGATTCATTGGTGTTTAGCATTCAAAATGTCTTTTTATTGGCTTCGATATTCTGTGTCAAATATTTATTTTAATATATGTTTTACTAATAGGATAATAACACGTATCACAGTTTTTAAGAACTCTACATTAGCCGTGATATTTTAAATAATATATCATTATCTTATTAAGAAATGGTTTAATATTATAGATTTAAAGCCCAATTTATTTCAATTTGTTGCATATTTACAACTTATATGGCATATTATGCATTTTTTTTTACCTAAATAATATTATTTTTGATAAATTGATCAATTTTTTTAACTAATAATTTATTCTAAAACTCGCAGTTTAATATTAAATTACTCAACAAAAAGACTAAAATACTCTCATTTTATGACTTTAATAAAATGGGATTATTATAAGATCCTACCACATCTTCAACGACTTTATCAGAGTTTCGACCACCCTTTATTGGAGTTTCAATAATCACATTGATGACCTCGTTGGAGTTTTGGCAACCATCACCGTCAATTCCACAAAAAAATGGATGTAACAAAGGTAGAGTTAGGTACAATATGTTACATCCTCACTAAAACTTTGAAGATCCTACTAGAGATAAATATAATATATATCATTCAAAGGTAGAAGTAGATGTAATATGTAACATACAAAAGTAGATTTGAATTTATAAATAAAAGAGTGGAGCTAAATTGATCAACTTGTAAAGATATATTGACTAAAAAGTATTTGGATAAACTCTAAGCTACAATAACTTTAAAAGTTAATGACCAATTCGAAACCTTTATTGTATTAAAGAAACCAAATCTCATAAAAATAATTACAAAACGATAATAATAAAAGATGAGGAATAAAATAACGAGCTACCTCACTTATATCAAAGTGACGGGAAAAAGGCCTCGTTGACCCTCAAACTAAGTGACAAACAAAGAAATAAAGTTTTAACAATTACAAAATGACATAGAAGGCATATAAACGAAAATGTATTTAAGAAAACAATAAAAATTAATTTACATTTGAAAAATCACTATTAAGTAAACTTTAATTTTCAGACATCACGTATGTAATATGTTATATATAAATATACATATAGATGTAACATGTTATAAAAATATAAATAGATATAATGTTACATATAAAAATATAAGTAGATATAATAGGTTATATTTGGTGAGTTATTAACGAAGGTCACCAAAACTCCGATGGGTCAATAGCGAAGATCGTTGGAATTCTAGTGGGTCCTTGAAACTCTGATGTATTGTCGATTACGGTTGTCAGAGATATTGTGAAATCTAATTTTATTTTTATTTTAATGAATTTATATAATAAGATATTTTTGGATATATATATGAAATAAATTATGAGTTTTAGGTTAATTTTTTCAGATTTTGATTAAAAATGATATTTGAATAAAAAATATTATTTAAAACCAATATTCTTGATATTATAACCCATATTTCAAATGGGGCCCAATTGTCACATCCAGATATTCTACTACATGGACTTGTAATTTGTAAACATAAACAACTTAAGCTTTAACAAATGTCTGCTGAATATTGCTTATGCTTGAAAACCATTCAACTCAGAAAACTAATGCTATGTATATTGATCTTATTTTCCAGAATGAAATGCTGTTTGCAGAAATCGAGTTTATGCAAAAAAGGGTAACTATTTTCCTCTTTCTCTTGTTTTTCTTATTTTTTGCTAAATTAAATTGATATTTATTGAATAAAGAAATTTGTTACGATGAGGGTAACATCTCATTGAAAGTTTTTCTTAACTTGCTAATGAAAGATAGCTGAATTTTTTTTTTCTTTCTAGTAAGAGGTAAAGTTTTGTTTTTTTTTTCATTCTATCCGTCCTCGGTGGTTGACGTCACTAGCCTAGAGCAGCAGTAATTATGATCTTAAAAAAAAAGTTTAAGGGTTATGTATGAAAAATAGATATTTTTAATAAGTACGAAATGTTGTTTAAATTCGTTATATTTAATGAAAGTTTATTATAAGTTAATACTTATTAGATAGAACAACACAAGTCTACTACAAAGAATTGTAAAAATCTGTCTTGTAAAATTAATAGATTTCTATTAAGTTTTTTAGAATTATACGTTTCATTTTAGGAGTACAAAACTAAATTACATTTTCATTAAAAATAACGTACTTGTTATACTATCTAGGAAAAAGTACTTTATGCCAAGAAACAATTCTCTTGTCATGCATTCAAGCAATATAATTTAATATGCACGTGGTTTATTTATGTTGTGTTGAAAATCAACACCAATATAATAATTAAAGATGTAGAGAAATAAATGAAGTCGTTGAAGGATGAATAAAAATGGTGGTTGAAAATTGTAGAAAAAAGAAGTATGTAGATAATATTTGTATGGTTAGGATTATTTCTTAGTGTTGAAAAAACAAGAAATAACTCTACACAAAAGAGCTCTTATTATTTTCTTCATGTTTTCATTACAATTGTATAGCTATTTATAAGGAAATTTTACTCCTTCAATTACTCTTTGAATTAAGCATCCCTTGATTTACTCCTTGAATTAAGGATTCCTTGTTTTACTCCTTGAATTAAGGTCCTTGTTTTATTCCTTGAATTAAGAGCTAATATCCAATACTCCCCCCTCAATTTGGATCCAAAAGGTTTATATATCCAAGCTTGGACAAAAGACGTTGAAGCGATGAGAAGCTGAGGGCTTGGTGAAGATGTCACAGGTTGGTCAAGCTTCTTGTATAATGTGTCTCAATCACTTGTGATTGAACTTGTTCCGCGAATATAATGACAATCAACTTCAATGTGCTTCGTCCTCTCGTGGAAACTCTTGGGTTTGATGCTATATGCATGTTGCGTAGATTGTCCTGAAAATAAGGACATAGGAAGAGTTGTATGAACACCTAAATCACATAGAAGACCTTTAAGCCATATCAACTCACACGCAAATTGAAGCCATTACACGATACTACGGCACTTGATCTAGCGATGACGGCTTCTTACTCTTCCGTGTGACCAAGTTTCCACCGACAATGTATCTGATTAGCCGGTGGTGGACTTGCGATCAGTGCATTCCTCGCCCAATCGGCATCACAATACCACATGATTTGTGTGTTGTCATTCTTCTTGATGATACCACGACCCACCGATCCTTTTAAATAGCGTAAGATCCTTTTAACAAGGGTCAAATGCTCAAGTGTTGGGGAGTGCATGAATTGGCTGCGATACTTATGCCAAAATATGTGATGTCGTCCGGTGATTGTTAGGTAGATCAACTTACCAACCTTGATCGGTAATAACTTATATCCGTAGTGGCGTGCCATGAGCTAGGTTTGAGCTTCTGGCTGTCAGGGTAATGGTTGGTTTAGCATCGCTCATGTTAGCTTATTGAAGCCAAATCTAGGACATATTTCCTTTGGTTAAGAAAGAGTCCACTTGTCTTGAGGTTTCCATTTCTATACCAAGAAAGTACTTCAATATCCCGAGGTCTTTAATTGCAAACCTTTGTCTGAGGGTAGCGAGGTTGAAAATCTCGTCGGCATTATCACACATAATTATCATATCATCTACATAAATCGGCCTGACCAATTTTCCCACATGGTTCCCAATGCGAACAAATAGTGAAGAATCGACATTGCACGCTTTTGAAACCAACACTAGCGACCGAGCTTAGCTTCGCATACCAAGCTCGTGGGAAGTATTTCAAACCATAAATGGATTGGTGCAATTTGCACCATAAATCCGATTCATTACTTTGAGGATGCCGGGGTGGCAATTTCATATAGACTTCTTTGTCTTGAGATCACCATGCAAAGAATGCATTCTTCACATCCATTTGGTACACGGACCACCCTTTGTTTATAGCGCGGTGATAACTCTTATTATGTTCATTTTTGCATCAGGTGCAAATGTTTCTTCAGTAATCCACCTCGAATGTTTGGTGAATCCTCGAGCCACCAATCTTGCTTTATACCTCTCAATTGACCCATTGACTTGAATTTTAGCTTATAAATCCATTTTGCAACCCACGACTTTCTTGCCTTTTGGAAGTTTGGTGATGTCTACGTGTGTTGTGTTGATCAAGGGCTTTAAGTTCTTCTTCGCATGGCTTCCTTCCACACCTTGGCTATTGGCCTTATGAAAGTTTTGAGGCTGTAACTTCGATATAGTCTTTGAGGAATCGCGTGGCACGGTTGGTGTCACTCTCATATGACCACATAATTTGAGATGGGATGTGTGGGTTTGTAGGTGACAAAGTCTTGGAGTCTTGTGGGAGGTTGCCTAACACGCATTGGATTACGTCGTGGAGAAGGGGGAGTTATCTCACACTCATTCACATCTTGTACCATATTATGAGGATCATCTTGATTATCACCATCTTCAATGCAGTGTACCATTAAGAAGAGACCGCCGTTGTTACTTTCGGTGAGAGATGTATCAATGTTGACATGGTGGGATCTTGTTGTTGTAGAGCCTCAAGTTCGATTCTTGGTAATGGAAACACGTCCAAGATGTCATCCCTTTGACTTGTGATTTCATGTGACTTCTTGAAAAAAGGGTTAGTTTCATAAAATTGAACATCTTTAGACACAATTAATCTCACTAAGTTGGGGATCATGCTCTTAACACACTTTTGTGTAGATGAATAACCAAGAAAAATACATTTAACTCTAGATCCAATTTATCTCGATGATGAGATTGAATATGTACAAAACAGATATGGCAAAGACTTTAAGGTGTGAGAGATTAATTTTCCTTCCTTTCACGACCTCTAGGGAGACTTGAAATCAAGACTCGGTCATTTTAATCTATTGATGATGTAGTTATGCCATAACCCAGGACGAATCTACATACGGTACATTCATTTTTGTAGCATTAATGCTCTAGTTTTTTCAAGTAAGTCCCGGTTTTTTGCGTTACACCATTTTGTTGAGGTGTGCCAACCTGACTGTTTGATGCATAATGACATGAATGCTCAAATATTGTTTCATGATATAGGACATGTATTGGTGCCATTGTCGGACCTTTAAGGTTTGAATTTTAGAGGAGAAATGATTTTTAACAAGGTTATGAAAGTCCTTAAATACTTCCATAACTTCATTCTTAGACTTTAAAAAGATATAACCATGTGACTCGAGAAAAATCATCAACAAAAATCACAAAATACTTATAACCGTCAAAAGATTCATTAGTTGGTCCCTTACATCCGAGATGAACTAGTTCAAAACATTTACTAGCTCCACAGACAAGGAAGAATTAAAAAGGCAATCTAGTGGCTTTAGACAAAGTGGCAAGTTTCATATGCAATTGCATCATTTCCTAAGTTTGGAAATAAAGTTGACAAAATTGGTGGAGAAGAGATGAGCTAAACGTTGATGCCACGATTGATTATCTTGGATAGGGTTAAACTTGGCTTGAAACCCTGCAGGATTGCTCTTGGATATGTAATGAGACCATCTAAGTAAAACCCTTCACCAATCGTCTTTTGGTGGCACAATCTGAAAAAATGACATTGTGAGGAGAAAAAATGGCTAAGCAATTCAAGGTATTTGTGATTTTTACTACGTAAGTTGGAAGGGAAAGGAAGGTACATATAAACCACATTGACTGATTTCATCCGACATTAATTTTATATTTTCCTTTCCTAAAACCTTTACATTCTCACCAGTTTGCAATTGAAACTTGAGAAGGATTTGCTAATTTTTCAAACTTATGAGACTTTGACACGTGGTTTGTCATATTATCTGGTGTACTTTGAATCTCTGACCCAAAAATCATGCAACATATTTATTTTAAGAGTAGTTTTAAAGGCTTTTATGATACCTTGCATGTCTCTTGCAGTATGAGTTTTGTATCACGAGAAACCTCGCAAACTTGCCTTGCAATGTCTTGTCGAGTTTCCTTCTTTCTATGCTATCACACGATCAATTCTAGCTCATGTATCTTGCTTTGAAGATACAACGTAAACTCATTCATAAGTTCAAATTTGGATTCGATGTGAAGTTTTTGAATGGATCGGACAATTAGAGGTGAAGCGCACGTGATTTGCACGCGTGTGTAGTACGATTCACTTTACGTAAGCCACTTATCCTTTATAAAATCGGGTTTTATTTCCGATGTAGAATCACACGTGTCTTACATGGCCCGTATAGTTGCGGTGTTGACACTTCCAAGTTTGGATGCTTCCGCTGTACTTTCTCTCGTTGGTTAGATAATCTTGCCTCGGTGCACTATCGTATCCTTGTTCATGACTTTCCTCCTTACTTCTTCACGTTGAATTGTCGCACATACATTGGTGAAGGAAGGAAGTTCGGATGTCTGTGAGTATGTGGCATCGTATATCTTCGTATGTTGAATCGGAGACGAAGTTGAAATATCTTATCTCTCCTCATTCGTAGCGAAGCTACATCGGTTGTATGAGGACGATATATTTCTAACTTTCATTCCACGTATGCTTTTCATGCTTCCTAAGAGTTGTACCAAGGCTTACCATCTTGTTGTAGATTTGAGATGTCCTTCTTTAATTGAAAAACTCGTGCAAAGACATTGTGACCGTACATTTCCTTGACCGTCTCCCATGAATTGGTATGCGGTCGTAGAAATGTGAATATTTGACTAATTCGTTCCATGGAATTTAGAGCTGTGACATAACTGGCGATCCTTACTAAGCCAGGATTCATAGCGTTGGTGAGGAACATCAAGCCTTGCCGATGCTTCCATTTATGAACCCCAACTTGGACCTTCCAACTAGAGCCAAAGACACCTTTGACCAAGGCAAGTAATTAAACTCATTCAACAAGATTGAGCTTAATCTTTGATTTGGGTTGACATCCACCTCTAATGCATATTCATGAAGGAAAGCAACCGATGAACTTTCGACTTTTGATCCTAAGCGGCTTGTTTCCGTCATTTCAAAGATTGAAGATGCTAAGATAATAATAAAGTGTATGTTAATTTTCTGCTTCACGATACCATGTTGAAAAAACAAGAAATAACTTCTACACAAAAGAAAATTTTATTATTTTCTTCATGTTTTCATTACAATTGTATAGCTATTTATAAGGAAATTTTACTCCTTCAATTACTCTTTGAATTAAGCATCCCTTGATTTACTCCTTGAATTAAGGATTCCTTGTTTTACTCCTTGAATTAAGGATTCCTTGTTTTACTCCTTGAATTAAGGATTCCTTGTTTTACTCCTTGAATTAAGGATTCCTTGTTTTACTCATTGAATTAAGGTCCTTGTTTTATTCCTTGAATTAAGAGCTAATATCTAATACTTAGTTTTATATTTGTGTGGTGTAGATTGCACGGTGAGAATTATAAATAGCCTACCTTGCATTTAGTTTAATCATTCCATAAAAAAACAAATAAGTTTTTGTATTCTTAGTTTGAGTGTGAGTTAAGAGCTTTCTCTTTGAGTGTGAATTAGAGCATTCTCTTTGAATGCTTGTATTTCTCTTCAATTTGTGAGTTGTCTTTGCAAGGTGTTATAGTGGATATAATATAAGTGTTTTGTTTACTTATTTAGATCTAATATTAATAAATTTAGAGTTATTTATTCTAAATTTTACTCAACATGATACAGGAAGTTGAATTGCAAAACCATAACAATTACCTAAGGACAAAGGTAAATCTCTCTGACTCTCTCTAACACTTAGATAGAAATTAAGGAACAATGAACCTACGATTAATGTGGATGGTGCAGATAGCTGAAACAGAGAGTGTACATGAGCAGCAAACAAACTTGATGATGTCTGGAACTTCATATGAATCCATTAATCCTACTTCACAATCCTATGATGATAGAAACTTCCTCCCTGTTAACCCTTTGGATTCCAATCATCATTACTCTCGTGATCATGACCACACTGCTCTCCAACTTGTGTATGATTCTTTCACCTTCTTCCATTAACTATTTTTAACAAGCTATGATATCATTATACAACTAACATCATCAAGCTATTGATTTTCGCAATGTCTTTTGTTATGATTTTTGGCTGCAGTTAAAAGTTATGGAAGACCTTTGAGTTATCTATTTACTGTTCTTCGTTTAGTTTCTATCTATATATAGATGGAAATTATCAAATTTATCCTCTGCTCCCCACAACATGGGGACCATCCATCACAAGACTCGATCTTCAACTATGTTTTATTTATTGTTGTACTGACAACATTTAAGTTATTATAAACAACTTGGTTTCCTTAACCGGTTTGAGTTTCATCCCTAGTACTCTACTATTAATCTTGTGTCTTTTGAGTGATATCTTAACATATTTAGCAGTTAGCACATATCTCACTTCTTTTATTTCTTCATTCTTAGCCATCTCCAATTGGGTACTTAATATATAGAAAAATACATCAAGAAGTTGTGAACTCGACCGCACGAAGTCACTTAGAGCATTTTAAAAACTTACGGTTCAAGTCTCAGTTACAAATGTGTGAATTTAAATTGTATAAAAAAAATAACAAAAAAACATAATTCTATACACCTAAGTATACTTATATACAGTAAAACTATTATCAGGGTAGGTTATCCCAAAATGCTCTTTAATTTCAGCTTTCTAGGGCTAGAATAAAGTTCTTGCATTGTACAAAATGAAGTTTTGCCTAGTTTTTCCCCACTTTAAACATGAGGTTCTATGACGGTTTCTTAGAAAAATAGAGTGATTGGGTGATTGTATATGACTTGTAGTAAAATTGATATATATATATATTTTTGGGCTCAATAGAAGAGAGATTATTATTTAAACACAAACAAGGACAACCCTTTAGTTCATACAAATGAGCACACAGAACAACCATTTAATCTCGCTCTATTCTAGACAGCAGTCACTACTTGAAGGAATAAAACAAAGCTAGCACCCTACCAAGCCCCCAAGGTACTCATCATCCGGCCAGTGCCTCAAAACAAAAGCAAAACAAAGTAAACCAGCCCTTAGACACCATAGGCCATACAATCTACTATTCAATTCTTAACAAAAATAACAATACATCAAAAACAAAAACTTAACTGTGAAACAAAGATCCAGACACTTTACATATTCAAGTAATGAAATATGACCAACTTACAAAAGCAAAAAAGTAACACTAAACTTGAAACAATGACATGGTAACCTAATCAACAGATAGCTCCAACAAGTCAGCACTTGAAACTATGCCTCCTTGCATACCCCCAGCACTTCCATCTCTTCTCACATTAGTGATATCCTCTAATTCCATAAGTGACCTCTTACCACTCTCACCAACCTGCATTTTTCCAGCCACTTCATCAACTCTTTTGTCCTTATGCCATCCACACACATATTTCCTATCCTAGCTTGCACAAGGCCACCAACTAACATATTGGGATCATCAACACAATCATTAGCCCTCGCAGGAACATTCACACCCCCACTCTGCCCTTTACCAGATTTCATGGAGCTAGCATCCCAATCTCTTCCTAAGGAAACTAATTCCAACCTTATCACTAATATCTAGAGTAGGAAACACACCAGCTAAACCCTTCACATGTTCAAGAGTGCTTAAATTCAAATCAGATCATAACCAATCCCTAAAGTTAACATGCCTACCACCAAAACTCACATTCAAACCACTCAAAGACATACAAGCTCTAGTATCATGAGTTAGGAGACCACAAGGAAAACAGAATCGAGGTAATCGTTCATACCTCAAGTTTATCCACACAACTTTTGAATCAAGCACTCGATCAATTATAGGAATTCGGATATCAGGAACTAAAGCATGTCTTATACAAAAAATATTCTAACTCTCATATATCTAGCTAGTCCATTAACAATAGAAGTTTGGTCTAGCTCTAGTATCTCACCCACCTTTCAAGCAATTTTCAAAACCATAGTAGATTTCCTCCAATTTGGTGGTAAATCATGCAATTGAATCCAAAACGATATGGAATCAAAATTCAGAGGTGATGGACACATACTTGGTTCAACACTCTTCACCAAAACATGTGAATTGTTGAAATTCCATGGAGCTCTGTGTAGCACTAGCATCAAATCCTCCTCCTCAAAACAGAAAAAGAATGTAGTTTGATCAAGAGCTTTGATTTCAACACCCCTTTCTTTTCTCATACATGCTAAAACACCTTCAATAAAGCATCTGGATTAACAAATCTCCCAGTAACTACACGAGCAACAATCGTTAACTTCGTAGACTTCTTTTCTTCATAAATGAGATCTTCAATCTCAAACGTGAAGTCGTCAAAGTGAGCAGATACTCCTTCCATTCCTAATTCTAAGCTCATCTATACCAATGACTGATATCTAAAAATCCTATTAGCTTTTGGAGAGAAATGATCATTATGCCAAAAAAAGAGTTGGTAAACACAATCACAACTCGGAACACTACAAACTATGAGCAATTAGGTTGCACCAATACCAACAATAGCAAGAAGAGAAGAAAGATTAGTCAAACTCGACAAGATCAAGAATCCATCACGAAACCATAGATAGTAAAATTGGTAGTTTGATAGTATGAAAGCTCACTTAGAAAAGAGGAATATTAGTAATAGACTAGTAACAAGAATAGACTTACAATAAGGTGGTTTACATTACATGAGAGAACACATTCATATTGGTATTTATAGTTGAGCAAGTAAGTCCTACACAATTCCACTTAATAATTCTACAAATGTCCATAAGTTTTTATTGGAGTTTTAAGCTATCTATTATTTTTCTTTAAATTTTAACCGGACAATTTTTGCTCTTCAAACATATTTTTATATATTTTCTATATATTTCTTTCTTCTCCTTATTTTCTAAGTTTTTAGATGTGTGTCTAAATGTTTCTTGTCAAGAATACTCGAGAAATGAAAATCATAATCTAACATTCAAAAATAAATTAGTATTGGAACTAGTTTAAAGCTTCCTTTGGAATCTTTTACAAGTGAAAACCATACCTGATTTTAAAACGTTAGTACTTCATAAGTTATATTACTGGACAGCAGAAGCGTCTTACTAGATGAACAATGAATCAGTTTGGACTTTTACCTATATTAAAATTTGTAATTTTGGTATTTTATATGCTATTACTCTGTCACGACTCACAATTCCATTTAATTTCAATCATTCTTGCAAAAAAATTACCAATAATTTTCCTCCTACTACCTCATATTGAGGGATAGTTATGTTGCACTAGTAGTATTCATGTCATGTCAATTAAATTATTGTGTTATATACTAAATTTTAGTGTTGTTTTCGTGTCACGTGTCATAAGTCATGACACATGAAGAAGGATAACTACAACCATGTAGCATGGTCTTTAGTAATTAATCACGGATAATAAAATAAAGAAAAAAGACGTGATATTCAGAAAAAGAAAAGAACAAATACAATGTCTCTTAGTAAAGTAATTAAATTAAAATTTACAATATTGCTCGTGAAGAACTATGACCATTACCCTTTATCTTAAGAAGGTTAAAGATCATGATCGAGATCTGATCTTCTATCCCAAATTGTCTGTCCTCAGTGTCTCTATAATAAAAAATTATCACATGTAATCATTTTTTTTACGTTACACAATTCCTCTTATTACCCATTAACTTCTTACAAATTTTAGTCAACTTCGAATATTTATTAACTAAAAGGAAAAAATTATATAGAAAAAAATCAAAGTTAAAAAAAAAAACTAAACTAAATTTGATTTTTTAATATAAATTATTTGATTTTTTTAAATAATAGATGTCGATGTTAATGAGAAGATATAACAAATAGATGGGTAAGAAGCCAAGTTATTTGACATAAAAAAAAGAAATACATATAACAATTTTTAATTAAGGAGACGGATAGATAGAGGACATACATTACAATTTGGGTAAGAACATCCAGACTCATTCTATCTTCCATGGTGCCTTTATCTATTTTCTATTATGAACATGAAATAACCCAGACATATTTGTCCTAAGCTTAGTGTGATGTGAGTAGAGACTGAAGGCAAAACCTTCTTCCCTCCGAACCCATAAATCTTTCCAAAACGGAAATTGAAAAATGAGACAAAACTTCATCCCATGATTCTACATTTTCTAATAAACATGTTTGAATAGTTCACATGTTTGTTCCACAAATTGCGTACCTCTGGAAACCCAATTTCAAGCCACGGTTTTGCAGGGCCACTAAAATGTAGAACTGCAGCACCTTCCATAGTCTCCTTGGGAACTACAGAAGACGCATAGCCTAAACCATCCAAATGGAATGATTGATCAATAGATTGTACCTGACCTTCAAATGCAATCAATGTGGGAGGAATCACTCCTGGATACCACAGTGCCAAACCAGCTTTCAGACTCTGCAAAATAAGATAAACAAACATGAATCACCCGAACATTTATACATCATAAAGTGTCGGGAGATAATCCAATTTAGAGGGAGAAACTAAAGAGATGTTAGAGAATGAGAATCCTCTGATTCTTGGTTAGGCACTAGATTCATATATATATATATAAGACATTACATGTATATGTGTCAATTATATAGGGGTACATGTTGTAACGTGTCAGAGATACATGAATATATATATATATATATAAGACATTACATGTATATGTGTCAATTATATAGGGGTACATGTTGTAACGTGTCAGAGATACATGAATAAGCATAAATTAACTAAGTCTCGACGACGTTGAGGGATCAAGCATATGATCAGGTCTCTAACGTTCCAGAATGTTTTAGACTTGTGAGGATCCTTGTAGAATCAATATTCAAGGAGAGATGTTAGGGATTGAGAATCCTCTAACCTTATTTAGGCACTAGGTTCATATATATATAAGACATTACATGTACATGTATTAATTATATAAGGGTGCATGTCATAACGTGTCAGAGATACATGAATAAACATAAATTAACTAAGGTTCGACCACGTTGAGGGATCAAGCATATGGTTAGGTTTCGAACATTCCAAAATATTCTAGACTAGTGAGTATACTTGTAGAATCAATATTCAAGGCTAAGGAACCTTAAGGTTTGGTCACTGTGTCTCAAGACCAGAACAACTCAAGACTCAAGCAGATGTCTCAAGGCTAAGGCTCTACAAAGGTCAGGCAGTAAGTCATTTCTTATGCTCAAATATAGAGCATAAGAATAATAATAAACAAAAGACTTATTAAAGGCTGGATAAAAGATTCATATTAACACGAAAAGTAGTTTTTCACCCCAACTATTGGATAAAAAAATTAGGGTGGAATGTCAATTTGATCCCTTTACTTTTACAAAATGTGTCATTTAGACCCCTAAGTTAAAGAATGTGTCATTTAGTCATTTTTCTTTTAAAAAAGTGTCAAAACAGACATTTGGTAATTTTAAAATAATTTTATATAAAAAATATCAAGAGTATCCCGTCATTTCATTATTCAATATTATCCTCAATATTATTTCCTTTAAAAAAATTTATCAATAACATATTTATTAATACTACTAAAAGTCCTTATTGCACTCATTTTTTTACAAGTAAAAGGACTAATGAACACATTTTTTAATTTAGAAGACTAAACACTTCTATTAAAAAAAAGAACTCTCAAGGCATTTATCCAAAAAAGAATACTCACAACTTTCAACCAATTTTGGTATGTTGATGTTATGTTGGAACTCCTCCAAGCTCCAAGATCAAATACATTCACGCCGTACAACCAAGCACAACGTTCAGGCTCAAAATTGGATGATATAAGCGGGTGTGAAAAATTGAAGTATTCCTTGTAGGATCTTCCCAGGCAACAATCATCTCCACTCCATGAATCAACAACGGCACCAACAACATTCCCTTTGAGATCCAATTCCCACAAAGATGATATGTCATGTTGTACTACAATATCATCATCCAATAACACTATCTTGTTGAGATCTGGAAACAGCTGTGTGGCCCACGAAAATCACATCATATCATTACAAATTCACATAGAACATCATTGATTCAATTAGGAATGGTTCTGTAAAACAAGAGTGATTACCTCAGGTATATAAATTCGGAGATGATTCATAAGTGAAAGGCAACTGGGACTTAAAGCTTCCATATGTCTTTTATGTTCTACGTATTCAAAGTCTTTCTCTTTCAGACTATTGTAGTAATAACTCCAAATCAAGCGTTGGATTTCCAGCATTTCTTTAATTCCAACATTAACATCCCTAGACAAATCATATTGGTGCAATCCCTTCACTTCCACAACTGCTGGGTTAATGGAATTGATTGCAAACCAAGCATGCATTGGTGTATAGGTTTTCTTGTCAGTAACTATGTGAAACACAAATTTCTCAGGGTTGGCTGAGTTATGCATTGTGGATGAAACAACAACTGAGGCTGCGAGGACATTATCAGTTAGGAGAACAATATGGTGAAATGATGGGTCCGAAAGACGAGAAACATATTCTGGAGGTGGTAAACGTGATCGTGCCATAGCATTTACTGCATATTCTTCAGCCAATTTCAGGGAAAGACAATGTAGACTTTTGGGAATGCCATGAGAAGCAAAATGCCAGTAGATTGATTCCCGCTGTCTAGCAGATTGGATCTTTTGCTCCATTCTTGATATCTGCATATTCAAAAATAAAGTAAGATGTGTTGAATGGGTAAGAGTCGGCAAATGAAACTAGGTACCATTATGCTCGACATAAGTTACTTTCACAAAAGTAACATTCGTATCAATCTAGAACAAATAATACAAGACCTCAAACTTGAAAATCTATAATCATAATCCCATGTCTAGTGGAAACATTCCTTTAATCTTAAGAGTAAAACAAGATTGCAGAGAATGCTTCATGTATAATATTTCAACTCTAAGAGCATGCTTGTTTTACTTGAAGTTATTTTCATAATTCTATCGTCAAAACAAAGACCCAGGGACAAACTGGCCACTTAGTGCTTCCTAACTTTTGCTTGGATTTTTATCCAATCACTGAAAGGGCCTAAAAATAGTATAGCTAAAGGCATACTTGCCTAGTTCATATAGAAATTTTACTTAAGTTGACCTCATGGTGTCACTGATCTATTATTAGATCATCTTCATGTATATGACTAACATTAAACACGTAGTATTAAGATTTACTAACTTCATTGGGGTGTCTTCAATTTATTATTATAGTTTAATAGGTTTACCACATTGTATGGCTTTCTCATTCTTCTGACGTTGTCCTTGTAATATATATGAAAAATTGGCTATTCAATAAATATACTTAAATCTTAACACTTGTGTTTAGTATTGTATCATTGTATGTGCTATTAGTTTCCCAGTGTCTGCTGACTTCATTTTGTTTGTTAATTGCTAAAAGCCTTTAGCTCAACTGGTGCTCCTGACTAGTCGTTCTAGAGGCTTACATGTATGTATTAATGTGAGAGTCGGTGTACGCATCTTTCTCTAGAGAACTCACTGGTTCATCTTGACAGCTCGTTAAGTAGCTATTTTTTGTGGTTCCTTAGAGTTGTTGCTAGTTTGTCAACTAGCCATGTGAACTATGAATGCGTTTGTAATAGTGTAATGTCTTTTGTAGCTTGTTTGGCCTTATTAAATGAATTTCTCTATTTTGATAAAATACATAAATCTTATTTTAAAAAGATGCTTAGAATAGAATCTAGTCCTATAATTATCTTTCCACTATTAAATTGTAAGCAGCAGTAACCTCTTAAAGAATTATCAGATGTGTTTGATTTTATAACTTAGTACTGAGTTCAATACAGTAGTCCTACGAAGGACGCAAAATAAATTGAAGAAAGGTGGCATAATAGTTGGAAGAAGACAATAGCCACTTCCTGCAATAGATGCACAATTAACCTCTCAGAGTCTCAGTAAAAGTGGACCTGGTTAGTGATGGAACGACAATTGTCTGTCATGAGACAATATACAACCGCTCAGAGAAAACAATGTCAAGTACGACCAAAAACGTATTTAACCACTACCTGCCATGGGCTAATATTATTAAATTCATAACAAATACAGCCAGGGGAACTGGGAAGACACGAACAGGACAGTTTGGACCTGCACTCCCACTGCCCTTTAAAATCGGGTTTGGAAATAGAGAGTTACCCATGTTTAAAAATTGGTATTATTTTTCATCCATGTTTTTGAAGAGTTCTAATTTAATATCCTGTTTGTTAAATGGTTTCAAAATCAACAATTTTGAACAGTATATGAGTTTAATTTAGAGAATTCAACTCCTAAATATCACGTTAAATGATTCCAACCTCACATGAAATGACGAAAATGCCCCTCTTTTTTAACTCATATATTGTTCAAAATTGTTAATTTTGGAATTATTTAACAAACAGAGGTATTAAATTAAAACTTTTCAAAAACACAAGTGAAAGGAGATAACAGTTTCTAAACATAGGTACCTCTGTGGTACCAAATCCTTTAAAATCAATAACAAAGAACACGAGCATTTTTGCAAAAAGATCAAGAAAACAGTTTTTGTATATTACATAAAATAACAACCACAACCTTATACAATAAAAATAACATCTAATAAAATTGGATGATGTCCAATTGCCTGTAGTTCAGTTCAGTGGGAGTTGAGCTTTAATATGTTTAAAGTGAAATTTTTAGGTTGAGGGTTAATTTATAGTAAAAAATATGAGTCGGAAATAAAAAATATTATTTTCGTGATTATAAATTTTAAAAATATTATAATTATTATTTTACCGAGAGTTTTCTTTATCATATTACCGACCTAGACATTATGAGACAGAATATCAAATTAGAAAGATAATGGAAAGCAGAACCGCCACCATACCAAAAGAGGTCAGGTGGGTCTAGGCCTAATCCTGAGATTATTATTTGTAAAAGCATTTAAGAATTGGTTCCCAGTGAACAATTTCAAATGGGTAGATGGTTTAGACTTGGTTACGCAAGTCTGTAAATCACCTAGTGCTTGTTCCCATCCAAAGTGGAAGGGCCCAACCACTAAAAAAAATCAATTTATGTTTTGTTCATAAGGTTGTTAATTTTCTTAACAATTTTCCACTCATTAAAACCACATAGTTTCAACTTTCAAAAAAGAAAGAAAAAAATAACACAGTTTCAGTGGAACCACACTACGAGTAAGCTAACTGAACCTTCATTTATAAAAGGCTACAAACAAGGCTTCATAGCAAATAATACGACCATCATAGCCATTGTTCCCGACCTTTTGAGTTCAAATCCTCTATCTTTTTTCCCTTCTCTATTTGACGAATGAGAGAGAACCAACTAAGATTCAATGATACACATAACATCACTAAGACATGCAAGAGATTTGAAAGTTGTCGACCAATTTAGGAATAGAATTTAGAATGTGTGATATACGTAATAAAATATATTAATCGTTATTTTTGAGTTAATATTTTGTTTTTAATTAAAAAAGATGGTATATGTTTTATTTTATGGAAAATATATTTAAATTATTAAATTTATAATAAGATATTAAAAATTTAAAATTTTTTAAAAAAGTTATTTTATATATTTAATTTATTTATAATTTTATAAATATTCAACCTAAAATTAATTAGGGGACACTCCTTGTTACTATTTATAACCACTCATGTCTAGCTAACTCCGATTGCCAGCTACATCTCACTCCTGTCGTGCCTACTATTTCCACGTGGATGGATATATGATACAAGTGTTCCGACGTACGGTACAGGTCTTATATAAAACTGTCATATAAATTGATACGATAAGCATAACCGAAACCCAAGTAGTAGACTAAATAATAAATATTATCATCACATGTGATAATCTAAATACCAACTTAAAGTAATAAATCCTTATAATTAATTTAAATTACATATAAAATTTTATTTTAAAAATATATAAAATTTAATAGATAATTATTTAATTTTTTACTTTTTTAAATTTATGAGATTTTACGTATTTTAATTTTACGACATTATTAACTCAAAATTTCAAAAATACATAAAGTGAAAATCTAAAATTAAAATCAAGATAAGGAGTTAAAAAAAGATAAGAAAAAAATATGTATAATAATTACTCTCATACAAATACATATAGAACAAAGATCAATACCAACAAAATTCAATGATTTTTATATTTTAAAATTTATTAATTAAATAAAGTTTTATTTATTGCTCAAAACATTAAAATTTCACATTTATTAAAATGAACATATATTTGGATGCATAATTACATATACATTTCAAATTAAAACATAAAAAAGATAATTACTTTGATATCATTTTACTTATCTACAATGTCTTAATATATCAATGCATTACATTCAAAATTAGAAGACTAATATGTTAAAAATATTAAAATCCTCATAATTTTAAGCGCATTATAACTTATAGAAATAAGTAAAAAGTATTTTTATAATTTTTTTAAGATAATATTGCTTAAGATGACTCTTCTTAAGGAATCCTTTCATTTTTGACCCCTCATGCTTTTTAATACATGTTAAAAAACTTTTAACTTTTGTATATATATTCAAAAGCACAAATTTTCTCGAAGCTTCGATAAATTTGGCAAGTAACGATTGTGAAATGATTAGAACACCATGCTACACCTAAAAAAATAAGTGTTGACCATGAAAACTATTCTTGAATATGTGTTCAAATGAAATTTATTTTTTAATACATGTTCATATTTAAGCACATAATATGATAAAGGGGTCAAAAATTAAAATCAATGTGAAAGTGAGTAAAAAAAATTGTTCTTTGTTAATCATATTTTATTAATTACAATTTTTTAAAATATATTAATTTAAGAGTTTGATACTTTAGTGGTATCTTTATTAAACAAAAATTACATATTTGGACCCAAATTATCAAACTATTACATTAATAGTCTCAATTTAACAAAAATGTATAACAATGGTCCTATTTTGAAAAAAAAATCTAATTTATAAAGAGTAATTTTATTTTTATGAAAATATTAATTATTGTATGTATTCTCTCATTGTTTATGTCTATTTCAATACAAAAACATCTCATACCACTATATCAATTATTGTCAACCTGCATCATCCTCTCCTTCATGTCCCTGCCATCGCTTTATTCCTTTGTTGACCAACCAACTTTTATTATTTATTGTAGAACAATTTAATGCGTCTTTTTTTACCAAATATGTAGTTAGGCCACTAACAATTATTTGTAATACCCATCTCTATCCATGACTGTCATCACTACCAACTCATTCACTTCCATTTCATTGACTCTTTCATCTTTTTTGATCACTTTATATTTGATTAAGACAAAAGTAGCTTTGATTGAACACAATGTGATCGAAAAAAGATAAAGAGATCAAGAAGATCAAAGGGAATGAGCTAACGGTAATAACGATCATTGACAAAAATAATACTTCAAATGAGTTGGTAATTTCCTAACTTTAATTTCTATAAAAATGACATTTTTGGATTGTTTGCATCAAACAGTGAAGAGTGATTGGTGAACGAAAAAATGGAGTGGTACTAGGAGTAGAACAAAGAGGATGGTAGAGGTGGACATAGTTGATACGATGAATATCAATGTATTCATAATGAAATGAACAAAAAAATGATAAAATACATAAAATAATAAATATTTTAATAAAGATAAAAGTACCCTTTTATAAATTGGGTTTTTCTTCAAAATTGAACAATTGCTATATCTTTTGTTAAAAGAGGAGAATACTAGAATACTATTTTCAAAATAGAATACTAGCTTATTAAGAATTTGCGAAATTTTCCAACAACTCGTATAAGAGCATTTTGTGGTAATTTTTGTCACCTCTCTACAAGGTTACTATTATGTGAATAGTAAATTATTAGAATTGAAAAAATTTGTCAGAAATATTGATTTGTCAACGAAGGTTTTCTAATACACAATAGTTCGCAAGAATAGTTAGAAACGATCCAAACGAAGTCAGATTTGAAGTGGAGTAATGGCCATAGATGAAGGAAAGGTGAAACTAGAGAAATTTGATAGCACAGATTTTGGGTTTTGAAAAATGCAAATAGAGGATTATTTGTATCAAAGTAGTATGTATCAACCTCTCTAAAGGAAGAAGCCAGAGGATATGAAGGAAGAAGATTGGAATCTTCTAGACAAACAAGTCATCACAATTATTTGATTGAAACTATTCCACAATATTGCTTTTGACATAGCAAAGAAAAAGACCACAGTGAGTCTTATGGCATCTATCTTCAATATGTATGAGAAGTCATCGGCCTCAAACAAAATGCACCTGATAAGGTGTTTGTTCAATTTGCGAATGATGGAAGGTGCATCGGTAGCTCAACGTCTCAATAAACTCAATGAAGTACGAGCATTGATACTTTTGTCTTCCCTACCATAAAGTTAGAATGTTACTATCACGGCTGTGAATAGCTCGTTAGGAAGTAATAAGTTGAAATTTAACGATATTCATGATCTGGTTCCCAGTGAAGAGATCCGATGTAGAGATTCAGGTGAATCATCAACTTCTTCAGTTTTGCATACAGAGTCAAGATGAAGAAATTCCACCAGAGGGAATGGATGTGGCAAAAAAAACTACCAAGGTAGATCAAAGGATAGGAGGTCCAAATCCAAGAATCCCAATAATTCCCATAGCTCGAAGACTGTCGAGTGTTAGAATTGTAGGAGAATTTGGCACTACAAGAATCAGTACAAGAGTGCACCGAAGGACAAGGAAGCAAAGGTAGAGAAAAATAGTTATTCCACTTCAGGAAGAGATGATGCATTGATATACTCTTTGGAAAGCAAGGAAGAATCTTGGGTGTTAAACTTTAAAGCATCATTTCATGCTACTTCCCAGAAAGAATTCTTAAAGAAATGTCCTCGGAAACCTTGGAAAGGTATATCTTAGTAATGATCAATCGTGTACTATTATTGGCAAAGGTGTAGTGAAGATTAAGTTGAACGAGTTTGTTTGGGAGTTGAAGGATGTCAAGCATATTCCCGACCTAGGAAAGAACTTAATCTCAGTAGGGAAATTGGATAGTGAAGGGTACATTACGATCTTCCATGGTAATGATTGAAAGATTTCAAAGGGTATAATGATGGTTACTCAATCCCAATTGCAGCAGGCAATGAAATACCAAATCGGCGGCACCAGAGACTAGGCTACCTGAGTGAGAAGGGGATGAAGATTATACACTCAAAGGAAAAACTTTCAGGTTTACAGTCAGCGGAGATAAACATGTGCAAAGATTGCATACTTGGAAAGCAAAAGAGAGTCAGCTTTCAAACAAGTGGCAGAACCCCAAAGAAAGGAAAGGCTAAAGCTCATTCACTCTTATGTTTGAGGACCAACAATCATCTCATCCATTGGTGGAAAACACTACTTCATGACTTTCATTGATGATCACTCTGAGAAGGTATGTGTTTGAGGCTTTCAGGAGATGGAAAGCTATGGTTTAAAATGAGTGATGAGTGCTCAAAAAGCACTAAAATAACCATGATTTTATGCACTTTAATTGATTAAAAATATATATATTTATATGTTTTATCATATATTTATATAAATTTGTCTTTTTCGGAATCACGGGTATTTTTATTGTTTTTCGGGAATTTTGGCCTAAAAACTTGATGTAAAGACTCGAAAGAAGAATACTTGAGCAATACATCACAAATAAATTGATAAATAAGTGGAAAAAGGTCATGAACATGGAAAAAATTGGACAAAATGGGTGAAAAGGTCAAAAATGTCAAAAACGAGCGGTAATATTGGCCTTGACCCGCCAATGCGCCTATGTATCATATGTATCAGCGGCAGTCTATCTTAATCATGTAGCTACTTGACCGGCTTTCGCGGCAATTAACACAAGCTTATCGGTATCACCAATTGTGGCAATCCCAATGACAGGCGCGCGCCCAGCCGCGTTTTTGACCCATTTTCCGTCACGCCAGTAACAGCGTCATCTTGGCGTCGTTGATGACAGCGAGTCCAAAAACCGTTTTTATTTTTTAATATTTTTTAACATTTTTTTAATCATTTTTCTCTCCCGTCCGCTGCTTTATAACATAAATGATTCCTTCAAAACACACCTCAAAACCTCATATATCTGCTTTCTTTCTCGTTTCTTAGTTTTTGAGTTTTAACTTTAGTTTCTTTCTTAGTTTGAAAGCTTTTAACTGGATTTTCTCTTAGTTTTTAGTTCAATTGTCTTAGGTTTAGAGTTCTTCTCTTTTTGAGAGGAACTTGTAATGTTTTGTAATAATTTAGATTTTTGATTGATAAATGGAAGTGCAATTGACTTGGAGGTTTTAATGACTTGGGAATAGCGTGTGAAGTTACATGTAAGGATTTTATTTTCTTCTTCTGATTATTTTTATCTTTATTAACTTATATGTTATATTTAATTTATGCTGTGATTAAATTTAAGCTGTCTTCATTTGTTATAATCGTGATATAATAATAACGTTATTATGCTTGCGAAATATTAAATAGGTGAAAATTTAAAATGAATTGATTTTATTTTTATTGAATTTTATATTAAGGATGTTAGAGAGAAATATATTATTTTTCATTCTATTTAAATCTGAAAGTTAGGCTTTAAGGTTTAGTTATCCAGGTCCCAATTTAGAGTAGTCTTTCTTTTATTTGTTAGTCTACAATCGCCGGTAGTTAGAGTGAAGCTACATTTCAAAAGTTTTTATAAAATTATTATGTGGAAATGTATTAATGACGTGTTTTGATAGTGATTTTAAAACTTGAAAGTTAGTACTCGGATAACTAAATTCTTAAGTTTAATTTGGTGCTTGAATAAAGTTTAAGCCCATCTAGCAGAAGGTGGCGTTTAAATGGTTCGTTTTCAATCTAGAAAAAGGAATTAATTTAATTAGCAAATTAGTTATATTGCGTAGGTGTTAATTGATTTGTTTAGTTAGCAAGTATCTAGCATGAAAATTGGTATTAAATAAAAAGAGAATCGATAAAATATCGATTTATATCTTTAATAGCATAGATAATATGACGTAATTAAACTTGGTTATTATGTCGTAAATACTCATTTAATATAAATGATAAAATTTGCATGAATATTTATTGAATCTGTATTTATATTTATTTATTGAATTTGTATCTATGTTTATTCTTTTTAGATTATATTTAATTAATACTGTATATATGTTTATTTTATGTTATTAGATTAGAACATGGCAAAAGCTATCGTGACGGGATGTTTAGGATTTAATTTCGTTTTTAAAAGTTTGAATAATAAATTAAAAAGCAGCGTAAATTCGCCATAGATCGGCGCGGGAGTATCTTTATCATTTTACGAAATGATTAGTCTGTATTTCTGAGAGTTTTACAAATATTAAAACCAAAAGTATTTCGCGAGAATCGCGTCTTGATTTTTTATTTCATCAATTTTTTAGCGGATTCTTGAGAAGGAATAGCGTTTTTAATTTATTTATCAAAATTTTAAAAATATTTTTGTGTTGTAAATAATTGTGATATTTTAAAAAAAAAATAATAATAATAATAATAATAAATAAATAAAATAAAAATTAATCAAATTTCAAAATTTCATAAAAAAATAAAAAAAATAAATAAAAAAAAATAAAAAAATAAAAAAAAAATAAAATAAAATAAAATAAAATTTTTTTTTTTTATTATAGCATAAAAAGTAAATAATTTAGAAATTTGAAATTTGAAGTAAAAAAAAGTTTTTACCGTTAAAAAAAAAAAAAAAAAAAAAAAAATTAAATTTTTAAGTTAATAAGAAATAAGATAATGTGAATAGTAAAATAAAATTAGTTAAGTAAAAAAAAAAAAATTAAAAATTTTTAAGTTAATAAAAAATAAGATAGTGTGAATAGTAAAATAAAATTACCGTTAAGTAAAAAAAAAAAAAAAATTAAAAAACTAAAAGGCATGAAAAGTAAAAATGCAAGGGAGTTACGTACAGGAAGATTCTAGTTAACAGGCGCTTTGTCTTAGTAGTGCTTTCACGGGAACGTTGTTACATTTGGGAGAATGGTTTTAAGGGCCGCAGGTAACGAATTCTTTCACAAGGAGCAATTTCTTGGTTAATCTTTAATTATGTTATTTAAAAAAAAAAAAAAGAAAAAAAAATAAAAAAGAAAAAAAATAAAAAAAAAACGAAAAAAAAAAAAAAAAAAATTTGTCTAGTGTTTTGTATTAAATCATGGAAATTTTCTAATTTCTTTATTTTTGTTGTGGGGAGTTTAAATTTACGTTTAAAAATAATTACATGCGTGGTAGGAGATCGCTTGGAAACCCACCAACGTATATAAATAATATTCATAAATTTAAACAAGTGTAAAACCTTTGGATCCTTCCATTGACGAGTTTTTGAGCGAAACATGACGTCTTAATCCTTTACTAGAACCCAAAGAAATGGAGAGAAAACAGACATGTTGGGAAACCACGATGAAAGAGTTCGCAAGGCCAGGTGATTAGCCGGCATTGCCGTATCCAGTTAGGAGAAATTTGCTAGGAACTATGACCTTAAAAATATTCATTTTCTATGCTTCCTTCCTTACATGGGCTACCTAATGAAGATTCTCTTTCCTTTATGAGAGATTTCTATCTTCGGTCAGGAAACATTCCCATTGATATTCTAAGCGGATCGGCTTAGAAATGAGATGTTTTAAAATTTTCCTTAAAGGATAAGGCTAAAGCTTTGGTTGATGTCAACACCGCAGTTACTACGATGACATGGGGTCACAATAAATTCGTATGGGAAAATTCTATTCCCGTCAAAAAACATCGGTGAGAGGAAAGATTGCTACTTTCTCTCGGATGGAAGGAGAACCATTCCGTGAAGGCTTGGGATAGGTTCAAATGTTTTCTCGCTCAATGTCCCACAATCGTAGCTTTCCCTACGGTTGCGAGAACCAATTCTTTTACGATGGACTTACACTGACAATGTCGATTCATTGTCGGCAACTTATTGCGGGAGGCTTGATAGGAGAAAAAGCGCATCGAAAGCGTATAATCTCTTTGAGATGTTGAGTCTTAATTCCCCGAGAAAAGCTCAGTGAGAAAAGGCGGTGTTCGTGAGATTGACTCGATGTGAAATTCAACAACACTTGTTCAGCGGACTAAGCGAAGTTGCCGCCCATTACCTGAGCAACCTGAATAATGAAACAATATGGTTTGTACTGACAACGTGGAGACAAATCTTGGGCAGTCAGCATCGAGGAGATCTATTGGACTGGCGGAGGTTAATGTGTTGGGAGCGTATCAATGAGACCAAGGTTTGATCCCGATTCAAATACCTATAATCCTGGGTGGAGAAAGTCATCAGAATTTCTCTTTGGAAACAAAATAACCCTCTCCTTTCCAAAGCTCGAGCCAGGCCAGGCGTGATTCCACCAGCTTCACGAAGCATTCCAAATAAACCAACCCTGGAGGCAATGACTTGAATTCTTTTATTCAAGTTTGTAGGGAACAATCGATCTAAAACCAATCAGCGGTTGGACTCTGTGGAAAACTTACATCAAAAGGTGATTCAAGTTGAGCAGTTAGTTGAACATTTGCGAAAGGCAAAATTGAAACTTAGATGAATTCAATGAAGAGGAGACATTGAGTTTTTCGTGCATTCTCGGCAACGTCTTACTAGAAGGCGATAAATTTTAGTCTACGTGGGAGTCACACGTTATTGTATTTTCCTTTGTTTTAGTTTTGCGTGTAATAAAAAAAAAAAAAAAAAATAATATTTCAAATAAAATAAATTCGTTTGTTTCAAAAAATTGTGTCCATACGTTTAAATTAAAAAAAAAAAAAAATAATAATAATTTGGGTTCCTTGCATTTTTTAGAGATATCTACCATTGTTTTTAAAAGCAAAATCTTTGATTCTGATAGGAGGAGGATCATTTTCAACTCAACTGACAAGCAATGGGAGAATCTTTGAAGATAGGCGGAAAAAGATGAAAGACTATACAATGCGATCATTGGCAATGTAACCAGCGTCAATTGCGAGAAACAGGAATTATGAATTGAAAAAGATTCATTATTCTTTGTTGCCTTCCTTTTACGGTATCCACAATGAAGATCCTTTTGCATTTCATTCGAGAATTCTATCTTTATTGTCGAACACTTTCCCCTTCACGTGAAATTAGTGAAGATCAACTTAGGATGAGGTGTTTTCCTTACACTACCAAAGATAAAAGCTTGATGCATGGTTCATTCTCTACCGATGGAGTTCTCTTAAAACTTGGAGGCGATCTATGAAATTTTTATGGGTAGGTTATTCCCATTAGTATTGATCTAAGAACAAAGATAACAACATTTTCTCAAATGAATGAAGAGCCACTTTCATGAAGCTTGAGGAGCGATTCAAACTCTTTTCATTCAATGTCAAAATCGTAGCTTTCCACTACTGACTACAAAACCAATTCTTTTACGATGGATTGACAACTAGAGTCGATACATGGTTGATAATCTTCTTTGGAGAGTCTTTGTAGGAGAAAAACGTGAAGAGAAGCTGTCTCTATGGTATTGGGTTCTAATTCCCAACCAAAGAGGTGGTGGAAGGAAAGCAAAGGTCGATAAGGTCGGCTTTGATGATGAGATAACCTTGCAAATTCTTGAATTGACTAAACAAGTGAAATTCTCACGTCTCACCAAATTTCAAATCGAGAGGTATGTGGAGTGTTGTTGATTAGGCGTGGTAATTTTCGTAATTATTCAAATACTTGTGATTCTAGTGTAAATGCCATAGAGGAAGTCAATATTTTCAAAGTATCATCGAACACCTATAATCACCCTTACCCATGATCTTTTAAACCAACCTTAGAAGATAGCTTGAATGCTTTTATTCAAGTTAGTCGTGACATGACGATGACTAATCAAGGTTGAACAATGGAGCTTCGGTTAAAAAGAATTGAATCTAAAGTTAGACAGCCCATGGTGAACAAATGCAAAAGAAAGAACCAGGAAAGTTGCCGGTCGGCGGAACAAGCGAAAGATGTTAGAACCGCCCAGTGGTAAGGTAGTCAATACCGGATTATTGCACGAAATCTCTAACAAGAAGGCGACATTCTAATATCGCAAAAAGGAGGAACAAGTGTTAAACTTCACACTACTTCTGAAAAACTCATTGGGGGTCATCGACCTTTCCCCGAAATTCAAAGACAACGAGAAACAGATGCAAGTACCTTTTCCCATAGGTTGAAAGAGTCGAACAAGATAAGCGATTCAATGATCTTTTTAATATGCTCTCTAAAGTAAATATCAATTTACCATTATTGAAGTGATCGTGAATGTACCGCCATGCGAGTTTTCAAAGAGTTGAACAACTTAAGAAAAGGAGGTATAGCGAATGAGCAGTAGTAGTATCGAGAAATTTCTAGCGTTACATACTTGACCCTGAGCTACCACTGAAGTTGAAGACCCTGGAAGTTTTATTATTAACGTAACTATGGGGGATAGGAAGGTTGCTAAGCGCAATGCTTGATTTAGGTGCTAGTATAAATTTGATGCCTGCTACTGTATTCTCGGCTGATCTAGAGTTAAAACCAGCTGACTATGTCCTATGACTTGCGGATAGATCTCTTAAATATCCGGAGGAATAGTTGAGGATGTTTTTAGTGCAATTGAACAATGATAATACCTGTTGACTTTGTGGTTACGGATATGCGAGAAAATCGGCATTGAATGAGCGTACAATATTGCTTGGTAGACCATTTATGGCGAAACTATAAAACTATTATTGATGTCGAGATGGAAATTTGACAATAATGATCTTAGGAGAAGTGTTCATTTCAAAGTTTTTGATTCTTCGCCTTTCCATTCTATTTACGCATCGATGAAATATTCGAAGTTGATCCTTTGGATAATCTTATCCAAAACACCTTTTCCAAACCAGGAATGAAAATGACTTGAAAGCTTGTTCTTACAACTTGAAAAGGTTGAAGAAGATTTAGATGAAGAAATTAAGGGGTTCCTTGAACAACTAGACAATAATGAAGTGATGACAAAATCTGAGTGCACTTTTAAATCTACCCAGTTCTTATCATGTTAAAGAGGCGATCCAGCACCGAACTTGAACTTCGAAGACTTGGCAACTTAAATATGTGTTTTTGGGAGAAGGAGAAAGCATATCGATGATAATTTCTTGACCTTGACGAACCACCGAAAAGAACTTCGTGAAAGTGCTTAAGCAGGTTTAAGAAATCTATAGGTTGGAGTATAGGGGATATAAGAGGCATTAGTCGACAATGTGTATACCTGAAGATCGAAACTTGGAGGATGGTGCTAAATGCATGCGAGAGGCCCAGAAGAAGACTAAACCCGAGCATCTGAGGTAGTTAAAAGGAAATCCTTAAATTGTTAGGAGAAGGGATTATCTATCCTATTGCGGATAGTAAGTGGAGTTAGTCCGATTAATGTGGTACCCAAAGAAATGCGGGATAACGAGTTGTTAAAAATGATAAAGTGAATTAGTGCCCTTAGAATAATCAACTTCGGATGGAGAATG
The DNA here is from genome assembly GCA_033030585.1 of Hippophae rhamnoides. NCBI lineage: Eukaryota > Viridiplantae > Streptophyta > Magnoliopsida > Rosales > Elaeagnaceae > Hippophae > Hippophae rhamnoides. The sequence continues at coordinate 45,773,285 of CM065428.1, forward strand.
TGTATAGATTTTAGGAAACTAAATTTATATACGAAAAAGGATCACTTTCTCTTCCATTCATTGATCAAATGTTGGAAAAGATTAGTAGACCGCAATTTTCTTGTTTTTGGATGGTATGTCTGGATATTATCAAGTACCAGCCTTATGAGGAAGATGGGAAAAGACCACATTTACATGTCCTTTTGGGACATTTGCTTTCATGAGAATGCCGTTTGGGTTATGCAATGCTCTTGCACTTTCGAGAGATCGTGATATCCGTTTTCTCGGACGTGGTGGAGAAGTTCATTGAAATTTTCATGGACGATTTCTCTGTCTTTGGGAACTTCATTTGATGATTGCTTACATAAATTGACTTTGGTTTAGAAAGATGCATTGAATGCAATATAACCATAGTTGGGAGAAAAGTCATTTTATGGTTGACGAGGATAGTTTTAGACACGTATAATTTCAAACAAGGGTATTGAAGTTGATAAGGCAAAAGTTGAATTGATATCGAACTACCTCCTACTGTCTGTGAAGGGGATAAAACTTCTTGGGACATCTGCAAGATTTTACGAGACGATTTATTAAAGATTTCTCTAAAATAAGTCGTCCTTTATGTAACTTATTATCCAAAGATCTTTGAATTTGACTTGATATTTGCCTTATTTCCTTTAATACCTTGAAAAGCTAACATCTTACCTGTTATAATGGCACCCAATTTGATGTACCTTTTGAGATAATGTGTGATGCTTGATTATGCAATAGGAAGCCGGTCCCCTGGGACAAAGAGTGGATAAGCGTTTACATGTCATCTCTTATGCTAGCAAAACAACTTTCAATGATGCCAGATAGATTACACACGGCGAAAAGGAATTCTTGGCTATAGTATTCTCTTTAGACAAATTTCGGTCTTATTTAGTAGGATCTAAAAGTGATTGTACATTCGATCATGCTGCTTTAAGATACCTATTAAGTAAACCAAATGCAAAGCAGATTAATCAATTGGAGTCTTACTCTTTACAAGAATTTGACCTAGAAATCAAGGATAAGAAAGCGGTGAAAACTTAGTAGTGACCCGTTTATGTCTAGGTTGATTTACGACTTCCAATTCTCTTAAAGATGAGAGTAATGATGATATAGTTGAAACCTTTCTTTGATGAACGGTTATTTTTCATAGGTCAGAACCACGTGGTATCTTTGATATTGTAAACTATCTTGCCCTGGTGTTTTGCGACCTAACAACTGCTTAAATGTCGGGACAAGAAAAGGTTTTTAAAACTATTAAGGACTATTTACGGGATGACCGCTTATTTATACAAGATTGGTCGAATCGAGTCATCCCAGGAGATGTGTACGAGGAAAGAAGAACATGAAGAGCATTCGACTTTTTGTCATGAACTTAGTTGTGGGGGTCGTTTTGGAGGTGAAAAAGGCGACGGTAAGATATTACGATGCGGATTCTTTTGGCAGCTCTTTTTAAAGATGCTCGTATGTTTTGTGCACGATGTGATAGATGTCGAAACGAGGAAACATAAGCAAAGAGATGAAATGCCTTTGACATCTAATTTAGTTGTTGAACTCTTTGATGTATGGGGATTGACTTACGTGGGTCCTTTTCCCGTACAATGGTTTTCAATACATTTTGGTTCTTTGTGGATTATGTGTCGAGTGGGTAGAAGCTATCCCAAAACCGATGATGCTTAATGTTGTTGTGAAATTCTTGAAAGATTTCATATTCGATGGGTTCGGAATGCACTAGAGTATAATAAGTGATGGAGGTAGCCATTTTTGTAACAAACTCTTTGATGGAGTACTAAGCAAGTACAACATCGCACGTAAGTAATGCTCCATATCATCCTCGAACTTCGGTTTAGTGGAAGTGAGCAATAGGCAAATTAAGGAAGTCTTTGGGGCATAGCATGCGTCCGTCGAGGAAGGATTGGGCATTTAAGCTAAATGATGCCTTATGGGCGTACCGGCATTTCTGAAAACACTGTGGGATGAGCCATATCGGTTAATCTTTGGGAAAGCGTGCCACCTTGGAGTTGAACTTGAACCTGAGAAGCTTGTTAGGCGATTAAAGAGTTAAACATGGATTTAGATAAAGCGGTGAAAAACGATTACTCAAAACGTGAGTTGGAAGAAATTAGGAATGAAAGCCTATGAGAATGCCAAATTATACAAGGAGCGTACTTAAAAGCGTATCGTAATGACAAGAGCTAGTTCTAAGACTCTTCACGCTGGAATGAAAGTTCTTTTATTTAACTCTTCGTTTGAGATTGTTTCGAGAAAAAAGATCGAGATGGGATGGACCATTCAAAATAGTTCAAGTATTTGAACATGGAGTAGTGGAACTATTGGACTAGAACCTGGCGTTCAAAGTCAATGGCCGTCGTGTCGAGCCTTATTTAGAAGAACCCGAAACAACATTCTTTGAAATGGATTGCATTTGGGTGAGTAACCATAGCACCAAAATCGTCTTCTTCAAGGAGCGTTAAACTAAGCGGCCGGATGGGAAGCGACCAATCATTTTAGGTAAAATAAAAAAAAAAAATTTTGTTTGATATTTGTTTTCTTTACTTAATTTTATTGTTTATTTCATTTTAATTGCATGTGAATAATTTTTAAATTGTTAGAACTAAAAATATTTGTTGAGATGTTAGAAGTTTACGGCGATATACATGTCTGTTTAATGATGAATATGATGGATACTTGCATTACTACTTGCACATTCTCGGAAATAGGTAATCTTTCTTCTCTTATAACTTTATCTTTAATTTACGGTTGTTACATTGAGGACAATGTAAGTTAGGTTGGGGGTGGTGAAAAGTTACCATGCTTAATTAAAAAAAATAAAATAAAATAAAAATATACTTTTTGTGTGGTTGGTTTTATTTCTATTTTGTGTGATTTAGTAACTTTTTGGAATAAAAAAAAAAAAAAAAAAAGAGAAAGATTCACAAAAGTTTATCATTTCTTTAAATCAAATTTAAGTAAATAGTTAAGTCTTTTTATCTTGTTAGATTAATTTTTGAAAACATATCATGAAATATTTTGTAATTATTTTTGATAATTAGTTAGTTTTTGTCATAATTAGTATTTCTTGATAAGATGTTGAAATTATATTAAACCCAAAAATCGGTGTTTATGAGTTTTTTTTTAGTGGAGACTACTTTGTGAGATATAATTTGAGCCTAATTTCCTTTATTGATGAAATATATATTTTTCTACTCAAAACACATTTCTTATTTCTTGAATTTTTAGATGATCTACATAGGTATTAGCATTGAATGTATGAATTTTTTTCATTTTAATAGAGTATCTATATTTTTGATTATTATTTTTGCTTAGATTAAATGATTTGAGTAGAAGTTGATAGTATATGCTTATATCTCATTTATGCGTATTCTGAAAACAAAAGACATATGCTCTGGGGTTACCTAAACCAAGATCAAGCAGAAAAAGCTAAATTAACACTACTAAAATCCAAAAAAATGTCATGCATTAGGTTGACTTCTACAAAAAAATACATATATTGAGAAATATCTACTGAGAAAAAAAAAAGAGAGATAAAAATAGTATCATCTAAATACTATAACGCATTCTTTCTGAAGTTGTGAGTAAAGGCTAATTCTGAAAAGAAAGATATAAGAAGTAATTCCCAAAAAGTCATTGCAATTTCTTCATTAAGTAAAAAAGGCATATATCTTGAAATTCTTTCTTAATGAGTTTGATTTATGCATGAAAATAATTTTTATATATGATATCTTTATAATTTATACATTTGATTCCTTTCATTGAGATCAATGTTAAAATAACACTTTGAGCACTTTATTCTTTATACATATGCGAACATATTAGTTCATTTCTATACATCAACTCTTTCGCATATAAATTAGTATGAGTGTTTGAACCATGGGGATTCGGTGTTTTGAGAGTATTGACTTGTGAGGAATAGAGTCGAGCGGTCGATTCATGACACTTGAAATTGGGTGAAATTAAATGGATACATTTTTGATATGAAATATGAAAATGATTTTCGACTAATTATTATAATAAATCATGATTGTTTAAAGAGATTAAGATAACTTATGCTTGAGATTTTAATTACGATCTTAAAGGAGATTAAAAAGTATGAGACATTTTTGTGAAATGTTGATAATTTGTGATTTTGTTGTAAATTTAATTTTTAAGTTGTTTGTTTTTATTGTTTCTTTTGTTTTTACATTTAGTGCAATGTTTGTGGGTATCATTCTTGAAAACCCTCACGAGACTCGAGCTTCGTCATTAGGGCAACCTAGGGGTTTAAAGGCTTGTTGCGTAAATGCAATCTGGCCGTGTCAATCCACGGAAGTGATTTAGGATAGTTTAATTTTTAGTTTTTATGTAAACCTGCTTGCTAAGGGACTAGCGAGAAGGCTGGTTGGGGAGTTGTGATGAGTGCTGAAAAAACTTAAAAATAAATGATTTTATATGCCTTTAATTGATTAAAAATATATATATTTATATGTTTTATCATATATTTATATAAATTTGTCTTTTCGGAATCACGGGTATTTTTATTGTTTTTCGGGAATTTGGCCTAAAAGCGCAATGTAAAGACTCAAGAAGAATACTTGAAGCGATACATCACAAATAAATTGATAAATAAGTGGAAAAAGGTCAATGAACATGGAAAAATTGGACAAAATGGGTCGAAAAAGGTCAAAAATGTCCAAAGAGCGAAAAACGCTTGTATGACCAGCGGCCGACGCCCAGCCAGCAGGCGCCATGTATATCAACGTAGCGGTACATTTGTTCTGGCAAACCTGCCTATGACGCTCGATTACAGCGCGGCATCAGCCAATGACGGTAATAGCGCGTTTTGACCCATTTTCACGTCGTCACGTGCTTGTGGCGTCATCTTGACGTCATTGATGACTCAGCAGGTCGAAAACCGTTTTTATTTTTTTAATATTTTTTAACATTTTTTTTAATCATTTTTCTCTCCGTCCTACGCTATAAATACCCACTTCCATTCAACAAAAACCTCAATATAATATATATATCTCTTCTTTCTTTCTCTCGTTTCTTAGTTTTTGAGTTTCTTTAGTTTCTTTCTTAGTTTTAAGCTTTTCTTAGTTTTTATATTAGTTTTTAGTTCAATTGTCTTAGGTTTAGAGTTCTTTCTTTTTGAGAGGAACTTGTAATGTTTTTGTAATAATTTAGATTTTGATTCAATAAATGGAAGTCTGAAATTCGGCTTGGAGGTTTTAGCAGCGGGAATAGCGTCGAAGTTACGTAAGGATTTTATTTTCTTTCTGATTATTTTTTATCTTTATTAACTTATATGTTATATTTAATTTATGCAGCGATTAAATTTAAGCGTGCTATTTATTTGTTTATAATCATGATATAATAATAACGTTATTATGCTTGCGAAATATTAAATAGGTGAAAATTTCTAAAATGAATTGATTTTATTTTTATTCAAGATTTTATATTAAGGATGTTAGAGAGAAATATATTATTTTTCATTACAAACTTAAATCTGAAAGTTAGACTTTAAGGTTTAGTTATCGTCTAATTTAGAGTAGTGCTTCTTTTATTTGTTAGTCTGATAATAGGTAGTTAGAGTGAAGCTACTTTATTTCAAAAGTTTTATAAGAATTATTATGTGGAAATGTATTGTGACATGTTTTCAATAGTGATTTTAAAACTTGAAAGTTAGTACTCGGATAACTAAATTCTTAAGTTTAATTTGAATACTTGAATAAAGTTTAAGCTGTACGCAAAGGTGGCATTTAAATGGTTCATTTCAATCTCTTAGAAAAAGGAATTAATTTAATTAACCAAATTAGTTATCGACCGTACATGGTAGGTGTTAATTGATTTGTTTAGTTAACAAAGAGTATCTATGCATGAAGGTGGTATTACGTACAAAAAGAGAGAATCAATAAAATATCAATTTATATCTTTAATAACCTAGATAATATGAGCAAGCGTAATTAACTTAGTTATTATATCCGTAAATCTCATTTAATATAAATGATAAAATTTGCATGAATATTTATTGAATCTGTATTTATATTTATTTATTGAATTTGTATCTATGTTTATTCTTTTTAGATTATATTTAATTAATGTTTGTATATATGTTTATTTTATGTTATTAGATTAGGAACACAAAACCAAAGCTATACGTGCCAGGATGTTTAGGATTTAATTTCGTTTTTAAAAGTTTGAATAATAAATTAAAAACCACATACATTCCTTCCTTAGATCGACCTTGGGAGTATACTTATCATTTTCTACGAAATGATTCGTGCACTTGCGAGAGTTTTACAAATATTAAAACCAAAGTATTTGCGAGAATCGGCGATGCCGGTTTTCGCTCATCAATGAGACAGGTTTGAAGATCAAAATAAACGCTCAAAACCAAAAATGGTGGTGAAAATGAAGACATTAGATTCAAAAAAATTACTATGAGCACAGAATTATAATGGAGAGAACTGTGCCAGGCACGCCTTAACACATTGGTGTAGCTGAGTGTATGAATTGAATGTTGACAAAAAAAGTGAGAAGTATTCATATACAGTCAGTTCTATCGAAGCAATTCTGGGTAGAAGCAGTTAACACGACAACTTACTTAATCAATCGAGGCCAATCTATTCCATTGGAGCACAGAATACCATATGAGATATGGAGCAAAAAAGAGGTAAAACTATCACATCTAAAAGTTTCGGTCGCGTAGCATTTACACATAATAGTGATCAAGGCAGGAATAAGCTTGATCCCAAATCCAAGAAATGCACATTCATCGGCTATGGTGAGGACGAGTTTGGCTACCTCATTTGGGATGACGAAAACAAGAAAGTGATCTATAATAGAGATGTGATTTTCAACGAAAAAGTGATGTATAAAGACATGCATAAAATAGACACCAACAACTTAGAGAAGAATGAGTCAATATTTGCAGCAGATGATGTCTCAGATAGTCCCATGATGAAACCAATTGTAACAAGTCCTCAACCAGAGGAACTCGTTAGACAAAGTAGTGCACAACAGTCCGACACACCTCAACCTCTTACTCCAGCTCTTGTATTGAGAAGGTCTTCTCGACCTCATGTGCCTAACAGGAGATACATGAACTATATGTTGTTTATTGATGGAGGGGAGCCTGAATGCTATGATGAAGCTTGTCAGACTCAAGATGCCAACAAGTGGGAGTTTTCCATGAAAAAAGAAATAAAATCTCTCATCTCCAACCAAACATGGGAATTAGTTGAGCTACCCAAAGTGAAGAAGGCATTTCACAACAAATGGGTGCACTGGGTGAAAGAGGAACATGATGGTTCTAAAAGATATAAGACCGGACTAGTTATCAAAGGATTTTGGAAAAAAGGAGTTGATTACACCGACATTTTTACTCCCATTTGTGAAGCTCAATACTGTTAGATCAGTATTGTATTATATCCATTGAAGACCTTTATCTTGAACAGTTGGATGTGAAGATTGCATTCCTTCTTGGAGACTTAGATGAGGAGATATACATGTACCAGCTAGAAGGTTTCTCAGAAAGAGGAAAGAGGAACATGGTGTGCAAACTTAAGAAGAGTTTGCATGGCCTGAAACAAACCTCGAGACAGTGGTACAAAAATTTTAATAGCTTCATGCACAAGGAAGGTTTCCATAAGTGCAACACCGACCACTGTTGCTACTTTAAGAGATATAAGTCTAGTTATATCATTTTACTACTTTATATTGATGATATGTTAGTAGCTGGTTTAGATATGAAAGATATCAGAAGGTTAAAGTAGCAATTGTCAAAAGATTTTGACATGAAAGACTTGGGTCCAGCAAAGAAGATTCTTAAAATGCAAATCACAATAGAAAAGAAGAGAGGATCCTTGCAATTATCTCAGGCAGAGTACGTCAACCGCATTTTGCAGAGATTCAACATGGGTAAAGCCAAGCCAATTAGTACACCCTTGGCCAGTCACTTTTTCCTATCCAAGAATTAATCCCCTCAGATGGGGGAAGAGAGAGAATTCATAGTTAAGGTTCCTCATGCCTCATTCATTTGAAGTTTGATGTATACGATGGTCTGTACGAGACCAAACATTGACCATGCAGTGGGAGTTGTTAGCATGTTTATGTCAAATTCAGGAAAAACTCAATGGGAAGTAGTCAAGTGGATTTTAAGGTATCTAAGAGGCACCGCAGAGAAGTGTTTGTATATTAGTAAAGGAGAGTTAAAAATACAAGGCTATGTAGACGCATACTTTAGAGATGAAGTTGATCACCAAAGAAGCACCATCGGCTATATATTTATTATTGAAACTATAGTTGTTAATTGGATGTTATAGATATAGAAGATTGTCACTCTATCCACTACAGAGACCAAGTATGTACCAATGATTAAAGTTAGTAAAAAGATGATATTGCTTCAAAGTTTGTTAACTGAGTTGAGATTCAAACAGGAGAAGAATATTATGCACAGTGATAGATAAAGTGTGATACACTTAGCGAAGTATTCAGCATTTCATTCTAGAACCAAGCATATTGAGTTTCATTATCATTTTATCAGATCTTTATTGGAAGATGATGAGTTAATATAGGAGGAGATTCAAGGAAGAAAAAATACAGTGAATATGTTGACAGATTGAAATCAGTCTTTAAGAGGAAAATTTTTGGTCAAACTAACATGCACCAAACGATGCAATAAATGACAATAAAACAAGAGTGGTTGTCAAGCGAACAACCCAAGAAAATTAAATGGATGGTGCATCATTTTGTTGGAAAAAAGGAAAACCAATTAAGAATTAATTGACAAAACATATAGAAGGGGATGCTTCTGCATCTATAAATAGAGCATCTTAATATGTAATTTGTATTATCCAATTGAGAGAAAACCTTAGAAGAAAAAAGATTTTAGTGAGACAAAATTGAGAATAATTTTCTTGGGTGTAATTGGGTTGTGAGTTGTGAATGTTATAAACACTTTGTATAATTTCTCTTTTTTAGTAAAAAGATCTACAATAAGTCCGAAAACGTAGGTAAAATTGATCGAACTCCGTTATCAAATTTATGTGTTATTTTATCTATTTTTATTTTTTATAAATATAACTTATCGAAAATTTACATAATTTTTCAATGTTATCAATCTTTTACTTCGCAATTCACGACTAAGAAAATGAAAGACAACATGTTACACAATGTATATTAGGAAAAAGTCTCGCAATGTTTTTATTACTTTGAAAAATTTGGTGTTTAATACTTTAAATTATAAGGTATGTTATTTAATTATTTTATTTATAAAAATGAAACTATTTAAGAAATTTTAAGATTTATGTTAAATATTTTATTATTAATTTTACTACTAAAATAATATTCAAAAAATATTAAATATCTTTGTTTAAGATTTAAAAAAAATATTAAAAATCTAATTCTCAAAAATTAAATAACAGTTAATATCTAAATAAAGTGTCCAATTTAAGCCATTATCTTTTACCTCGCAATTCACAACTAACAAAACGAAAACCACCCAGCATAGACCTCTATAGAAAAGGAAAAAATAATCGCAGAACTAAATCTAATGGACACAAGTAAGACAAGAAGTACGGATAGAAATGTACCAGAGACTTTGTCTTGAAAGCGAAAGTCTTTATGTCTTGCCGTTTTGAAGTCATCTCCTTAACAAGCTCGTTGAATGACTGGATCCCTTCCTCATTATTGATTGTAACTTCTTTTGCTTCTAATAGAGCTCTCGTCAGCTCCTCTCCCAGCTTCTTTGAAGTACATGCAACACCAACGTAGAAGAAATAACCATAAAAACAATAGATATACATTACAGCCATTGATCCTACCAACCCGTGTTAACGTGTGCTAGCATTCTCCTAAAGGATCTAAGCTAGCCCATCTAGTCATGTTTTCAATACTTCCCAAGTTCCATATAAGTTTGATTAGAAAGAAAAAGAAGGGAGAAAAAGAAGAAGAAGAAGAAGAAGAAGAAGAAGAACTTAAAAATAAGCTCTCTTTTCCTTTTCTTTTCTTTTGTTTTTTTTTTTCTGAACATAATTACTCATAGAGTCATACTCTAACTTAAGGGGAATAGGGAGCAAATATTTTAAGTCAATCGTGAAGAAAACTGAAATAAATTACAAATAGTTTAAATTATATTATTAATCCAAAAATATTAAGTAAATTCACACCTATATTATTAAATTTTTAAAATTTTAAATGTAAATCTCTAAAATTTTAAATTATACAATATGATAACAAATTTTTAAAACTTAACGTATAAATCTTAAAACTTTCGTTACAAATATATATTTTAACAATCATATTATAAATTTAAGCCTTACAAATAATACCTCACATGAGACCCGAATTACAACCTTTTTAGTGTGGCATTTACCAACCTCACTGAGTGATTGGTGGCAGATTCAGATAAGTTAAATACAATGCATTTTGCACGCTGAGGTAGGGCGTATAAGGTTCCCAAATAAATATTTATTTATTTATTTATTTTAAACGAAAACAATATAAGCAAACGAAAATTTTAATTTGATTTACTGAGAATATATCTTATATCCTATTAGTGACTTGGGTAGTTTACTTAAATTGAAAAAAATTAAATAAAATTGGATAGAAAAAACCGAAGTCTAAAAAAGTGATATATATCTTTTATATATATTAAAAAAAATTACCACACAAATCCCTTATATTAAGGTTAAAAAATGTCATTTTATCTTTTATATTAGTAAGAAATGGTGAACAAGAAAAAAAAAATATTTTTCTTACTATTTTAAATAAAGAAATATTATTATTTTAATACTTTATTTTATTAATAAATAAGAAAAGAATAAAAGTAAATTTTTGTAATGTCATTTTATAAGAAAAATTATTAAAATATTAAGTTAATAGTTAATTTTTTTATTATAAAACTATTAAAATATTAAAAATTAAGTACTACAAATCTTCAAATAGAAAGTAACTTTACGATATATTAACCTATAAAAAATAAATAAATTTTATTAAACAACAAAAGAATCACATTCAGGGTTTTTTTTTCAAAGACAAAAAGAGAAAGGTATTATAGTGGCACTTGAATAAATAAAGTATGAGCAAATGGACGAATTAGCATGATTGCCGTACAACATGCCACGGCTACATGAAAGCAACCGGTAGGTGCACTACCTTTTAGTATCAATTGTCTGCTACTGTAATAATATGCTACAGAAAAGCTACCGGTAGCAGCTTTTATGGTTTTTTTTTAAATAAGCATTAATAAATAAAATTAAAATACTTATAAAAAACCTTAACAAATAAAAAAAATATTGATTATTATTTATACATTTTATTTTTTTAATTATTTTTTTAAAATATTTATAAATATAAAAGTCGTATTATTTAATTTACTTTTCAAAAAAATGGTCGGTGAAAATTAAAAAATATCAAAAATCTAACTCAAAAATCTTATTTTTAAAAATTTATGAAACACTCCATTTTTGAGAATGATTCTTTAAAAAAATAAAAATCAAAATCAGAAATATATATGATTGAAAATTTATTTGAAAAAAATCATAAATCAAAAATTAAATTCGTTATCAAACAAACCCTAAAAAAATATGCTAATTTTATAATTTCAAATTTTCAATGAGATGTTATACTCACTTTATAAAGACTATTCGATCAACATCTTTAGCTCATTTTTAAAATATAATTAATAATAATTTATAAAAAATAATGATTGATTCTATATATCATTATAAAGTTTTATATATCAAGTTTCTTAAAATTTTACTGTATGTGATTTTAAGTTTACATAAAAAGTGAAGTTGATTTTATTAAAAAAAATTCATATTTTACTTTATTTTAATATAATAAAGTCAATTTTTTTCATTAACCTTCTTATGTTTAATGAGTCAATTTCTTTTAATTGTTAAAGGTTATATAAGATTATGTTATTATGAATATTTTCTTTTAAAAGTCAATATAATGTTATTAAAAAAGGTTTGAAAAAAAAAGAATAGAAGTAGGTTATTAAAAAGAAAATCTAAAAATATTTTTAAAGAAATCTAAGTTATTACGAATTTCATGTTATTAAAAAATTGTTTATATATTATTTCTCAAAAAAAAAGTTGTTTATAGGGAGGAAAAAAACTCAACTTATCATAAAAAAAATTAATTTTAAAATAAATTAAATTTTTACCTAATAAATGATAATCCATATCTTATTTGGGTTAGAATAGGATAGGATATGTTTTGAGTATAAAACCATTTAAGATACATTAAACGAGAATGGTATGGAATAGGTACACCATTAACATATATATACCATAATAATCGTGAGTTTGAATTCAAACAATGTACACATGTGCGAGTATGTAAATATATTTTAAAAAAACAATTGCCCTTTTAATACAATAATGTATCTTTCAAATTAATAAATACTAAGATATCATAATTTCAAACATGTATGGTTAATATATATAAGTTATATCTTATATAAGATATTGTAATTCATTTATGTACTACTATACTCGTGTATTTTTTATTTTTTATTGTACTTCTATACTTTTTATTGTAATTCACTTGTAATACCATATTTATGTATTATCAAAGAAGTACAATAGTACACATGTTATAACCCTATGAATAGGGTTTCTTATATACATTCTAAATACACAATTACAATAGTATCAATATAATAAATTAATCTTTTTTTATCTCTCTATACTGTTAATAAGGTATCAGAGTCTCTCATATACTTCTATGATTTCTACCAAAATTTCGCATATATTCATCACAGTAAACCACTATCACCATAAAGCTTCTGCTCTCACAAAACATCACTTATACTCATCCAAAAAATTCCAACGCCACTAAAATCACTCCAAAATAACCTTTCACGCTCCGCCCAAAGGATTTGTTCCCAAAACCCATGCGTCAACCCATTCGCATTAGCAGGCCGAACCCACTCCAAAACCCACGCTTGACCCACGAACCAATAATGCCTAACCCATACTTCAATTATACCTTGACCCTGTCCACCAGAACCAATTTTTTTTCTTCAAAGCTCTGGTTCATCATCTTGACAGTTCTCCATCGTTTACAGGCTTTTTTTTACTCATCTTTCCATTTTTAAGGTTATTTTTTACCCATATAAACTCTTTTATACTATTCCCTTATATTTTCTCTATTATTCCTTTAAAATGAGCCGAAATGATAGGCCCAAACCAATCTCTACCACCCTTAATGATACTAACAACCTAGCCTGGGCACAAGGAATGAAGAATTTTTTGAAAGGACACAAGCTATGGCATCTCATAATCGATGATATCACTATACCCATAAAAGAAAAACCATTGAAACCGACTATCTATTTACTGAGTGTCTTGAAAGCTGGGATAGTAAACATCATCAAATTATTACCTGATTTTGCAACACCACTCTACCCTCAATCCATGATGAATTTGGGTGTTTTGACACTACCAAGGAAGTTTGGGAATTTCTTTAAACTCGATTCATTACCATAGATTAGGCCAATCAATATCAACTTCTAATGAATCTTCATACCAAATGTCAAAGGTCTGATCAAACGATTAACTAATTTTTCTTTGAGATATATGCTATTTGGGATCAACTCGCTCTCTCTTAACCAACCTGGAAAAACAAAATTGATGTTGAGATGTTTGCAACTTACCGTAATCGTTAGCGTCTTGTTATTTTTCTTATGGCTCTCCATAATCGGTTTGAACCTATTCGAGCTTCCTTACTTCATCATAGTCCTTTTTCCTTTTTCCACCCTTAGATACTACTCTGACTGAGCTTCGCTCTGAAGAAACTCGAATTGGGGTTTTCAAAGTTCATATTACAGATTCAGTTCTTTCCAATCTCTCTTATCACCCTAAAATAGGTTCTAAAGAGGGCTCTAAAGGGCAAGGCTGTACCTATTTCCACAACACCAATCACGACCTTCTCATATGTCACATTTGAGTATGTAAAATTTGTCACAAGAAGGGTCCAACATATTTTCAAAAAGATTGCTCTCAAAATCTTTATCAAAATGCTTCAAGTAAAACTAGTAACTCATCTGTCACTACTGCTATTTTTGAGGATAATCATGACAAATTTACCTTTTTTACTCAAGAACTTAAAGGTCTGTTTAAACATGTCCTTTCAAAATCTAGTAATCCTTCCCCTACTGCCTTGTCTCTCACATCAGGTAAATCTTCATAGTATTTTGATTCTTTTTGCCGTAACCATATGACTCATAATACTCACATCTTCTCTCCCACACAATCTTTCATATCCAAACCTTTAATTCAAATTGATAATAGTTCACATATGCATGTTAATGATATAGGTCAATTTTCCACACCTTATATATCAATTTATGACACTTTTCATATTCCTAACCTGACTCTGAAGCTTATCTTTGTTGGTTAATTATGTGAACTTGGTCTTACTATTACCTTTTTCTCTTTTGGTTGTCATGTGCAGGATCCACAGACAGGGTAAACCATATCAACCTATGACATACTCGTTTAGGTCATACGTCTATAGGACGTCTTCGTTTCTTAGCATCTTCTGGTAAATTAGGATCTATTTTTACTTCTGATAATGTAAATTTTTTGCCTTGTCAATTGGGAAAACAACATGTTTTATGTTTTAATAAAAGTGATTCTACTTCTATCTCCTCTTTTGACTTAATTCATTCTGATGTTTAAGATCCATCCATATATCCTACTATAGAGAGATGTATATATTTTGTTATTTTTATTTATGATTATTCAAGATTTACATTGAGTTTTCTCATGAAACATAGATTTGAATTACTCAAAATTTATTATGATTTTGCCCAAATGGTTAAAATCCAATTTTCTCAAACTATCAAAGTTCTTAAAGATGATAATGCTATGGAATATAAAGAAACAATTTTTTTTAATTTTCTTCGATAAAATGGCATTCTCTTAATACTCTTGTCCTGGCACATTTCAACAAAATGGAAGAGCTGATCGAAAACACAAAACATATTTTTAATACTATTCGTACTCTCCTCATTTCTAATTCTTGTCTTAAGCGCTTTTGGGGTGAAGCAGCCCTTACGACTGTTTATACTATCAATTGTGTTCCAATGCCTATTATTCACAATCAACTCATTTATAAACGTCTCTATAATACTCCTATGTCTTATGAACTGCTCAAAATGTACGGTTGTGTCTGTTTTGTTCTTCTTCACCCTCATGAACACAATAAATTGAAACATCGTGCTCATTTTTGTTGTTTCTTAGAGTATGGAATAGAACACAAAGGCTATCATTGTTGGAACCCTTTCTCTCAATGATTGGGCATATCTCGTCATGTCATCTTCTGAAAACATAAAATGTTTTCCTACATTTCCTTATTTCATGTCTCATCTCTTACCTTACTCACATTTTTTGACTTAACTATTTATCTATTTCCTCTTGACATTGCTGCATTACCCTATCCATCGTCTACTACAACCTCTTGATGTGTCTACTCTTTCTATTGATCCTACCATTACAACATTCTCTAAAGACCAACCATCTGCTTATGTAGAGTCATCACTACATCATTCTACTTATGTAAGTAATCTTCCCTCTCATCTTCGTGATTATCAATGTTTCACTACTATTTTGTCTCATCATAAAGCTGAAAACTATCGAGAAGCTAGTTCTAACCCTCATTGGCAACAAGCTATGACAGATGAATTACAAGCTTTAACAAAAGCACATACATGAGATCTTGTTGATCTTCCGTCTAATAAATCTCTGATTGGTTGTAAGTAGATTTTCAAAATCAAAACTCTTTCAGATGGGTCTGTAGAACTATATAAAGCTCGTCTTGTTGCAAAGGGTTTTATGCAAAAATATGGCATCAACTACGAAGAAAATTTTGTACTTGTAGCTCGCTTCACCTCTGTTTGTAGTATCATTGATGTTATTGCTACCCAAAACTAGAAAATGTTTCAAATGGATGTCAAAAATGCTTTCCTCAATGGAGACCTAACCAAGGAAGTATCTATGAAACCTTCTCCTAGATATACTCATTCACCTCATCAAGTAAACAGACTTCACCGTGCTCTCTATGGCCTCAAACAAGCTTATTGGGCTTGGTTTGTCAAGTTTAACTTTACACTTACTGACTTTGGCTTCACTTCCAGCTCTTATGACTCCGACCTCTTTATTCATAAGACCCCCACTGGTGTTACACTTATCTCTCTTAAGCAAAGCACTCTTCAGATATTCTTAATTAGGCTAGCCTTACTGATTGCAAAACTGCATCAACACCTCTAGAAACCAATGTCAAAGTTACTCCATTAGATGGTACTATTTTTTAAGATGTTACATTATACAGACAACTAGTTGGCAGTCTTGTTTATCTCATAGTCACTCATCCTGACATCGCCTATGATATTCATCTGGTTAGTCAGTTCATGTCTGCTCCACAGTCTGCCCATTATACTACTGTTCTTTGCATTCTCCACTATATTAAAGATACTATGTTTCACGGCCTTCACTTCTCCAACAAGTCTGATCTTCTTCTCTTCGTCTACTTTGATGTGGATTGGGAAGGTAACCCTATTGATCATCGCTCTACGACTGGTTATTGTTTTTTTTTTAACTCTATCATATCTTGGCAAAGCAAGAAACAATCTCTCACTTCCCAATCTAGCACTGAAGTTGAATATCGCGCTCTTGTTGACACTACTCTAGTCAACCTCAACTATCATATATTGTGACAATCAGAGTGCTATTCAGATTGCTCATAATGATGTATTTCATGAATGAACAAAACATATCGAGATTGATTGTCATTTTGTTTGTCAATATGTTCTTCAAGAATATTTGTCTCAAATCAATATCCTTCATAAATCAAACAGTTGGCATCTTCACTAAATCTCATCTACTAAGCAGATTTTAAGACTTACTTTCCAAACTCAAGTTGATTGTTTTTCTACCTTCTTGAGTTTGAGAGTAGATGTTAAGATATATAAAATATAAGATAAGATATATGTTTTGACATCTGGATCGGTCCTATGCCTAACCCACGCAAACCACCCAATCTGAGATGGAAGGTGAAGCACCCTAGATGTCTTATTCGTAGGGCAGCCTGAGCTCAATGATCAGCCCGAACTCAATGATTAGCTCGAGCTCAATGACAACCCAAGCTCAATGATCCGCCCGAGCTCAATGATTCGTCCGAGCTCAATGATCCGCCCGAGCTCAATGATTAGCTCGAGCTCAATGACAACCCAAGCTCAATGATCCACCCGAGCTCAATGATCCACCTGAGCTGAGGTCGACCTTGACCCGATATGTTATACTTTATGCTAATTTTATCCATCTGACATGTAAATATGTGTACTCATTATGTAATTAACACCTGTATATGTAATGTTTTATAAATACATAGACCTCTTATGAAATTCACACATTCAAATTATCTCTAAGTTTTCTCTTTGTAAGTCATATCATTCCCCAACAATATATAAGATATATCTTATATAATATACTTCATTTTTGTATTATTATATTTTTGTACTTTTTGTACTTTTTGTAATATTAGAGAAATATAATAGTATACATGTTATAAACATATAAATAGGTTTTATTATGTACATTCTAAATACATAATTAAAACAGTATAATTACAATAAATCATTTTTTTCTTTATTATCTCTCCTCAATATGATATGTAAGCGTTATTTAAAAAAAATAGAATTGAACTAAGATTCTTTTCGTGTAATTTAAAGTAATCATACATTTAGATGATTTAATTAAATCAAGTATAACCTTAAAGTTAATTAAACGTGAATTATTGCATTGATATGTTTATCAAAAATAAAATGGAGACCATAAAAAGGGTTGTTTGAGTTTTTATTGAAAAGTAAGATTATTAATATGTTTAATTATAAAAATAATATCTTATTTTTAACTTTTTTTTTTTAAATAAATCAATTTAAAAACTTTACCTTAAAACTTGAATAGTTTAATATTATTAAATATCATTTTAATTATTTATAAAAATTTTAAGTGTTATTTTTAAATAATTTCTTTTTTCTAGTAACTCAATCCGATATTAATAAGAATTAAATTTGTTAATATTATAACTACTTTCTATTAATTAATAATAATTTTATTCAATAATAATAATATTAAAATGATAATAATTATAAGAATAAAATAAATAATTTAAATACTTTTATTTTAAAAATAATAAAATTATTTTATTTTTGACAATATTATTATTTCTTTTTTATTTTTAAAAAATTAAAATGCTAAGTTAAATTTTAAATTTGTCAGGATATTAGTGTTTTTTAGTACGATAATTCCAATTCAAATATTAGTAATATTATTAAAATTGAATTCGATATTTTCATAAATAATAATGCATAAAATATTTATTTTATCTTAACAATTAATTATAATTTTATATAATTATTATTGAATAAAATGATTATTAATAATTATTTAACGTGAAAATAATAATTTAAGTTACAGAAATAATGTCTAAATTTAAATGATCACAGCTCACAGCGTATATTCCCGATAGCCAGAGAAGAAGAAATTTAATGGAGGCAAAATTCCACAACAGTGCATTAATTCTAGTCATCACCATCCACCTAGCTTCATTGATACTCCAGCAGGAGTCGATCATTTTAAATATAGTTTTATATTTTTAGTTTTCTCGCAGAAGATGCTAAGTTTAAACTGAAAGGTGCACTTTAGTAAATACCAGGAGAAGACTTACCAGGGAAGAATCGCTCCCGCTGAAAAATCTCCATCCAATACAGTCTGAATAAGCGAACCCCAAAACAATAATAAAAATAAAGGAAAAGAATAAGAAAAATTAAACGAATGGGAAATCACAATCATTAGGGACCTTGAAGGCATAATGGCAAACTAATTGAGAATATGTTTGTTTTACAAATGAATAAAATTTATTTTAATTGTACTCATCAAGTCGTCTTTTCATTCCAAACACAAAAACACTAACATAAAAAAACTACATTACATAACCTTAAAATCATTTTAATTGTACTTCTTGTTAAAATTCTCAATTGTCGTATGCAATTTAAATAAGAGCATTCGCCATCCGACTATAAAATCAACTTAATTCTACAATAAAATTGAAATTAAATCACATTTTACATTCATTTTTATTACAAAAAATACAGCTATAATTTGTCAAAAAAAAAGTATCTTAAAAGGGGAATAATTGGAAGGAAAATAGTTTACCAGGAGTGGAAGAGCAAGCAGAGGCAGACTCGAGAACTAAGAACGCAATTCGAACAAAAAGGAAGGGCAAAAAAATCCCGAGAACCAATACCACAGGCAACAAAGTACGGCTAAATAACCGGCGATTCGCCGTGGCTGCAGTCGTCGCCGGTAATCCTTTTCCGGCTCCAGCAGAACTCGATATGGTGACTCTCTTGATCCCCGATGTCGAGATGTAAAACTTCATTATCTTCCCCAGCAGTGATTTCTCTTCTGTTCCATGAAATACACTCACTACGTTGAGATTCCTCTATCGATTTTCCTTATCGGATTCCCTCTTCTTCTAACTAAAGTGGAATTGATTAACTAAGCTCTCACTTCAGTATTGAGATCTGTCAGTGCACAACAACAGAGCAAGAGATAAAGAGATAAATAGAGATCAAAATGTGAACGAAAAACGAGAATATGAATCAGATAAAGATCAATTTGATAGTGGGAATTTGTATCTGTATGAGATTGTCGGTCTCTATTTTACCTGGAAAAATGTCACGGGTTTTTATTCTTTGGAAGCCAGAGCTTTGTTTTCGAAATGCTCAACAGAGATCACGCTCTCACTCTTATATATATTCTCTCAGGATCGAGGAAAAAAGAAAAACGAAAACCTGGAATAAGAAAATTATGTGTGTTTATAATCAAATTATTATTAAAATAAAAAAAATGATAAATGAAAATTATAAGTTATTGAAAAAAAAATTAAAAGGGCAAAACCAAAGACGCGTTCAAAGCCGCGGGAAAGATATGGCAATAATTAGTAAATATTTTTTTTAAGAAAAAAAATATATATATATATATATGTTGGAGAGCGAAAGAGAGAAGAAGGAAAAAAACCAAAAGAGAAAAAAGAGAAAAGGCGTATGACGGTAACGGTAAGAGAGTAGGAGTCCGAGTCTCGCACTCTCGCTTCATGGAAAGATAAATAGATAATATATATTTAAACATTTTCTAATTAAATTATTTATATTAAAATATGTGATGCAATTATTTTTTTAAAAAATAATTTATTTTTTAATAATTATACATATTATAATATAGTTAATTTATATATAAAAATAAATATAAATTTATATCTTTAATAATATGAAAAAAATAAAAGCGCAGAATCTTCTATTTTATCTGTTTCTTTTCGGTATTTTAATCATAAAATTATGTGTATTATTTTTAATGTTAGTAAAATTATTAATAGAAATTTTATTTAAGATTCAATTTTAAAAAAAAAGTAAAGGGAATAGATAATTTAGAAAAGAAAAAAAAAGTAGTTGTCAATGTGAGAGCACGCATTTTAGAGATTAATTACGTATTTAGCCTTGGATATTAGATTAATGTCACCGACAAAATGCGAATCCCCTCACGTGGCCCCACCTCTTTCGCTCGTTTTCTTCGGGTGGGATTGAAGCTTTGAACTACAATAAGATGCAGTGACATGCAAACCTCTCATCTCACTCTTCCATATAAAAACTAGGTTTGATTAAATTATATTTTCAATAAAATATTTTAGATTAGTAGTAAAAATATCATTAATGTTAATATATGCTAATAATATTCCCAAAAAAATAATTATTAAATGTGATATTAAAAAATTAATTTTATTAAGAAAATAAACAAAAAATTATGTATGAATGGAATTAAACATTGAAGATATATAAAAAATTATAAAAAATAATACTATTTAAATTTATAATAATAAAAATAAAATCTAATAATATTAAATAGTATTTAAATTGAATGCGATATAATTCGTAATAGTTTAATTTAAATAGAGTTTAATTAAATGTAGTTTAAAATAAAATGATTTATTAGATTATTTTTAATAATAAAAAATAAGAAATTAATATAAAAAATGTTATTTTAATAACTGCAAATTTAAAGGATTTTTTTTATTTTTAAAATATTAGGTACACAAAATATATTTAACATTTTTCATTTGTATTAAATATTGAAATAACACAAAAATGAGTTTTTAAAGCTATATATATTAATTTAAGTAATATTGTATTGTTATTAGGGAAGATCTTAAAATAATTTATTAAATGTTTAAATTATATTATAATATATGTATTAATAATTATTTATAATTTAAATAATACGATTCTTTATTACTATATTTTGGACTTAAATTCGAGTCATTGTATATTTTTCATTTATTTAATAAAAATAGATAATTTTATTGCTCTTTTTCAAAAATTACTTTAATGTATATTAATTATTTATTATTTTTAGATTAAGTCGAGATTATAATATATTATTTAGTTAAATTGTTAGAATATTTGATAACTAACGAAAGAATTTGTAATTTTGAAGAAAACATCACAATCATCTGAATTTCAAGTAGCACATCAATTAAATGATTAAAAAAATAATAACATATTAATTAAATAATATATAGAATATAATGATTAGTTTGTGTTGATTAATGTCAATCGCTAATCAAATTATGATGGGTGGTGGGTTTAGATTTCATTAATATTAGTTTGTTTTTATAAGATATTTTTTATAAGTTGTTGTTAATTAATTGGCTCAAAACACTATTAGCACAAATCGCATATAAATCATTAGAAATCCTCAGCTGCCTTCTATATATATATATATATTGTTGTCTTGCTGCAGAATTAGGGTGCAACAGCTAGAAAAATCATTCTGAAGCCACCAGATAAAAGCAGAAAAACAGCAACTGATATTAGAGAAGAATAAATCATAAATCCAGTCATCTGTGTCATTTTCTTCATTGTTGTTCTGCGGCTATCTCTTCCTCACTATTTCTCAACAGCAGCTGAAAACAAATAGAAAGCAGCAGCCAATTTGAGAGCAAAAAGAAGAAATATACAAACTGCAGAATAGGAGCAGCCAGCATCAAAGAGGAGAAATCAGCCCAAGGACAAACTGTCCACTTCAGCTGCCATTTGTAGTGTTTTTCTCATTTGTACGGTAATATTTGATTTAATAGCAAGTTTGTTAATTTATCTTGCTATATATATTACCAGTAAATTAGAGGGGATATTTTGTGGGTTTGATTTTGGATTTTGGTATAATTTGTGAAGCTATCTGGAATTGGTGTTTGTATCTCCATTTTGATTATTAGTGGATTTTCCTCGGTGTGCCGTCGTCAGTGGAGTAGACTTTTCATATTGAAAAGTTGAACCACTTAAATCATTGTGTGCCATTTAATTTCTTACTGCTTATTACTTTTGCTGTTACCCATTATTATTAATTTGTGCAACCAAAATTGGACCTGATATTCGCTTCCGCAAGTGCCAATTCCTTAACAAATTGGTATCAGAGCAATTGGGTTATTCTGTTATTTATTGGAACTGATCAAGTTTGCTCTTTTGGATTTATTTTGAGCTTCTGGTTATCTGATTGGTTACATATTTTCTGGGTTGTACTTCTGTTTATTTAATATTGGGTTTTCTGTCATGGCGGCAAAATATGAAATTGAGAAATTCAATGGTAGAAATGATTTCAGTTTATGGCGTATGAAGATGCGAGCCGTATTAGTTAAAGAATGGCTCGTTAAGACACTTGAAGGCAAGGATAAATTGCCAGAAAAATTGACTGATGAAGAAAAAGATGCATTGATGGAAAATGCTTTGAGTTCAATTCAGTTATCCTTGTCTGATGAGGTATTACGCGAGGTTGGTGATGAGGAATCTCCTGCTGGGTTATGGCTTAAATTGGAGAATTTGTATATGACCAAGTCTTTGACCAGTCGGTTATATTTGAAGCAGCGTTTGTATACATTCAGAATGTCAGAAGGTACACCTTTGCACGATCATCTAGATGAATTTACTAAAATTATTCGTGATTTAAAAAATGGTGGTGTTAAGATTGATGATGATGATCAAGCCTTAGTTCTATTATGTTCTTTACCTCATTCATTTGAACATTTTGTTGATACCATGCTATATGGGCGAGATACTATTTCTTTGGAAGATGTCCAAGCAGCTTTGAATTCGAGAGAGTTGAAGAAAAAGGTGTTTACAAGCAACAATGATAATAGCAATGGTTTATTTGTCAGAGGTAGAAATCAAGAAAAAGGCACAAGCAGTAATAGAGGCAAGTCTAGATCTAAATCTAGAAAAAGAAAAGATAAATGCAATTATTGCCGTCAGGAAGGGCACTGGAAAGTAAATTGTCCGAAACTCAAAGGTAAAGGTAAATCTACCACAACGTCTTCTCGTACTAATGATGTTGCTGGTGTTGCAGATAGTTCTGGTTCCGATGGTGGAAATGTTCTATCAGTATCTATTGGTTCTCCTGGAGATGTTTGGATTCTTGATTCGGGTTGCACTTACCATATGTGCCCCAGTAGAGATTGGTTTGTTTCTTATCAGTCTATTGATGGTGGTGTTGTCTTAATGAGAAACAATATGTCCTGCAAGGTTGTTGGTATGGGTACTGTCTGAATTAAAATGCACGATGGTATTGTTAGAACTTTGAAAGATGTTCACCATGTTCCAGATTTGAAAAAGAATTTGATATCTTTGGGTACTCTTGATTCACAAGGCTATAAGTATGTAGCTGAAGGTAGAGTTTTAAAAGTTAGTAAGGGTGCTCTCATTGTTATTAAAGGGCAATCGTCGCGTGGTCTCTATATGCTTCAGGGTAGCACTGTTATTGGCAGTGTATCAGTTTCATCCTCGTCAGATCAAGATTCAGACACTACTCGATTATGGCATATGCGGCTTGGGCATATCAGTGAGGTAGGGATGTCTATTTTGAGCAAACGAGATTTGCTTTGCGGTTAGAAAACTGGGAAACTTGATTTATGTGAGCATTGTGTCTATGGAAAGCATCGCAGGGTCAAGTTCAGTACAGCCATCCATAAAACGAAAGGTACTGTTGATTATATTCATTCAGATCTTTGGGGTCCTTCTCGTGTTGTGTCTAAGGGTGGTGCCCGGTATATGTTGACTTTTATTGATGACTTCTCTCGTCATGTTTGGGTGTATTTTCTGAAGAATAAGAATGATGCGTTCTCAAAATTTGTAAAATTCAAGGCTTGTATAGAAAATCAAACAAGCAAGAAAATCAAGCATTTGAGAACTGATAATGGTTTGGAATTTTGTGATAGTCAGTTTAATGAGTTCTGTGAAAGGAATGGCATAGTGAGACACCGCACTATGCGTCATACACCACAGCAAAATGGAGTAGCAGAACGTATGAATAGGACTCTCTTAGAAAGAGCTCGTTGTATGCTCTTTCAAGCTGATTTGGATAAATCCTTTTGGGCTGAAGCTTGTAACCATGCCTGCTATTTGGTAAATCGGTCTCCATCAACTGCAATTGAGTTGAAGACTCCGTTTGAGGTATTCTTTGGTACTCCTGCTAATTATTCTGATTTGAAAGTTTTTGGTTGTCCTGCTTATGCTCATGTTAATGATGGTAAACTTGAGCCTAGGGCATTGAAATGCATATTTTTGGGGTATCCTTCTGGGGTGAAAGGTTATAGATTATGGTGTGTTGAACCCAAGTCACCTAAATTTTTGATTAGCAGAGATGTTAAGTTTGATGAGTCTTCTATGTTGCAAAAGAAAAAAGAGTCTATTGTTGCAGATAAAGACCACGGTGTTAGTGAGCAGGTGGAGCTTGAGAGTGGAGTTCCTAGTCGAGTGCAAGAAGGCACTTCAGATCAGCCATCTGTGGATGAGATAGATGATTCTGCTCATGATGTAGTAGAAGAGCAACATGAGCAACCATACAGTATCGCTAAGGGTAAAGGAATAAGAGAGATTCGACGCCCTCAGAGGTACGTAGATGCAGACTTAGTTTCTTTTGCATTGTCTGTGGTAGAGTCTATTGAGGTGTATGAACCTTCTAGTTATCATGAAGCTGTCACTTGTGATGAGTCTGGTCAGTGGTTAGTTGCTATGAATGAAGAGACTGAAGCACCTCATAAAAATCATACAAAGGAATTGGTGAAACCGCCTAAAGGCCGAAGATTGTTGGAAACAAATGGGTCTTCAAGAAAAAGGAAGGTATACCCGAGGTCAAGCAGCTAGGTTCAAGGCACGTGTTGTTGCAAAGGGCTATTGTCAGAAGAAAGGTATTGACTTCAATGAAGTATTTTCTCCTGTTATGAAACATCGCTCTATTCGTGTGTTACTTGCTATGGTTGCATTGTTTGACATGGAATTAGAACAGCTTGATGTCAAGACAGCCTTCTTACATGGTGAGCTTGAAGAACAAATATATATGCATCAACCAGAGGGGTTTGTTGTTCCAGGTAAGGAAGATCATGTTTGTTTATTAAAAAAGTCTTTATATGGGCTGAAGCAATCTCCAAGGCAGTGGTATAAGCGGTTTGATTCTTTTATGATTGATCATGGTTACTCTAGGAGTGATTATGATAGTTGTGTTTATCATAAAAGATTCCATGATGGTTCATCAGTTTATTTGTTGCTTTATGTTGATGACATGCTTATTGCTTCTAAGAATAAGTCTGAGATTCAGAAATTAAAGTCTCAGCTTAATGGTGAGTTTGAAATGAAAGATTTGGGTGCAGCGAAGAAAATTTTGGGCATGGAAATTTACAGGGATAGACAAGCGGGCAAGCTTTATTTGACTCAAAAAAGTTATATTGAAAAAGTTCTTGAACGTTTTGGCATGAAAGATTCTAAACCTGTGAGTACGCCGTTAGCTGCGCATTTCAGGCTTTCTTTGGATTTGTCACCACAGTCAGAAGAAGAGGAGCGGTACATGTCTCAGGTTCCATATGCTAATGCCGTTGGGAGTTTGATGTACGCTATGGTTTGTACTCGTCCAGACATTTCACATGCAGTTAGTGTTGTCAGCAGATATATGGGTAATCCTGGTAAGGGTCATTGGCAAGTAGTGAAATGGATACTTCGGTATTTGAGAGGTACATCTAATTTTGGTTTGGTATATGATGGAAGTTCTAATACTGGTTGCAGTGTTATTGGTTATGTGGATTCCGATTATGCTGGTGATCTGGATAGAAGAAGATCTCGACGGGTTATGTCTTCACTCTTTCATCGTTGTGCCATTAGTTGGAAGGCTACTTTATAGTCTGATTGCTTTGTCTACCACAGAGAGAATATATGGCGGCGTGACGAAGCAGTGAAAGAAGCCATTTGGCTTAGAGGTTTGGTTTGTGATTTGGGTTTACAACAGGATACTTCTGTTGTATTTTGTGATAGTCAGAGTGCGATACACTTGACTAAGAATACTATGTATCATGAAAGAACCAAACACATTGATGTCAGATATCACTTCGTTCGTGACATTGTCTCCCAGGGTGCTATTGTTGTTAATAAGATAGCCACTACAGAGAATCCAGCTGATATGTTAACCAAACCAGTTTCATTTAACAAGTTCAAGCATTGCTTGGACTTGATTGGTATTTGTTGAAGATGATCACCCTTCGGGGCTTTGGATGACGGTTATTTGGTAATCCGAGGAATTTCATATTTTGAAGAATTTGTTTTCTGTTTTGAGCCAAGGTGGAGATTTGTTAATTAGTTGGCCCAAAACCCTATTAGCCCAAAGCCCATATAAATCATTAGAAACCCTCAGCTGCCTTCTATATATATATATATATATATATATATATATATATATATATATATATATATATATATATATATTGTTGTCTTGCTGCAGAATTAGGGTGCAGCAGCTAGAAAAACCATACTGAAGCCACCAGATAAAAGCAGAAAAACAGCAGCTGATATTAGAGAAGAATAAATCATAAATCCAGCCCTCTGTGTCATTTTCTTCATTGTTGTTCTGCGGCTATCTCTTCCTCACTATTTCTCAACAGCAGCTGAAAACAAATAGAAAGCAGCAGCCAATTTGAGAGCAAAAAGAAGAAATATACAAACTGCAGAATAGGAGCAGCCAGCATCAAAGAGGAGAAATCAGCCCAAGGACAAACTGTCCACTTCAGCTGCCATTTGTAGTGTTTTTCTCATTTGTACGGTAATATTTGATTTAATAGCAAGTTTGTTAATTTATTTTGCTATATATATTACCAGTAAATTAGAGGGGATATTTTGTGGGTTTGATTTTGGATTTTGGTATAATTTGTGAAGCTATCTGGAATTGGTGTTTGTATCTCCATTTTGATTATTAGTGGATTTTTCCTCGGTGTGCCGTCGTCAGTGGAGTAAACTTTTCATATTGAAAAGTTGAACCACTTAAATCATTGTGTGCCATTTAATTTCTTACTGCTTATTACTTTTGATGTTACCCATTATTATTAATTTATGCAACAAAATTGGACCTGATATTCGCTTCCGTAAGTGCCAATTCCTTAACAGTTGTAATATAATTATAATTAATATAATAAATAATTATTTATTAAAATAATAAAATTTAGTTTTTTTAATATATATATATACATACATATGAGCCGAATTCAGATTCCACCTTTTTAAAGATCTGAAAAAGTCTACTTTAGATTTTTTAAGCTTCTTAGCTTAGGCCATCTTTCATGGTTTCATGTAAATTGTAAAGTAATGTACGGTCTGAATATCAATACTTTCATGGACAGATAAATGTAGGCAGTACCTGAAATATTTTATATTTATGATCGGGAATAGATTTTGGGTTTTATATTAGGAAGGAATTAAGAAAATAATAATATAATTATAGATTTAACGATTAACAAAAATTATGGTTATTATATCTTGATCATACCATTTCAGTTACATCTTAATTGGTACTATGGAATGGTTTTTGTGCTAGTAAACATTAATTAAGTTATTTAAATCTTTAGTTTTCTTTTTCGTCTCAACAATATTTCTTTTATTATTCTAATAATTATAATTTTTTTTACACAAAATAACACACACTCCAACCGTTTGTAAAAACTAATACAATTAATAGATGGGATCAGGAGATATCATTGCACTAATATATAATTAAAATTATAATAAATTAGAAATATATAGATTGTTAATATATTAAAAATATGATTAATTAAAATAAAACATATATCAACATTTTATTTTTATTATGATTAATCAAAATAAAACATATATCAATATTTTATTTTTCTGTAAATATAGTTACGTATAAAAAACACTTCTAATACTAAATATATAATATTTTAAATAATTCGATTAAATTTTATTTAAAAATATGTAAAAATAATTAAAAAATAAAAAGTAATTTTAATGTTTTAAATTATTCAAGAGAATAAATATTATTTTAACATTTTAAATTTTCAAACTAAATATTTTTTAAATAATATTAATAAATTAAACATTATGATTAAACATTATTTTCCAAATATATCCTAAACCAAGACAAATAGTTTTAACACTAGATCGGATCTCAATCTACTAATATTGAGTGACATTATTTTAACATATATGTCATTTCCTTCTTCCTAAAGTTATAAACTAAGTTATTTTAAAACTTTATATTTATACCCAAATCTACCAAAATAAATTTATATATAATACATGCGAGTTGTACATGTTTATATTATATTTGTTCGTATTATATAAATTTGTACTTGTTCACATTTTTAGACCAAATTAACGTATTTTTCAATATTATGAAAAAATAAATTACTTTTAACCAAATTATTTATATATAATTATAAAAAACTCAATGTATTTACAATCATATAAAAATTAATAATTATATCTAATTAAAAGTAATTTGTATATTCTCATGTTAGGGTTCGTATTTTAAATTATACCTAAAATTATCACCCATATATCAAAGTATGAGATAATATGTTAAAATAAATAAATTAAACGATATTGAAATGATATTTTGAGATAATTAATTAATTAATTATCTCAAAATACTCTTTGAATATCACACGTGCATTATTATACATGTAAAAAATTCTCATTTAAATGACAAATTGTATCAAATTAATACATTTTTTTTAAATAAGGATACCACTAAAGTATCACCTCAAAAATCTAAATAAAAAGATATATCAAAAATAAAATTATAATACTACTAAAGTAACGAAACCCTCTAAATTATTCAAATATAATAGAATTTTATCATTTCTTAAAAAGATTGATTTAATTTGGTTTCCAATGTAAGTTCATTCATCCATTTTAAGACAATCAAATTGATCAACTAGGTTGAATGCAATGAAAAGTCTTAAAGTTTTTTATTTTAACTTGATAAAACAAACTCATTTTTCACAGACGGTGTGAGATATTGATACTAATTTTTATCAACACCAGATACAACTATTCTTTATTGACCTACGAGATAAAAAAACTCATTAAAACCTCATATCACCATAGGAATAGTGGTTTGGCCTTTCAATACATAAATCAATAATAGAATTATATAATATAGATAATATCTAGATCTCGCTCAATAATGAATAAGAAATATAGTGTTATAGTTATCATTATCTATTATGCAAGAGAAGCCAGATTTTGTGTAAATGTGTATAATGTTGGTTATATATAGAGATTAGAAGTAACATAATATGTATCCCTTACCATGTACATAGAATTATTTCTCTTCCAAATAATTATGGGATAATTATTAATTATATATCTCTTTATTAAAATTATCTAGTGGTTATGCTTACCTGACAGCTCCGCACGTCCATAAGACTTTTTGTTGGCTAGAACCACATTTTATTTTGCAAGTGGTATGTATTAAATTACACATATAATATATATAATTACTTTATTCTATAAAATATTTTTCAAAATTAAATAAATCATAATAATATTTATATATTTTTACACTTGTTTGTATTTTATGTTGAAGTTTTGACATATTTTAATATATAAAAAATATTATACATCCATAATTACGATTTTCCAAATAATATATGTATCTTATTTAGTTAATTACGCTAAAAGCTATTTTAAAATTTTGAAATTCTAAGTAAACAATGTTAACTATCATATGGATTGCATATTCAGTACAAATAATTAAATTAAGGTACTAAAAAGAAATATTTTACTAATAAAGGACATATAAAATAATAATACATTAATTAGGTATCGAACTTCATATAATAATAACTAAAAAAATTTAAATTTGTTGTTCATTTTTGTGTCAATAAATTTTATTATCGTTAATAATCTAAGTTTAATTTATTTTTTTTAAATGACATAAAATTTAGAATAAAAAAGTCATTTAATTAATTTTTTATCTTTGGAAAAATAGATCATAATATATTCTTATTTTCTTTTTAAGAAAAACAAAATCCATGAATACCCTTGTCATATTTGCCATATAGAACCCATGTGATCGACCTCGACTAAAAAGAAAAAAAATTATTTAAAATGATTAAAGTAGATATTAATATTTGAATTAGGTTATTAAAACAAAACATTTTAGTAATATTAATCATAAAAGATACCAATATATTTACCCTAATGTCTTTAGAGTACTAATCCCTTAAAATTAATTTACTCGATTCAAATAAATATTTTTTATATAAATTGTATTGTATGTATTTTTTAAAATTATTTGGGTGACCAATTTAGGCGGTCTCATGCAGTATACATATAGTGACTTGGTTTATGTAATGCTAATAACGACTTGATTTTATATGAATTTTACTATATGTATTTTAGCTACATGTATAAGAGCTCTGACTTATGTAACTCAAACACCTATGTACTAGGTGTTATATATACCTCTTTAATGAGGAGAATACATAATCTGTTCATTTATCAATATTTTCTACCTATCACTAAAAATCACTAAAATCATTAACACATTAAATTATCTCCAAACAATTGGTGCCGTCTGTGGGAACTTATATCTCTTTAGTCCATAGTTAGCATTTGAGACCTGATATCTTATTCCTAGGAGAATTAATTTATGTTTCAAGGACCTCTACACTATACAACATGAACAACCCGATATTACCTGTCGAACAAGTTGATAGCGTTATCCGTCCAGCTCAAGAATTTGACCTTAATGATCAGCCGTATCTATCTTCACTTGGCAAGACGTTACCAGATTACAAACTAGGTAGTGATCACCCCTAGTCAACGAAAGTCACCCAATTTCATCTCGTCATGATGTGACCCGACCCATTAGAACAATTTTTCACCTCACTAGTTCATTGAATTATAGTTTTGAAAGTGCTTCCCTTGAAAAGGATGCAATGATGAAGAGCCTCCAAAGACAAATAAATGAACTGCAGTAAACCTTCACCAAATCTCAAAGAGAGAATAACAAGTTAAGGTCCCAATTGGAACAAGAAGAATATTCTGAGGTTGAGAGTTCATTTCATATGCCTAGCCCACCTATATTGGATAATCACCCATTTAGAAAGGGACGTGTATCACGTACTCCTTACCATAACAACATGCAGATGTTGTAGAACAATACCCCCGAATAACTCCAAACCCTAATTTTATTCCATGGCCTTCCCAGAGGAATCTACCAATTCTCGAGCATGCAATGCAGCATACATCCCTTCCAACTTCACTGTATGATTCTAATGATGTCTTAGATAAAAAATTAAAAGATATGGAGGAGAATATGTGGGCTAAAATTAATGATAGACTTAAAGGACGGGAGAAGCTAAGGCCTTGGGGTGATATCAAAACTATTTGTAATCAGTTGTCATCATCTCCTTTTACGAATGCCATGGAATTAACCTTACCTTCCATCCCAAAAAAAATTAATGCTCCTACATGATCTACTTATAAGGGTTAAAAGATTTGATGGCTCATGTTTTCCTATTTAAGATGGTCGTGGCTACTGTAAACCTTCCAGAGAACAAAAGAGAAGCGAAGTATTGCAAGTTATTTGCTACTACTCTCTAAGAAACAGTGTAACAATGGTTCATAGAATTGCCTCCTAAAAATATAAATAGCTTTGATGCTCTAGTCAAGGTGTTTACTACCAATTATGCATGCAGCAAGCCCATAAGAAAGGAGTCTCATAAAGAGGAGGATGAGACAATTAAAGCTTATACGAGGAGGTTTGAGATGGAAAAAAAATGGAAACTTCTCAATGTTCTGACTCAATAGCAATTGAAGTTTTTTGAAAAAGAATTAAGCACGATACCGGCCTTTTCATTGAGTTAACAAAAACCATCCCTCGATCTATGGAGGTGGTTTATGAAGAAATGCAAAAATTCGTAAACGTGGAAAGGGAAATGAAATCTACTAAAGGAGTGGTCAATAGAAGTGTGACTAAATCAACCTTGACTAAAAGATAAGAGAATAGAAGGCATGTCGAGGAGAGGCATCCAAACCCTCTTTATTTTAAACCTATGATTACACCAAGAGGAAGCTGAGAGACTTGGATTCAGGAAATATCCCCTTTCAGAGGTCCACTTTTATGAGTTTTTGTTGACAGAGGTAGTGCAATGAATGAAGCATATTAACAAAGTCAATTGGTCACCACCCATAAAGGCTCCACTTAGAAACCCCAACAAATATTATGTGTTCCACAAAGATATGTAACATTGGACCAGAAATTGCAGATAGCTTCAATGGGAGGTTGAACATTTTCTTTCAAAGGGATATCTACGGGACATTGTTGATATAGCATAGGGTCTACAAGAAGGAAACCAAAGAGGTAACAACCTCATTCAAAAAGGTAGAACACCCCAAATCCAGATCCTAGGGACGTAAACTGAACTAATCATGCTCCACAAGGGATGTTCAAATAGTTCATGCCATACACGGTGGACCTACTATGATAGGTCATTCTAGTAACTCCAGGAAAAGATATGCATGGCAAGCCAAAGACACGCATGGATTGGTCTATAGTGTGGGACCAGAGGGACCTATTTACCCTATCACTTTTGATAGACGAGAAATCCTCATATCTTATGATGACGCTATGGTCATCACAGTTAAGATTGCACATTATGAAGTACGCAATATTTGAGTGGACAATTGTAGCTCTTTGGATTTATTATACGTGTCCACCTTATTGGATATGGGGATCAACCCTAAAGAGATTATGCAACAAAAAATGCCGTTAGTAGGTTTCAAGGGCGATGTAACCATGTCAGTAAGGACCATATGCTTATCAGTCTCCAATGAAAAAGCAATCATTCATACAAATTATATGGTTTTAAACTTCCCTACATCTTATAATGCGCTTTTGGATCGACCATGGATCCATAAAATGAAAGAAATACCTTCCATGTACTATCAGCTCATAAATAATTCTACTATCGAAGGGTTAAAGAAATCAATGGAGAACAAGACAGGGCAAGGAGTTGCTATAATGCCACCATGAAAAATGCATTACCCCTATCGTCGAAGTAGCAATTAAAGAACAAAAATTGTCCAGGTGATTGGAGAACTCCACGGATGGGGGTCATACTATGATGATAAACATCGATCCTAACATCATTTCTCACGAATCATATGTTGACCACACCAAAAAACTAGTCCAACAAAGAAAATGAAAATTTTTCCAAGATAAGAGTGATATCATAAAAAAGAAAGTCAATTCTTTGAAAAATATTGGCTGGGTTCATGAGGTCACCTACCCAACTTGGTTATCGAATATGGCATTAGCAAATAAACTAGGGGGAGAACATTGGATGTGTGTTGATTTCATAAACTTGAATAAGGTGACACAAAAGGATTGTTTCTCATTTCCTAATATTGATCAATTAGCCAACACCACAGGTGGTTTTGAATCTATGATTTTTATGGATGCTTATTCGGGTTACCATAAAATCCAAATGCACCCCAAAGACGAAGAAAAAACAGCATTCATCAAGGAAAAAAACACCTATTGTTATACAAGGATGTCCTTCGGCTTGAAAAATGCAGGGGCTACTTATCAAATAATGGTCAACAAAATGTTTATAGACCAAATTAGCTTAAACATAGAGGTCTATGTTGATGACATGATGGTAAAAACCAAGTACACCAAGGATCACATTTTTGATCTGAAGGAAGTTTTTTTTATAATGAGAAGTTACAAGATGTGACTAAACCCTAAAAAGTGTGCCTTTAGTGTAACCTCGGGAAAATTCCTAGGGTATTTTGTATCGTCTAGGGGCATAGAGGCCAATCCTTACAAACTTTTGGCCTTGCTAAATATGAGAGCCCTAAGTTGCCTCAAAGATGTTCAACAATTGAACGGTCGTATAACTGTACTCATTCGCTTCATCTCTTAATACACCAAAAAGTATGCCATCTTTTGATTATTAAAGGAAAATACGGAGTATTTGGAAAGAGCATCTCTTTTGACCAATCCAATTATGGGCGAGGTATTATACATGTAAATTTGTTTCACAGATAAAGCCATCAGTGCCATGTTGATAGTCGATAAAGATTGGAAATAACACCCTGTATTATGTAAGTCAATCTTTGATGGCTGCGCAATAGTTATATCCCCCAATGGATAAGGTAGCATTCATAGTACGAAGGATGACACACAAAATCAGGTCCTATTTTGGTGCCCACAAAATAGTGGTCCTCATTTCATACCCCTTAAAGAATATCTTGGGTAATCTGGATCAGTTCGATCGTCTTTCTCGAATAGCCATTGATTTAAGTGAGTTCGAGATACACTATAAGCCATTTTCGACAATCAAGGGACAAGCTCTTGTAGATTTCATTACTGAATGGACTCAGGAGTGTACGCCAACACAAGAGACCATAAAACCAGTGTCTATAGTAGTCATATGTGCCCCCACACATGATATATGAAAGTCATATGTTGATGGGGAAAGCAATTCAAGAGGAGTAGAGATTGGAATTGTGATATTTACTCCAACATGGGGCTTGATAGAGTAATGTCTTCATATCACTTTTTGAGTGTGGCTGAATATGAGGCATTTATCTTGGCCTTACACCAACTGATAACCTTGGGATTTTAAAGAGTGTTGATCCATAGGGACTCACAATTGATAGTAAACCAAGTGAATGATGAGTTTGAGACTAAAGAAGAAAAAATGAAAATTCATATGCAAGAGGTGAAAAAAGTGAGGGCATCCTTTGAAACATTTGAAATTAAAAAAATATTCTTCAGAAGGAAATGCACATGTCGAATCCCAAGCCACATTGGCATCTGTTGTGAACTCAGACTTGAAGAGGGTGATCCGGGCATCATGTTTATTGAGTCCTAATATTGGGGAAGATGGAGTGAAGGATCAAATTTTGTCGAACATCAATTCTTCAACTCACACTTCTTGGTTGACCCAATACTTAGAATACCTCATCAATGATGCCCTACCAGAGGACAATGACTTAGCTAGTAAAATTACAACATAGGTAAAAAACTATAGCACTATTCAGGGGGTATTGTATCATAAAAATTATGGTGGACCATGGTTGAAATGCTTACCCACCTCAAAAGCTCAAATAGTGTTGATTGAATTACACGAGGGACAATATGATGCCCACTCTAAAGGAAGAACCATTTCCTAGAGAATCATCCGACAAGGTTATTATTGGCCTACCCTTCTTAAGGATTCTATCACTCATGTTAAAAGATGTGACAGATGCCAAAGGCACATCAATGTAGCATACCAACCAGCCAATGACTTAAAGTATATTGTCAATCTATAGCCATTTAAAAAATGAGGATTGGATATTGTCGGGCATTTACCTCTCGTCACCAGCCAAAGAAATGTTTTAATAGTAGCAACTGATTATTTTTTGAAGTGGATGGCGGCGAAACTATTGGAGATAATTCAAGAGGTGGACGTGTAAAATTAATTTGGTAAAATATCATATGTAAATATTGTTTGCCTCACGAGTTAGTCACTAATAATGGCCTTTAATTCACAGGCCAACAATTAGTATATTTCTTCGATAAAATAGGCGTTAAACTATCCCATTCCACCCCTTACAGACCACAAGAAAATGGTCAAGTCTAGTTGTCCAACAAAACACTTTTTAACATATAGCGAAAATGATTGGAAGGAGAAAAAGGTAAATGGGTGGATGAATTTCCCGGCGTTCTTTGGGCCACAAGAACCACCCTTAGGGTATCAACAGGGGAAAGTCCTTTTTTTCTCTCGTCTATGGTACTAAAGCAATTATACCCTTGGAGTTACATGAACCTACTCTCAGGTCAAGGATCATGCAACAAGATAATGATCATCTCAAAAGTAGAGATCTCTTATTGGCCAAAGAAAGAAGGGAATAAGCTTTGATGCGAATCGAATCACAAAAGAGAGCGATTCAAAAGATGTATAATAGATTCGTCAAACATAAAAGCTTAAGTATAAGGGAGTGGGTCTTGCAAAAATCATTGGAAAACAAAGTTGAAACTACCTTTGGAAACTTTGTTGCAATATGGGAAGGCCCGTATCGAATATATGATATTATTCTTAGAGTGTCTTATTTAATTGAGCATGATGGCATAAAGGAAAAGTTAAGTTGGAATGGGGAATACCTCAATAAATACTATGTACGAAATCTTGTGATCGATATATGGAGAAACTATGATGTATTTTGAGCTCATCCCTCTACTGTATTATAACATAAAAATTCATTTATTGGCCTCTTAAGTTGGAAGAAGAAGTCAACTGACCCCCCACTTTGGATGTAGGATACGTCCCACACCTCATGATTGAAGGAAGAAATCCACTGATCCCCCCACTTGAGATACATGATACATCCTAAGAAAGGGTTTGGCGTTCACCAATTTGAACCTCCCCTTTTGGAATCATATATAAGGGGTTGGATTTCACCCTTACATATCGCCTATCTCATAAAATTCATCTAGTGACCACCAAAGTTGGCAAAAGTAGTCAACTGACTGTCTTAATTAGGATGTGAGATACGTCTCATGCCTCATGATTGAAGGAAGGAGTCCACTGACCCTCCTACTTGAGATACAAATACGTCCCAAGAAAAGGCTTTGAGTTTTACAACGAACCTCCTCTTTAGGATCATAATTATGGGTTAAATTCAATTTCACCTTTACATGCCTCATGTCCCATGCAAAGGAAACTCGATGACCCCTATGATTGGAGGAAGCAATCAACTGACCCCCTACTTGAGATGCGTGATGCATCCCATACCTCATTATTGGAAGAGGGAATCCAATGACCCTCCACTTGAGATGCAGGATACATCCCAAGAAAGGGCTTTGATTTCAATAGTGAATCTCATCTTTATGACCACATTTAGGGGTTGAATTCAATTTCACCCTTACATATCTTCTGTCCCATGAAAATAAACACGGTGACCCCCCATGATTGGAGGAAGGAGTCAACTCACCTCCACTTGGGATGCAAGATATGTCTCATACCTCATGATTGGAGGAAAGAGTCTACTGACCCTTCCACTTGAGATGCAAGATCCATTCCAAAGACATTAACAAGACATCAATAACACATTTTCTTCGACAATATGACATCTATATAGGTAAATGAAATGTCTAAATTTTATTACATTATTTTAAGAAACAAATTACAATCCTTAAAAACAGAAAATACAATTATTACAAACATGATGTCCGAGCTCCATTATGAGTTTCGTCACTTATCTGCGGGCTATGCTTTCAAGATCTCTGATATAGGAGCCTTTTGAGTATTTTTCTCAAATGCCCTATATTTCCAATATTATGCCAATTTGTCCAAATCATCTCACTCTTCCTTATATTTATCTCATTCCTAACAGGAGTCTTCAATTCATTACGAATATCTGTCAGCTCCTAATCCATGACTCCACATCGAGTCCTCAAGATACATAACTCTTGATCCACAAATTTGACCGCTCCATGACATGTCTCATCCTATTTTTCTAAGTCTTTTTCAAGAGCTATGGCCTGCATTAACATAATACGAAAAGCAATACATGAGAATTAATAATTATAACTCCTTAGCAACACATCAACATAACAAAAATAACCAAATACTAATTTCGTTTACATCAAGCACATGTATGGCCATCATATGCCAGATCTTTCCTTTTTCTAGCTTACGAGTTGCATAAATAGAAATTCGATCTTTGGGCACCCCTAAGTGGCGATACAATTCATCTTGAGCATCAGGATTGTTAAACATCCCGCTTTTAAACAAATCGTTTATGCCACTACCTTCGCCCCGCTCTCTTTTCATGGGGTATATGCTTTGTAACAGACTACTATCATCCCCCAACAGAGACAAGCCCTTACTAAGTACTAAATCATCAGATCGTTGCCCACTCAAATGTGGGGGTGTACTTATACCACCACCCTTTTTGGCAAGAAGACCAACCTGAACTAGCTTCACAAATGACCCCTTATATAGAGCACAAGGTGAGCTATGGATCGCCTTTGATCTCTTAATGTTTCCACTCACTTGGGTGTCGAGAAGGATATGATTTACTTCTTTGCTAAGGGTGGGAAAGATAGTTTGCTTTCTTATCAAGGGAAGAACCTTAGGGGATCTCAAGGTCAATTAATTCACCTCTTTGCTGATAGAGGGTAAGGTAGGTCGTTTTCCCCTAATGGAGAGTTCTCTAGTGACTAGTGACGATACATATGAGTTACAAGAAAAACATGACCCCATTTCAATCAGGTTGTTTAAATTAACTTGGCTATAATCCATTATTTCTAGACACTCACGACGTCAAACAAAAATCAACTTTTGTGGTTAGATACATCACACAAATGACTTGAAGGGCATTAAATAGAAATAAAACCATGCATTTAATGGCTATAAAAAGTTCAAATTCCCAAATATTTCTTACATGAAATTTATATTCAAAATTACATCTCAAAAATACAAAACGAGATCTTTTTTATGGAGTGGCTTCCTCTATCATCCATTCAAGACGGCTGATAGGTAAAACCTCATCACTATGAGATGAAGGTTGTGGAATATCAGCTAGGATCTCCTTAGACCTACTACTTTGAAAGGTCAATATCAAAGTAAAATATGGCACAATCAGCTCCAACTTCTCAGCCTGAGTCTTGAGGATGCTAACCACAAAATTTGCGTCACTTTTATAGGCTATAATGCACTCCACTTTTAAAGTATATACCAAGGTTGAAAGCTAGCTCACTTGATCTAACATCGCATACATTTGACTTTACATGGTGTGAGCCTTTTCCTCAGCCACTTTGGCAACTTTCTCGGCCTCGTTAGCCATTTGCTCAAAGTGTTTAGC
Source organism: Hippophae rhamnoides (assembly GCA_033030585.1). Taxonomy (NCBI): domain Eukaryota; kingdom Viridiplantae; phylum Streptophyta; class Magnoliopsida; order Rosales; family Elaeagnaceae; genus Hippophae; species Hippophae rhamnoides. The sequence goes on from CM065428.1 coordinate 45,812,562, forward strand.
CATTTTTCCTTGTTCAAAATGGTAGCTATTCATTTTCTTTAGTTTCTCAGTTTTATCTAGCAAGTCACCCTCAATCTTTAAAATTTTTGCCTCATACTCAACCATAAGGACATCATTTTCCTTCACTATAGTTTCATATTTCACGATCTATAGAAAACTAGCTTGCACCTTATATTTGTAACCTCTAAAGGATAGCTCACCCTCTCTGGTTAAACATACGACCTATATATATTAACAAATTGGTGATAGGGAACATAGGACAAGTATTAACAGTGAGACAAAATAATGTAAAAGCTCACCTCAATCTCGCGATCTACCATCAACTCGTCATTTTAACCACCATTCATTCTACGGGTTGCCCTGACTTGGGACCTCTTAGCATCCGTACCAAAATGATGGAAGAGATCCCTCTTTAGGTTAGTTCACCCAAATATTCCTTCATTGAAATAAGTAAACGGGGTGTCCAACACCATGGTATCCTTTAAGATGACTTCATCAAACTCGAAGTCATCCATATCCATGGCCTTTATGGTGTCCTTTAAAATAATAAATCATCTAACCACAGCTTTAGGCGGAGTCAGTTAATTAGACTTTATTCAATGTTTCCAAATTAAACCTAAGGATTTAATTATCTAAGTACTAACTTTCAAGTTTTAAAATCATTACTGAAAATATGTCGTCAATACATTTTTGAATAATAGTTTTTATAAAAAAACTTTTGAAATAGAGCTTCACTCTAACTACTGAGCGATTGTAGCAATAAATAAAAAAACATTACTCTAAATTAGATTGGATAATTAAACCTTATAATCTAATTTTCATATTTAAGTTTGTAATGAAAAATAATATTTTGTAAGCATAACAATATTATTATTATATTATTTTTACAAATAACCAGCCATGTTAAATTCAGTCAAAGATATATTAAACATAACATATAAGAATAAAACATAAAAAAATAACTATAAAGAATTCATTTTAAAATTATACCTCAATTGAATCTTTACAAAACTTTGATGCTAATTCTGTTGTTGGAAAACCTCTAAACGAATCTATAAAAACATAACTAGTTCTTCCCAAAATGAGAAAAACTTTAAAACTAAAAAAACTAAAAACTAGAGAGAGAAAATACATTTTGAGGGATTTTAGGGATGATTTTTATAATGGGAGAGAGGTTCCTTTTATAGATGTCGAAAAGGCCAAAACAAGTGGGAAAATATTTCAAAAATTGATTTTGGACGCGTTTGGACAGGTTGGCAGGCATGTGGGGCACGAGATTTACAAAAGACAGGCGTTTGATGCGCATGGTTAGAAGTAGGCATGTGTTGGCACGTGCGGTTAGGCGCAAGCATATGTTGGCACACGCGGGACATGGAAAGGGCGTGTGCTGGTGCGTAAGGAAATCGACACAGTGTGTGCTAGCTGCACGCACGCAGACATGTGTTAGCTGCATGCGGGCATGTGATGGTTGTGTGCGAGCATGTGCTGGGTATGTGTGGGCTAGACTCGACGCGATCATGTGCTGGCACATGCAAGACTTTGGCATGAATGGGAGGTTGCGTGCAGAATTTAAGCTTTTTTGACATTTGTGACCGTTTTTACCCATTTTGTCTTTTCAATAAATCTTTGAGTTATTTTTGAACAAAAATACTTAAAAAATAATAAAAAATACCTGTAATTCTGAGAAGAAAAATTATATGAAAATATGATAAAATCATATAAATATAAATATATTAATTATATTAAATCATGGTTTTAATGGGCTGAAATTCTCTAAAAATAAATTTAATTAAGTTAAAATATATATAATAAAAGTGAATTTCTTTACTATTTATAAAGGAGACAAGGAAGTAGAAGAGTTTACCTGGTGAAAATAAAATTAATTAGGAGAATATGCTTTGTAACGATCTATTAACAGAACTAAGGGAGTTCGTATCAGATTGTCTACCTAAATGACTATATATAAATGAGCTCGTTGAGTCAAACTTTATGTTTATAACGCCTTCAATTATGTAAGGATCAGATACCGAAGTAGTATTCCCTTGACTTCTCAAAATCAAGGGAATATGAGAGTTAATATTTAGTATTATACATATAGCAAACACGCAATTTAGCAATCTGTGATACCTCACTACTATATAGCAACATGATGAGACTAAAGATCCATACCATATAGCGACCTGAACACCATATTGTCCTAACGACCTGGGTGACCAATTAGGTTGTCTCAGACAATATACATATAACGACCTGGTTTATGTACCGTTAATAGTGACCTCATTTTATGTGAATTGTACTATAATGTATTTTAGCTACATGTATAAGAGCTCTGATTTATGTAACTCAAACACTTATTTAATAGGTGATATATATATTTTATATCTTTTCATTTATCAATATTTTCTACCTTTTATTAAAAATCTCTAGAATCTCTAACACATTGAATTCTCTCCAAACAATAGCGATTCTTTAGAAAAGTAAAAATCAAATAAAATATTATTACCAAACATACCTTATTGAAAATCACTTAAAAAAAATAAAAAATTAACAATCAATTTTTTATCAAAAACACCCTTAAATTAATTGGTTTTAGTTTTGTGTCTGATAATAATAATAATAATAATATATAATAAAATTTTAAAAACATCAAAAAATTTCCACGCACACTCAAAATTTCCACAATTTCCTAAAATGCCTCTTGTAGTCCTGTTACTCACTAATCTAGCAAGATGCACCTCAAAGGCACCCACTTAAAAAAATAAACATAATTAATTTAAAGAGAAAACAAAAAACATTTTATGGAGCCTTAGGTACCAATCTCCTTCGTTTTGCTGGAGAATTGCTTCCTTTAACAAATTTCTAGTTTTGCAGGGGTAATAGTTGCAATCATACATAAATGGATGGATTATTATGGATAGGCCAACCCTTTTCTAATTGATCTCTCATTTACTCTCCATGGCTTGGATCTGTAGCTTTTTCTTTATACTCAGGCTACAGTGGAACTTTTAAGTTTTGGGGAATGAGTCGAATGACAAATGTGCTCCTACAGTATTTGACAAAATTAAATACTATTTACTTCTCAAATCTAAATTCATAAATTTTAAAATATGCTAGCTAGATGTTCAGTAATAATAGTACTTTTCCTTTTTCAATCAATAATTAGTTGAAAACATGTGTCATAGTAGCAGTCTAGGTGCTCTATATTCTTTTAAACTTGAGTTTTATTCGAGAGAATGCTTGATAAGGGTTACAACTTAGCGTGTTTTCAAAGTTTTTTTTATGGCTTATTGTTCATTTATTTATACAAAAATGAGTTATACAAGTGACAATATCACATGAGAGAGTACTAAAGTTAAGGTGTACAAATAACTTTTAGTATGGTCAAAAGTATAATTGATTGGCTGTAATGTTAAGAATTAGATACATACAACACCAAGATTGGTTAACATAGGCATATGTACATGACAACTAGCTAACACAAGTCATGTTTCACGGGTTGAAATATGAGTAGAATGGGTTATTCTTGAGTTGTCACGAACATCTTCTTAGGCTAATAATGACCATGTTTTGGATTGATGAGTGTCGTATCTAAGCTAGTGACGGGTCGTGTATTAGATTAATATGGGTCGTGTCCTAGGCTAGTGATGGATGACATCTTGGGTTATGAGTAGAGTGAAAACCCCTACTAGGGGTTCATATTACTAAGTTAACTATTGGATAGAATAGGTATTTTGATAATCATAAAATACTTGATATTTTACTACCAAATAGGTTCTAATCCCATTTTTTGTAATTTAAAATGGTTAATATTGTATCCATTACATGAAAATAATAATTGAAAGCTCGTGAATTAGGAGCAAATAGAATAAAAAGAATTTAACAAGGAAGCACAAGGAGTGAGCAAATAATCAAAACAATATGTTTAAATTAAGAAATTTGATCAAATCTATTGGATTCAGATCGGATTTGATTGATAAATTTTATAATTAGATCGAATTCAAATTTACAGATTTTATGATCAGTTTCAATTTGATTAGAATTAAATTATTATTAAACCATAAATAAATACATATTTTATTATATAATGTATTATATTTAAATATTATATATATCATAATTATATTAAATTGCTATTGAATCTTTTAATAAAAAATATTACTATTTAACTTAAAAATAAATATAAATGTTAAATATTTATATTAGTTTAATAATTATACAAACGTAATTCTTATTTTTTTGACTTTCTTAGTTGTAATTATAAATAATAAATTTTACTAAAAATACATTAATTTAAAATTTAAATATAGTGTATATTATGTTTTATATATAAAAATAATTTATAAATAAATTTTAATATTAATCTAACTTTGTTTAATTTAAAAAAATCTAATACGTTTGAATTTGAATAGGTTTAAATTAATTACGTTATTAGATTAAATTTAAAATAAAAATATTTAAATATGATGGGATTTAAATTAAAAAAATAAATAAATAATTACAATAATATGTTTACTCTCAATAAGCATATTATTGAATAAGGTGATTAATAACCGTGAATCTCCTCCTCGTTTATCAACTAATAATAAGATTGAAAATAATAATAAGATTGAAAATAATAATAATAATAATAATAATAATAATCTATAATGAATCATTTAATCTTATCGAACTCTCATTTAGTTTATGCTCAACAAAGAAATATATCAACCAAGTCATTTACATATCATCCAATAACACGTGAGTGATTCACATTACTTATTTATTAATCTTATCTCATTATATATTTATATTATTTTACAAATTAATGAAAATCAGTCGCATTATTTTTAAAAGAACAGCCCAAGAGCAGAAAAAGATAGAATCAATCAGTAATGAAAATGCTGAGTCTTGGACAAACATACACGCGCGCATATTAACATTGTGCAATTATAACTTGTATCACCATTTTGCGTTTTGTCCTTGTGTGGGCATAACAAATTCTTTCTAAAAGCTGCAACTTTAGCATCAACTCATTAATCATGTAATTTCTTGAATTTCACAATGTTTCTATCCGACGACTTTTTTCTCATGTTTAAAAAAAAACAATTAAAAAATTTATTATAAATAGTAACTTTAAAATTTATAATAATAAAAATAATAATTTCATAATTTAATAAAAAAATTATTATAAATAATATCATAAAAATTTATAATAATAAAAACAATAACTCTATAATATTAAATAGAATTTAATTATTAGGAATAATTAATACACTGTTTCAAATGTATACAGGACAGGCTACATCAGAATTTTGGTTCCACGAGAGTTGTCTAGAAATGGCTGTGGGGTATCAAATTGTCCTATTTACTTTGGTCTAATGTTAATGCTTAATTATAGCTAAAAGTTCGTATGCTAGACTAATACTACCAACCTTAGTTTTTTTCATAGCTAATAGCCTAATATACTATAGAGATCCATTATATATATAGATTGACAAATCCACATATTAGTCCTTTTCTTAAAAAAAATAATAATTAGGGTTAGATAACTATAATGGAGTTCGAATTTGTATTATCTAAGTGCCCACAAAAATATTATACTAGTACACTACATAACAATTGATACAAAATTATGATTTTAATTTTTTAAATTAAATATATTGATTTTATTTTTTTCTAGAGCATTTTAATTCCCTTATTATTGTACTATCAAATGCTTTAGGCATTTTTTTTTTCATGGAAGAGCTTAAGAAAACCAATTTGAAACTGATTACCCAAATGCAACTGCATATGGATGTTTGATGATTAAAATGTCTTAAAAATGACAAAAATTGATAAAAATATTATTAAATCATATTGCACAATTATAAGGTGACTTTTTTAAATGATATTTACCATTTGCATACTCATACACGTATATACACTAATATAGTTTAAATTATGTCTTTAGAGTGTATACAAGCCATGTGTTTTAGGTATAAATTTGTACTCTCATTTACATGTTTTTCGTATCTAGTAGTTTTATTTTTTTAATTTTTAATATAAAAAATCTAAAAATAATCTATTACAACCCGCCCAAACGAAGATATAAACAAACTAGAAATATATAGCTACTAAGATAAATACTACTACTAAACCAATATCCATGACAGAACTATGACGTGTTATCGTTGATAAATTTTTTGTATATAACTTTTAATATTTTTGAAGATAAAATAAAATATTTAATTCTTTCTATTATTATTATTATTATTATTATATAAGTAAATAAAAATAAAACAATTAATATAATCTTTTACATTTTTAAAAAATATTATATTTATCTATCATATAAAATATAATTTTATTAATAACTAAATAATTTATAACAAAAAATTTAATTGATTCCAATCTTCATGTCAAATAAATTCTAATTTCGAACCAACTTAACCCCTAAAAAAATTGTTCCAACTCTATCCTAATAATAGCAAATATTTAACTTGTAAATATATGTGTAAAATCCCAAAAATTTGTTATAATTTATTTAAGTGTCTTAAAATAAATTTTAAACAATATTTTGAAGTGTATGGATATATTGAAAAAAAATTCACTTGAAAAATCGGATCGAATAAGAAAAAATTTCATACCTTACCGCCACTCCTCACCACACACTTCACAACCACCATTGGCAAGGTTGGACGACGGGTATCAAATTTTGTCTATAAAAAAGGTCGAACCCCACCCATCTTTTCACACAATTTCTCCTTCTCCTCCCACTCTCTAAAACTTTCTTTCTATAAAATGTTTGGGTTTTTTGGCACATTATGAAAGGCGTCTCAAGGAATAAATATCAATGAGATCGGGCTTAGAACTATAGCAATAAATTAACTTTCCAAGTAGGGTTTTATACTCTAACTTTTCAAATTCATGTATTTTTTTATTAAATTGTCATGCATCATATGATATGAATAAAAAGGAAAATCGGATGTCATGATTTTTATAAATAATAATATAAATGTTATTAAAATGAAATACTTGTTGTAAATGTTTTTATATGCATACATCAAGAAATTTTGTATACAAAAAAGTATTTAACTTTGATATGAAAAGAGCATTAAAAATATTATATGACATCCGAGAATTTTATACATGCGTCATGAGAATGGTTTTATACATGGGGAGTATACCTATATGTTGTCTTGCAAAGTATGGTATCCATGAAAAACTAGTTGCAGTAGACTATTTTCTACGAACTAGAGGTACGCATTGCATCACATATATTATTAGATTTTTCCATCTATAATGCCTCAAATTTTTGATTATTTGTTGCACACACGCCTTGAAGTTGGACCCCCTATTCTGTTTGGAATTTACCATCTATTGGGTCTCAAATTTGTTGATTGTAAATGGGCCTTGGAGTTGGAACCCTATTGTATTTCAGAGCCGACTGCCCATAGACTAGGGCCCATAGGACATTGATTTGATCAATACATGTGCCATATGTATTGTGATTGTACATGGGATCAAAGGTGGACCCACATGCACCTGGAGATGGAATGCGTATGTAACCATGTATAATGATGACTAATACATATAAGGTTGCATATCATGTATTAAATTTATAATATATGAGCATGCATTAGGCTACTTAGAATGTACACTCTCTTGATCCCCCAAAAGTAAGAAAGTGCAATTATACCTTGATTTTGTGACTAAAATCTCCTCACATTGTATGATAATAATGATGATGATTACCATTCACGAATTTTACTATAAATAACATGCATCATGAACAATTGTATGTTATAATAATATATTATAGTAAACTCATATTGAGTTGTAAGCTCAACCCCACTTTTCCCTCATTTTCTAGTTGCGATATTTGAGGTAAATGCGGAAAAGACATGAAGACCTTTCATGGAGGATTCAAACGTTAGTTTGACCTAAAACCTTATTTAAATTACTGTTATAATTTAAGTTTAGGTAGACTGATATCACTATAATTTAATGAATTTTAATTGGCTTTATAAATTTTCTAGATTTAAGTTTATGAAATTATATTGAACTTTTCCTTTTGAATAGAAAACCTTTAAAGTATATCTGAATTGTTTATAAAGAATTAATTTTCAATTGATTATTAATATAATTTCTCTTCACAAAAATCATGTACCCATATTTTTGTGGTGTGATAGTTTGATATCAGAGCATGGTTCTTGATTTTTTAATAATAAAATTATTTCCTAAAAGTCATTTTTGTCTCAGATTCCTATACGTAGTAGAATAGCCAATAAAGAAAATGTGTGCAAATTAATTGCACTAAGTATTGATTGAACTTGAGAAAAACCCAAGGAGATAAGTAAAATTTGCTACAACAAAGAATTATAAATACTCGTTTTCTTTACTTCAAAGAAGCATCGAATTTCAATAACACTACAAGATAGTTTCAAAAGAAAGAACATATATTCATAATGTTTCTAGAGAAGTTGGACGTTTTATGAACAATTCATTGAATTGAACTAACTATGGGAGCAACTAACAACGTTTATTTTTTTTTTCAAGACATAAAAGATTTCTCAATGAATTGTAATAGTCACTTATGGAATTGAACAAATTGAACCAGAAACAAGCCAAGATGATAAGTTGTCCTTTAAAGTCTTGATCAAATGACTAGACTTGATAAAATTAGTATTTCCATAGGACAATTCATGTCAAGTGTGATAATTTTTCAAAATGGATGAAGATCGTGTTTTACTTTGGGGCATCACATACTCGAAGGATTTTTCTAAGGAAAGTCAACAGACGGGTTGATAGTTACATAGAAATATTAATAACCCAAATGACCTTTACAAAATATTCCTTTCAATCTTATCAATTTATTAGACAGCCTTTTCTAACAAAAATCAAATCCTACATAAACCTATGATCGACACAAATTTGTGCGAGAAAAGAATAAGGACATAAATATCATAATTCTAGACAAGGATCACAATAGCAAGCCTTCGCGATATCTAACAAGAGAAACTAGAAATCAATAATGATTGATTTGATTTTTACTATGTAACTCATGAATATGATTTCTTTTTGACATTTGTACCACCTAATCTTTCACCTATTCCCAACTATAAAATCTTACAAGCCTTTTTCTTCAACATTTTCCTTTTGTAAACTCTTTTAATGTTCTTTGTATCTGTAACATCCTAATTTCTCGATACAAAAAGTGAATCTTTTTAGTGTTTTTCTTAAGCATCATCTAGAAGGAAGATTGGATCATACAACTATAATCCCTCTAAAACTCATAGAAGCGAATACTAATGATATATAGAGCTTAACACAACTACTAGTAGTAAATGAACATTGGAATGTATTTCCAGAAGAATTACCTAGACTTTCTCTAGCTCAAAATCAATTTTATAATCAAATTAGAATTGTGTCAGTAATTATCTCTTCCTATCGAAGCAATAGAGAAAGGAATTAAAGAAAACGATTGGATGAATTATTGATAAAAGGATTCATTCAACTAATATCATGTCCTTATGAAATGCATATTCCATTTTTCAAAAGAATAATGGAAACTTCAAATTATACATTGATTATCGTCAAGTGACAAATATAATTGGATTATTTGGTCAACTCAAGGATGCAAGCTTTCAAAGTCAAGACATCAACAACTCTAAATAAAGAGAATCAAATGTATCAAAACTACTTCTAAAGCTTAGAAAAAGAACTCTTAGAGAATGAGAACTCATGGGAAGACTACTTTGAAATGATTAAAGATTAATGATTTTACATTAAAATCGAGAAAGGAAATTTTGGAGACCATGATACCCCCTAAAAAAATTGAGAAAAAGGCATCAATATAGTATCAAACCAAGCACTTGAATGTGTAATAGCTCTATACAAGTCAAAGGTGAGATCATCAATTCTATCAATAAATCATCGTTTCAGTTAACGAAGCATTACACAAAAATGTATACCTATATTTTGCAAAAAGGACTTGGACACACTTGTATATTTGCACTGAGATTGATACTCTACATTAGTAAATAAAATCCATATTTGTAACATTAGGAAAAATTGAATTTTTTTTTATTTTTAAAGATGAACTACAATTGCGTGAAGAAGGACAACAAAGATGTGTGCAATTTAAGGGAAATAAACCTTGAGAATTTATGAAGATTATTCAAGGTAGATCTATTGAAAAACACATAAATCAACTTGCGATAATAACAATGACAACATAATATATGGAGAATTTGATGATAGAATTTTCAAGCCATAATAAATCAAAGTACGTTGCACATCCTGACGCACAAATTTACAACAAGAAGCTAGCAAAATATTATATATATTTTTTTAGATATAGAAGGGTCGTGAATTTGAATGAACTTATAGGTGAACTATCTTCAAGGATTACGATTCCATTCTATAGCATCATCTAGCCAAACCAAGCAATATATACTCTTAAGTCGAAAGTCAGAGTTATAGCACAAAATATTTTGGTACCTAGCGAAAATTCTCTAAAGATAGAAGGATTACAGGATGAATTTACAAATAAGTATAGCTTGGTACCCAGCCCCATAATGTAATGACTCAATCTAACGTTCCCAAAATTTGAGAAGCATGGTGAGGACTATCGGAAGAAATGGTGCATAAAAAGACTTTCCCTATTGAAACATTTCATTTTCAACAAAAAGATAGTAGCTCAAGATGGAGACTTTCTAAATCAAGGAACCATAGTGAAAAAAAGTAAAGAAATTATAATACATGTTGAAAGTATACGATGTAGTGTGATTTTAAGAGAATTAACTGATAAGTGCTTAAAAGAACTAAAAATAACGTGATTTACATGCACTTTAGTGTCAAAAATAGATTTATATTTTGTATAATTCTATTTTATTTGAGCAAATCTATGTTTTTAGAATCATGGGTACATTTAGTTATTTTTTATGTATTTTTAGTTTCAAAATTATTCAACTTGAAGAATTGTACCTAAAAACACATAATGCAACCAAAGAAGAATAAAAGACAAAACATATGTAAGCTTTACATATGTTTCAAACAAATATAAAGGGTGAAATTCAAAAGAGTTTCTAGAAGCACGTCCATATTCAACGCATCTAATAGAAACTCGTCCAAGTTCAAACACATCTAATAGAAGCACATACAAATTCAAAGCATCTAATTGAAACATGTCTAGATTCAATGTATATTGTCGTAGAGAAAAATGTGCGTTGTGATTTCTCAACTAGAATCAACTTTTCTCTCCCTTTTTGTACCTATATAAAAGGCCACACCTTTCATTCCAAATCATCCCTTTAACCTTTTCTCTAGTTTCTCTCTATGCTTTTTAGCTTTTCTTTTAGTAGTTTTAAGTTTTTTCTCAATTGAGAGTTGAACAAATTTTAGTTTATGTAATACTTTGAGTTTTAATTCAATAAATAGTACAACAATTCTCTTTGGAGGTTTTTTAAAACAAAAAACTCTAAACAATTCTGTTGTGGTATATTTAAATGTATTATTTTCATATTATCTCTAAATGTTGTTTTACATTCTATATGTTTAATTTATTGATCATTTATTAAACTATTCATGTATGACTATAATTAATATAGGATATTAGTAATGTTGTTACACTTTTGAGCTATTAATATATATCAAACATTTTTATAAAATAAATTAAGTTTTATTTCTTCATCAAGATTAAAAAAATTTGTAAATAAAAAATATATCGATGAAGTATTTTTTATAATAAATAAGAAAGTTAGATTTAGAATTTAAATTACCTGAATCTGATTTAGAATATCATTCTTGAATCTTTTGGTCTATATCAATTGTATAGTTAGCGTGAGTTATATTTTAAAGATTTTTATAAGAATTATTATTAAAGATATATTGAGGAGATATCATTCACAATAATTTTAAAATCTAGAAGTTAATTTCAAATACTTAAATCATGTTTGACCCCTTGAATGAAAGTCCAACTTATATGCCCATCTTAGGCAATAATTAGATTATTTGTTAATTCTTTAGAAATAAATCAAAATTTAATAATTAATCAATTTGTTATCCCGACCTTAGGATATTAATTGGTTTGTTATTAACAAAAAAATTTTGATCCCTACTTTAGGATATTTTCTTATTAAAAAGGGAGAATCAATAATATTAATTCATATTTTTAATGACCAACTTAATATTGAGGAAACATTATTAACTAACTAATATATCCCATAAATTCTGTAAGGTATAATAAATGTTTAATTGCTTAAATTTTTATTGAATATATATTTATTTTGATGTCAATAGTTGAGATCTTCAAACCAAAATTTTGTGACAGAATGTTTATTTTTTTATTTTTGTTTTTAAAAATTTGTTGAATTATTTAAAACCCACTTGATTCCTCTTTAGACCAACCTTGAAAGTATACTTATAATTTTTTATAAGTGATTCATGTACTTACAAGCTATTTTATAAATCATACAAAATTTATAGGCAAAAATTTTGTGCATCAAGTTTTTATAAAAATGTTTAATCTACTTTAATATTTTACAAGTGTAACAACATTACTAATATTCCATATTATTTATATCCAAAAATGCATAGTTTAATAAATGATAAATAAATTAAACATATTGCATATAAAACAATACATAGAGACAATCTAAAAAGAATGCATTTAAATATACATCAATAAAATTCTTTAGAATTGTTTCTCTTCTAGAAAACCTCAGTGTAGAATTATTGCACGGTTTATTAAAATAAAACTAAAACCATTACATAAATTAAAATTTATTCAACTCAAAACTATTAAAAGAAAGCTAAAAAGTTTAGAAATAAACTAGAAAAAAACTTAAAGGAGATAAGAATGGATGATATGGAATGAAGGGAGTGGCCCTTTATATAACTATAGAAAGTGAGAGAAAAGTGGATCTTTATTGAGAAATTACGATGCATATTTTTCTCTACCACAACATACATTGAATCTATACATGTTTTAGCTAGATGGATTGAATCTAGATGCTTTTCTATTAGAAGAGTTTGAATCTAAATGCATCTCTAGAAACTCTTTTAAATTTTGCCCTTTTACATTTTTCTGAAACATATGTAAGGCTTACATATGTTTTGTCTTTTATTCTTCTTTGGTTGCATTATGTGCTTTCAAGTACAACTCTTCAAGTTAAATCATTTTTAAACAAAAAATACCTAAAAAAAGTAACTATATTTGTGATTCTTAAAGCATTGATTTTTTCAAATAATAACATAATTATGCAAAATACAAATCTATTTTTGACAATAAATTACATGTAAATCACGTTATTTTTAGTGCTCTTAAAAAAGAATATAAATTAATCCAAGTCAAATAGCATTAGATGAAAAGATAAGACTCGATATTTGGTAAATGATTTTACAAGAGATATTGTATGGCTGCATGGCATATCGAAGAAAATTGTGCTAGATCAAGATCCAAAATTCTTCCTCTCATTTGTAGAATTATTACAAGAATTTTTGTGAATTGAACTATTGCATAGTATTGAGTATCATCTTAAAATTATTAGACCATCTGAAAGGATTATTCAAAAATTTAGGAACATGTGTCATAGAGTTTATAAGAAATTAAATATAGCAATTTTCATTAATTGAATTTGTCTGCAAAAATAGTTATTATACAAGTACTGGGATAAATCCTAACGAAACCTTACATGAATGACCTTATAGATCTCTGATGTGATAAGCTAAAATTAAGAATTACAGCACGACAAAGGTTGGTCTCATTCAAGAAACAGTTAAAGGATCAAAATCAAGATAAGCTTCATACAACTCAAAGCTTGCATAAGAGTTACAATGATGGTTGACAATGGCCTTTGAACCTTGAAAAGGATGATCATATTTATCTGAAGATCCACGTTTTGGGATAAAAAGGGAATTCCACATCTCGTTACGTCAAACTATTTTGGGAAAGTTAAAAGAATTAGAGATGTAGATCAATTGGAGTTATAGCAGACTTGTCTTAAGATTATAACTATTTTCATACTTCTACCCTACGAAAAAGTCTCGATTGGATCAAGTGGTGTTTAGACGAAATTACCATCACATGAAAACGCATCATATGGAGGAGGACCCAGGGTAATAATTGATTTTTAACTTAGGAACTTGAGAAGGAGAGCAATATATATGGAGGATGACCCAGGGAAATAATTGATTTTTAACTTAGGAACTTGAGAAGGAGAGCAATATTGGTAGTGAAAGTTTAGTGAAAACATCACAGCATTGAATATACAATTCCAGAGTTAAAGCTTGAAGTATGCACAATAGCGTACGCACAAGTTATCTGAACTTAAGTTGTTATGAAATTTTGAGGATGAAATTTTCTTTAAGGATGTAGGATTGTAAAATCCTAAAAATTCATTATAATTTATTTAAGTGTCGTAAAGGGAATTTTAAACAATATTTTAAAGTATAGGGATGTTCCGTAAAAAATTTGCATGAAAGATCATATCAAACTGAAAAAATTTCATACCTTGCCACACCCTTGTCTCCAAGCCCTCACCACACCCCTCCCAACCACCCTTGGCAAGGTTGGCTAGCGAGCATCAAATTTTGTCTATAAAAATGAGCAACTCTCACATCTCTCTCCTTACACAATTTATTCCCATCCTCTCTCTCTTTAAAAGTTTATCTCTATAAAATGTTTCAGTTTTTTGTTACATTTTGGAGGACATCTCTGAAAAAAATATCAAAGACATCGAGCTTTCGATATCATTATTTTAACTTTCTAAGTAGGGGTTTTCTACTCTAACTTTTTAAACTCATGCATTGTTTTTATAAACTTATCATGCATCATATGATATAAATAAAAAGAAAAATTAGATGCCATGATTTTTATAATAATGATATAAATATTGTCAAAATGAAATACTCGTTATAGATATTTTTATATGCATACATTGAGAAATTTTGTATACAAATTAGTATTTAATTTTGGTATGAAATTAGTATTGAAAATATTATATGGCATTCAAGAATTTTAAACATGTATCATGATAATGATTTTATACGTGGGAGGTATACATGTATGTTATCTTGTTGACTATGGTACCTATGAGCTACTGGTTGTAGCGGAATATTTCCTACATACTATAGGTACGCATCGCATCACATGTATTCTTAGAATTTTTTTGTCTATGATGCCTCATATTGTTGATTATTACTTGTACACATGCCTCGAAGTTGGACCCCATTGTGTTTGGATTTTTTCATCTATTGGGTCTCAATTTTGTTGACTACTCAAAGGTCTCAGAGTTGGATCCCTCGTTGTGTTTCGGAGTTGACTTCCCCGAGATGAGGGCCCATAAGACATTGATTTGATCAATACATATGCCATTTATATTGTGATCATACATGGGATCGAAGGTGGACCCACATGCGTTTTGAAGGTGGATCGCGTATATGCCTATGTATTTTGGTGACCAATGTATATACGGTTGCATATCATGCATTGGATTTATACTACATAGATAATTTATACTATATGAGCATGCATTGGGTTATCTAAAATGTACACTCTCCCAGTCCTCCAAAAGCGAAGAAGTATAGGTATAACCTAGTTTTGTGATTGAAATCTCCGCACATTGTATAATAATAATGATGATGATTATCTTAATAAATTTTACTGTAAATGACATACATCATGAATACTTGTTTGTTATAATAATATGTTAAAGTAGATTCCTACGGATCTGTAAGCTTACCCTCACTCTTTCCTCACTTTATAACTACGCTATTCGAGGTAAATGTAGAAAAGAGATAAACATTCTTCATGAAGGATTCAAACGTTACAAGATTTGACCTAAAATCTTATTTAATTAGTTGTTATAATTTACGTAGACTACAATGATTTAAATAATTTCAATTAATATTATAAACATTTTGGATTTAAGTTTAAAAAATTATATTAAACTTTAACTTTTGTATAGAAAATCTTTAAAGGGTAACCGAATTGTTTATAAAGAATTAATTTTCAAATGATTTTTAATTAATTATTTAAGAAAAAAAATTAATATAAATTCTCTTCACAAAATCATATACCTTTATTTTCGGGATTGACAGTATGATTAGTAGGTAATCTATACTTAATTTAGTACGTGAAGAACTTAATTTTTTTAAATATAAAATATAAGATTTTCATTGAAATTATAGAGTATATTATATTTATCAAAAATAAAATGCAAATATAAATCAAATTACCGAATTATTGTAGATTTTCTAGAGTATTTTTGGAGCCTTCTTTATCAGTTCTTTTAAATCTCTCACAGCATAGATCTTTATATGGATGAAATAATAGATCTTTTATGACATTTGATCTTTGAAGACTCCTATTAAATATTTTCATTATTTGAATCTTTGAAAATCATCTCTAAAATACTTAAAAGCTGTGCTTATTTCTAAAATATAAATATATCAATCTTGAAACAACATATATAAACAAATCATACTTCATAAAAGATCATGCTAGATAAAAGATCAAGATGAATAAAATATCACCTAAATTGAAATCATAGTATGAAAGCACCAAAAGAAATAAAAAAACTATTATTTATACAAAAATATAAAAAAAAATCATAAGAAAATAACCAACACAAATTAATCTTGTAAAAATTTTCAAAATATTGTGTTTCTCTGATAATTATCAGTATATTTCATTATTATTTCTTTTCTGTTTTTACAAGAGTTTACAATGTATATAAGGAAAACGAAAATTAAACAATAACCATAAAACCTGCACATCTAGGTTTTATGGCTCCACTAATATTATTGTCTGCTCCATGTTTTCCTCCATTGAGCATTTCAGGTTCCGCTAACGTTATAAAGACACACCAACACTCCTCCTGTTTTGGTGCATATATGTCTCTTTACGCCCAACTTGTCAAGCGAGTCAAGTTCCTTGGATACGCATTTTGTGGAGTATATCACCAATTGATCTCTCGATTTAACAAATGGAAGCTTAATAATTTTTTTCTTCAAGATTCTGTTTGATTTGAAGTTCCGATCCACTTCAATGTGCTTCGTGCGATCATGTTGAACCTGATTAGCGAGATATGGCAATGGCCGTTTGTTATCACAAAATAAGTTCATTTCGTAGCTAGAGCAATACCAATCTCATTTAAGCTTTTTCAACCAAAGTGAGCTCACATATTCCTCGACCATTCCTCGAAATTCACCAACACCGGATAAGGAAACTACATTTTGCTTCGCTTCTCCACGTGACAAGATTGCCCCCACGAAAGTAAAGTACCCGTAGTAGATTTCCCTATCCTTCATATTCCCCTCGCCCATTCTCGAATCAGAGTATCCAAGGACTTCCAATTGACCATTCTTTCAAAACATAAGTCCTTTCCCTGAGGATGATTTTAAGTAACGAAGTATTCGTACGACCGCATCCATATGGTCTTCACTTGGCAAAAGGCATTTGAACCGACTCACAACACTCACAACATAAGCAATATGTTCGAGTATGAGATAAATATATGAAGTTTACCTACCAACCGTTGATATCTCTCTCGTTTATCCGCCGGTACTTGGTCCACATATTCTCCGAGTTTATGATTTTGAACCATTGGAATATCGACAGTTTACAATCTAGTAGTCATGCCTCCGCTAGTAGGTCCAGAGTATATTTCCTTCTGGGAAAGACATATGCCTTGTTTTGATCTTGTTACCTCAATACCTAAGAAGTATTTGAGCCCTCCTAAGTTCATTTCAAACTCATTTGACATGTTCTTGAAGCTTAGAGATTTCTTCTTTATCATCCCCCTTAATGATCATGTCGTCTACATGAACTATAAGTACGTTATCTTCCCTAATCGATGTTTTAGGAAAAGAGTATGATCAGAGTTGCTTTGTTGGAACCCATATTTCTTCATTGCTGAACTCAACCTACCAAACCACGCTCGAGGCGATTATTTTAGTCCATACAATGCTCATTGTAATTTACATGCGCTTTCTTTTCCCGATGTGTAACAAGATATCCTCAAAGGGATATCCATGTAAATCTCTTCTTCAAGGTCACCATGAAGGAAGGCATTCTTCACGTCAAGTTGGTGCAATGGCCAATCTAAATTTGCTACAAGAGATAACAAAACTCTCACAATTTTTAGTTTAGCCATAGGCGAGAAGGTTTCTTGATAATCTATCCCATGTTTCTGTGTATATCCTTTTGATACAAGCCTCGCCTTGTAACGATCAACTAACCCATCTGCTTTATACTTAATAGAGAAAATCCACGCATCCTGCCATCTTCCTCCTCGAGGCAACTCGCTTAACACCCATGTGTTATTCTTCCGAATAGTGCCTCAAATTCCTCTTTTATAGCTCGAGTCCATTTTGGATTAGATAAGGCTTCTTCAATGCTACTCTAATTTGACACGAGGAGCAGAGTGTTTCAGGCAAATGCCCCGAGCAGTTCCGATAACCTTTGAGTAGATACATAATTTGCTATCGGATACTGGGTTGTCGTTCTTCTCTTTCTAGGGAGTATCGATTTGGAGGTTTACCTCGATTGTGTCTACGAAAAGGTAAAACATAACCACCGTATGTATCTATAGCAATAGTCCTGAAGGTGTGATAGGATAGCTTACCTCGAGTGTTCTCAAGCAGGAGGATCATTGGTACTAGAGAAATGGAGGGTACATCAACCACTTCATCTTCCGAGATTCAATTACTACTCCAGCCTTTAGTTCTTGGAAGTTCAAGCTCGGGTCTGAATACGGGCTCCTCCATATTATTGGCATGATCCGAGTATGTTGGACTCGTGTCTAATATTTCAACATCAAGCCAATTTCGTTCTTCACCATAACTCTCCTCCTGAAGAGTGGAATTGGATACCGGTGATGGGAAAAAATATTCTGATTCGAGGAAAGTGACATCCATGGTAGTATAGTGTCTTTTAGTAATTGGATCATAACATCGGTAACCCTTTTTTTGTACACCATACCCCAAGAATACACATCGGATAGCACATGGATCCAACTTAATTCATTGATTTTTATAGAGGTGGACAAAAACAACACATCCAAAGATTCGGGGCGAAAGCATCAAAATAGTAGGCAAAAGAAGATGATCAGATAACACCTTTAATGGAGTCTGAAATTGTAAGGTCTTTGTAGGCATTCGATTCAGTAGATATATACTGTAATGTGATAAAGATCACTCCAGTATTTATTAGGCATATGTGCACCGATTAGTAAGGCCCGAGCCGTTTCTAAAATATGCCGATTTTTTCTCTCCGCAGTTCCATTCTATTGTGGGGTTTGTGAACATGAGGTTTCATGGAGAATACCATAGTTGTCAAAGTATGTCTGGAATTGTTGATTAACATACTCCACTCCATTATCAGACCTAAGTATCTTAATTTTTTCAGAAAATTGTATCTGAACCATGGTGTGAAACATGTGAAATGTAGCAAATACTTCATCTTTATGTTTGAGAAGGTAAAGCCATGTCCTCCGTGTACAATCAACAACAAAAATAACAAACCAACGATGACTAGATGACGACGTAATGATCGGGAAGATCCCTAAACATCGAATGTACCAAAGCAAAAGGAGCCACACTTTTATTCATGCTCATGTGATAAGACGCCTCTATGACTTTTTGCTGTGATACAAGTATCACATTTGAAATCTGAATGTGTGATATTTGAAAATAAACTGGGAGTAGGTGCTTTAAATACCCGAATGATGGATGCCCAAATCTACGATGACATAGCCAAATTGCTGCTTGTTACCAACAAGATGTTGCATGTGATCGCTCTTCCCCGAATCGAGGTCATCCACATAATATAGCCCTCTCTCTAGTACCACACCCAATGATCTCCTTGGTGAGAATATCCTTGAAGGCAAAAAGTGAGTACATCAATACTACGCTTAAGGTCTCAAGTGACCCGACTTACAAACATTAGCCTGGCTTGATGAGAAGGTACTAAAGCAAAGTATTAGATAATGATAATGAAGGAGATAAGGTCATTGTTCCAGCTCCTGTAACTGGATAAGTGACCCCATTTGCATTGGCAACACGACTCCATCTTGGTTGGGTTGTATTGGATAGATCGTTTGGGTCAAACGTCATGTGATCGTAGCTCCGCAGTCCGAGAATCCAATCCTCTTTGCACTTATGAGTAGAGATGTGAAATTCTTTACTTGAAATACCCGGATCCCGGGAATTCACCAAGAAGTGAGGGATAGTGCGAGGCATTTTGCAGCCACACACCGTCGTCTGCTGGTGTCCCGTTTCTTCCGTGCTTGAAGATCATTCCACCATTCTGGATACCCATGTAGTTTGAAACAGTTTTCACGGGTGTGTTTGGAGTTTCCACAATGGCCACATTTCATGTCAAGAGACGGTGGATTTCCCATGGATTTCTTGCTACCCACAGAAGGTCCTGTTTTGGTGGCATTATATTATGGTGTCCCTTGACCCCTTTAAAAGCCATAACTGCTCTGGGTGTCGTATCTACACCTGTGATCATCACCGTCACCGACCCTTCCTCGCGGATGAATCCACATGGGCTTGTTCCACCGTAGGAAATTGTTTTATCTAAAGCACATCACTTCGAGTTTTATCCAATCTATCATCAAGTCCATCGAGGAAGGTATACACTCGATCTTCCTGTATGATGGAGTTGTATTTTTGTATATCAATTGCACACTTCATTGGATTAGGACGACGAAAATCAATTTCACGCCACAACCCTTAAAGGTCATTGTAGTATTTTTCAATGGATCCACCTGCTTGCTTCGTAAGAGTAACTCGACGGCGAAGATCATACACTTGAGACGTGTCTCCACCATCGTAGTAGGTGGTAGGCTGCGTAATCCCAAACCCGTTTTGGTACTGGGAATCGAATAAAATTTGCAATCAAGGAGTGGTCCATCAAATTGATCAACCATCTCTTAACAATGGCATTTTCAATGCACCATCTCCCGAATGAGTGGCTCGGCCAAATAGGGTCGAGGAAATTCCCCATTAATATATCCCTGGTTGTCTTTTGCTGAGATATACATCTCTACCACCTGGGACCACAAGGCATAGTTGGATCCTCCCCAACTTGATACTAATGGTGCGCCGACGCTCTGCCACAGAGGTTGTGAGACCTGCTCAGCCCGGCTAGAACTTCCGTCATTTTCGTCGTCAAGTCTTCCAATATGAAATTGGTGGTTAAATCTCTAGATTCTGCCATGAAATCTAAAAAATCTGTAACCCTAAAAAAATTTCCAAATGAGCGCAGCTTCTGCGTTGCTAAACCTAATTTTCTCTTTCCTCACAACCCTTTCTTCACGTTCTTCCTTCACGCCCTCTTCTTCACGCAGCCTGTGCTTTTCTTCCTCACCGGCAGATAAACCTACAAATTTCCAACCAACCACACGCACAGAGACAACGAAAATCAGTAACCACTAAAACAGATTCTCATCCGCGCAGCCTCTCCGAAAGTGGCACTCTTCGTGCCGCTTTCTTCTTCTTCACTGCCGCTTTCTTCTTCTTCTTCGACTAATGCCGCTATAATGAAACAACGCCTTTCATTTTCGTCGTAATAATTTTTTTTATTTTCGCAGAGAAGAGTTAGCCCTCCACCTCGTCCTCTCGTGAAGCGTTGTTCTTCTTCGTCGCTTTGGCTAAGGATTTGCGAATCCAATCAACCAACAACTACAACCGATGTTGCCGAGCGTAATGGCCATCTTGATACTAGATGTTGTTATGTTTTTTTGATGTTTTTTTTTTTCAAGATACCGATCGGTTTCAAAATAAGAAATCGAAACCAAAAATAGCTTTCGACCAATATAAACCAAATCAAACTCAACAAAACGAAAAAGCGTAGCCTACAATCGAAGAACACACCCAAACCGTAAATCGTAACTGGAATCGAGAACTGGAATCGAATCAACAAATCAAAGAATCAACAAATCAACAAATCATCAAATCAATCGAAATCAAAATGGTAGTTCCACAGAAATCAACAGTAGTTCATTAGTCAACAATATCCTATTTCGATATCATGTCAAAATATTGTGTTTCTCGATAATTATCGTGATATTTCATTATTATATCATTTTGTTTTTACAAGAGTTTACAAATGTATATAAGGAAAACGAAAATTAACAATAACCATAAAACCGTACATTCTGTGTTTACTCATTAATATTATTGTCTGCTCCATGTTTTCCTCCATTGAGCATTTGTGTCTGCTACTGTTATAGCACACACCAACAAAAATACCCAAATTTAACAAATAAAATAAATATATTTATTGGTTAAAAGAGTGATTTATGCAACAACAAAAAAATTTGTTTATTCTCGTTGTATTTTCAAATGTTGAGTTTTATATTTTGAATTTTTTATAACTCGATGGATATATATTTAATACTTTTTTTTAACTAAATATATATATATATATTTAGAGAAAAATATCTTATATGTTCTTTAGATTAAGTTAAAGGGGTAATTTAATCCCTTAGAAAAAAATATCATTTGATCCTACTTTTGTTAAATAATATTAATTTTTAATATTTTATTTTATTGTTAAATAAGAAAAGAAAAAACTGATTTATTGCTATTATATTGTAACATAAAAACTATCAAATATTAAGTTAATAGTTAAATTTTTGTCATAAAATTATCAAAATATTAAATAAATAATTAAATTTATCATTCTTTAATTTCTTTTACAAAACGTAAAGGATTAAATAACCCATTTTTATAATGTAAAGGTATAATTTACACAAATATTCTAATACAAGGGATTTGTACGATAACTCATCATTTGTATTTAATGCATCTTCATAAATATTCATAAATATACCGATAATATATTATATTTATGTAACATTTTAAACATATGTTTTTTTTGTATATTTTTAATACTTATTTTATAATATAAATAATTTTGTATTTATATTTATGACAATATATTTATATAAAAAAATTAAACTAAAAATACCTATTGAAAGTATTTTAAAATAATGACAAATATTTTTGGCTATAATCTTCAAACTTTAACTTAATTTATACATATATTTCAAAAATTTTAAAACTTATGATTTTATTCTCAAACATTTAAAACTTTATATATAGATTCTTAAATTTTTTAATCATACAATTTAGTTTTCAAATTTTTAAAAATTAATATATAGATCTTATATATGAAACTTTAAAAATGTTGATTAAATTATAGAATTTAAAAATTTAAAGACATGTTTAAATTTTAAAAATTATTGACTAAATTATATATTTTAAAGATTTAGAAACATATATATATATATATATATATATATATATATATATATAAATTTAATTAAACTTTAGAAATTAATAATATATTTTAGCTTTAGTTTTAGATAATATTAAAATAAATTAATTAAAAAAGTGACTTAATTAGAAGTAATTTAGTCAGAGTCGAAGATGGTTTCCTTGTCCACTGAGATAAACGTGACTTGCAGTTATTTTAATTGCATGCATATGACTCAGCTTTATTCTTGTGCCCAAATTTTGGAGACAACAGATCGTGAGGGATGACATAAAACTTTTAAAAAGTATTATTATTGTGGCTATCTCTTATCAACTCAAGTAAGTTTAATTTCCAACTATTTTGTCGGCCCAAGTGTTATCTTTGAAACATGCAAATGGGGCATATAATGATCCCACTTTAATGTGTTATATCGTAAATTAGTAAACAATGTATAAAATATATGCTTAAATATTTTGCTAAAATAACTAATATAGTGATACCCGCATGTACAGCTCGCTGCAGCTTGGCACGCAGAGGTGTTTACACAATGGAAAAGGGATCATTAGGCTGTTAGGTGAAAATGCTTATGATTTCGTCACGCATTCATCGTTACTTTCACGCTCTTTTTGCTTTCTTTAATTTTAATGTAAGGTTATATATAACCAAAAAATGAAAAAATAATATATAAAAATTTATACAAACCAATTTCTCGATTCCAGCTATGAACAACTGGAATCAATCCAACGCAGAGTTCCTCAATGAGATATCTAAAACTTTAGCACAACATGAGTCTAACTTCGAGCAATTAGGCACTGCCTTACAAGTGGTGTTGATCGAGATGCGAGCTCTTTACGCCTCCCGCAGCGATACTGAACCCTTGCAACCACTTCAAGAACCTTTACAACCACTTATTGTTAGCAACTCAGTTGAAGGCGTCAAGAAGATATCGAATGCCATCAAGGTTTTCAAGCAAATCAAAGCATTTTCTGATGTTGAGAAAGCTAAGAATAGCCACTTGATTCGTCCTAGTAAGGATCAGATGAGGAACCCAAGGTATATTAACTGAAAGGTTCCTCTTACTGTGTACAAAAGTGAAGATGATGAACTTGTTAAGGCATTTAGGAATATTTCTGGTGTCTTTATTGTTAATGTTAGGAGACTCAATTGGTTGATAAGCTCACTTTGTTGGGGTACCAGACGCACAGGTTTTTGTATCCCCCGTGTTCTTGGTGGTGGTACTCACAGGTCTGGTTAGGGAGCTTTAGGAAACAGGTGTCGTGAGGGTTATATGTTCGATCCAAGTAAGATCCAACGTCAATGGCACCATAAGATTAATGTTACCTAGAAGCGATACGTCTGCGTATCGGCTATAGCACCACATTTGTCCTTGTTCTTCTTGACAACCACGTTGATGAGATGGCTAAGGTTTCAACTCTCGGAGGTGGAAGCAGAGACATAAACTTTCTTCTCTACTCCTTTAACATTCCAAAGGCTAAGTTCAAAGAGGTTTTTATTTGTTCATAAACAAATGGATGATAAGCATCAGCGACCAACTATCTTTCAAAAGTTTGTTGGGAAACTCCATCTGACTTTTGGCATCTCACATATTCAAAATAGCTATAGGGGTTTACATGGACCTGCTATGCAGTAGAGGCAATATGCTTATGGAAATTATTCTAATGACAGTTTATAGTATCTCATGAAACAGGCATGTTGAGTTACCAATGATAAGACATTAGCTACTTTCTCAACCTCACATGTGTACACCCATTTGGTTTTATCTCAAATTCATAGAAAATAACTCATATTTGTGCTTCATTTGGATGAAGTCCTACATGCTTGGGATTTTTCATCTCGTTTGCAAGGTTTTTAGTTACATTGTGATTGTTCCCGCATCAATTGGAGCTGATTGCATCTAGTTATGGATTGGTGGAGCTAACCCACATTCCAACACAATTCCTTTTGCAATTACATATAGGCATACTCAGGAAATTACCTTGGAGTCAATTTACATATATAGTTTCCATTGTAGTTTGGGGGAGAGAAATGTTTTGTTGTCAGAGCCTTACATGCCATCTAGTATTTTAGTAGAGGGGGAATGCATTGATATAAGGCTTCCTTCCAATCAGATATGGATTTTGAAAGATAATGGGGTGGCACAGAGTTTTTTTGGTGCAAATGTTAATGTGGAATGTGCATGCTTTTATGCTTTACATGAAGAATTTGTTACTGATTTGCTATTTCAAAGTCCTGAACATTCATTATCGGATCTTCTTTTAATAACTCGTTCAATATTTTTTACTACAAAGGATTATATTGCACCGGTTGTATCTTCTACTTTCTTATGCATGCTATTTCATCCTAGAGTTTATCATAACACTGATTTTCATTCCACATTGGTGGAGTACAATAGACACTGGACTAATTCTGATTTCCATTCTTTATCTACTGATGGATTGAAAAAGAAAATTCTTTCAACTATTAAACAAGAGAGTGCTAAGGAGACTTTGATATCAATTTATTACTCTTGGAAATATTTCTGCACCTGCTACATCCATAACTTATGCAGGAGCAATTTTCCTTAGGATTTACTTGATCGCCACACACGAAGTGTGTACAATGAATATGCAAGTATACGTATAATAACAAATAATATAATGATAAAAAAATCGTTCTCACGAAAATTATTTTATTAGAAACTAATTTTTAAAACTAAAAATAATAAAAAATAAATTTTTTTTGGTATTTTTATATTTTAATGAAGCAAAATTAAAATAACTAAAATTAAATAACAATAATTAATTAAATCAAATTTGGTAACTAAAAAGATATATGAGAAAATATCAAGGAATACTTAATCCTCCAATTTTCTAAACATGCGAATCGCTAAAATCCCTCCAATATAATTATCAATTAATTACACGATCAATTGAATCTAATTTAGCATGCATTTCTTTTTCAAGTAAACTACACACCACATAGTAATTAATTTAATTACACTTTCATGCGAATTAAATTGCATACTACTAATTAAGTTCATCAATTATGGATCATATACATAAGAATCATACATCTCTACCTAGAAACTATGCATGTTATTTAATCAAGACAAATAATTAATAATTCTCTCAAATATATTTAATTGTCTCTATAGGTAAATTGTTAGCGAAATAATTAATCGCATACAAATCAGATTAAATAATATAATTAAATTATAATTATAATTAGGGTAAAATATTAAATCATCAAATGATGAAAATTAGGTTCTTAAGATCCCTAGATTAATAAATTAATTACACATAATTATGTTCATAAAGCTCATATTTTTCATAAAGAAAAATATAAAAATTGAAAAAATAAAAGAGTAGCAAAAGAAATACAATCAATCTCTTAAATTATAATATTAATTTTCTCTTCAATCTCCACCAAAATTGCGTCTTTTCTTGAATTTTCTGTATTTTCTCTCTTTTTAGCTCTAAAAAATTACCAAAATTATACTAATAGAGGCCAATTAGGGTTTATGGAATGATTAGGGGCTTAAGTAATGCTCAAGTACGATCTGGACCATTAGATCAGTTTTAAATCAAGGGCTACGATCAAAACAAGTAAAACTGATAATTTCAACCAATCACAACGCGATAGGGAGCAACGCGTGGTAGGGGAGATTGGTCAAAGTCAACGCATGCTGAGTCAGCAACATGTGGCGCGACATGATTTGTAGAGACGGATGGCGTGGCTCACTGGTGGAATGCGCGGAGCAATGGTGTGGTGACACGTGGTGACGAGGGTTGATCAATTTTCGAACTCTGATTGAATGCTATGCTAACATATGGCACGTGTTTCGTCCTCCTCCACGCGGCGTAATGTGATTTGATCTCCGTGATTATGTGGCATGCCGAGTCAACTCCTTTGCTTGCTTGGCATAACACGTGGTAGCTCTTGATTGGTCCTACGTTTAAAATTCATAAAAAATTCATAAAAAATTCAAAAATTATATTTTCATCATTTTTCATTGAAAAGTTTATATTTTAATATTTTTTATTAAAAAAATACTATTTATTGAATAAAATAAATAAATATTAAGTAAACAAATGCGCTAATTCCATCAGTTGATATTGTTGATATAATTAGAATAAACTCAGTGTCTATCTTCCATTATTGGGGAGATATTGATAAGCTTATTGATTCTTTGTTTGAAGACCCAAGTGATGTTATTAGCTATGGGTTGGATTTGTTTGGTGATAATCTTGAAACTGAGATTTTGACTTATTTTCTTAGTTGTGTAACCAATATCAGCCAAAAATTGGGCAGAATAGCTTCTGTAATCTTTTTTGAAACACTTATTGGTACACATGGGATCATATTTGATGAGATTATTTCTCGTATCTTGGACATTCAGGAATCTAGCTACAATACAACTCTAGCAACATTGAATAAATTAGAGCTTGGGACTCATATTGCTTGGGATAGAAAATTAGTGGATAATAAAAGTTAAGGAAATTTTCTATTGACATGCTCTTGTCACTTAACACTTTGTGCCGAAAAGCCACAACTTCTGAGGCTGAAGCCCTATGCCAATCATTTCAGTAAGAGGTCCCTGTTCGGCACAAGCTTAACCTTCCCAATGTGACAAGGTTTATTGGAGCTTTAAATCTTAAACTTCCCTCAAGAAACCCGTCAAACAATGGTAATAGCTCAGCAGCGTAGTTGTAGAGTATATTACGGGTGAGACTCTCAAACAATTCTTAATAAAAAATAGGCAAGAGAAACTTCCCTATAAGGTGGTGATCCAACTTGCTCTTGATATCTCTAAGGGTCTGACTTATCTGCATTCGAAAAAAATTGTGCATCGTGATGTCAAAACAAAGAATATGTTCCTAGGTACCCACATAAATCTAAAAATAATTGATTCTAGTGTTGCACGTGTCGAAACTTAGAATCCAAGGGCTCAGCTATATGGCCCCATAGGTTCTCCAATACCTTAGCTTTGTTGATATATCGTCTGTTGCTAGAAAGGATGCTGAGGAGACTTCTAAACAAAAAAAGGGAGGATAATAGCCATCCAGCTCACAAGATGCAACTATGAGTGAGATTTCCACTGCTACAACATCTAAGGCTGAAAATAAGACAAATTATTTAACGGATGATGGAAACTCTCTTCTTCAGCAGGCCCTCGCAATGTCAGTGGATTACCCTACCTCCACCAAAACATGCGAGATATAGATATGTTAAATACAGCTGCAGACGATCCATAATTGGCTCTAACTCTTCAGTTGTTTGTGCAAGACAGTTCAAAAGATTCTGGAAGCCAGACGAATATGACTTTTGTATCAAAAACTACTGTTTCCATTTCTTGTAGTTTTAACAAGAAAACTACCAGCGTTGGAGAAAAGAATGTTTTGATTTTTGATCTTAGAGGTGGAGATTTAAGTCCCGATGAATTAAAGGAGGGATGGGCTAAAGCAATGCAGGATCCTGAAATTCAAAACATCCTCTCGTAACTTGTCTTGAGACAGATGTTGGTCGATTTCCAAGAAAATCCTAAGTCTATTCAGAAGGAACAATTCATTGACAAAGTTGATTATAGTTAGATTGATGGCCTCAAAATACATACTGTTGAACATGTGATTGATACGATAAAAGTAATTTTGCTCATATTTTTACCAAATCATACCACAATTTCATCGTCGAGGACAAGGATTCTAAAAGGAAGGAGAAATGATACGTTCATGTACTACTCGCTGCGGCTTGGCGCCCAGGGGCGGTTACACAGTAGTTAAGGGGACCACTAGGCTATTAGGTGGAAATGTTCATGATTTCCTTCACGCACTCACCATTGCTTTCACACACACCTTTTGCTTTCTTTAATTTTCTTATAAGGTTATATATATCCATTATCGGCAAGGAAATGATATATAAGAATTTATACAAACGAGCTACTCCTTCTCTCTATTTTGTCTTCTTTTTTTACCTCTATGAAATTACCCATATCATATAGTGACCTAAAACTCATAAATAATACCATTATTTTCTTGAATTGTGAATGGTAAAGATTAGTGAAGGAGTTTTTATTTCTTATTATAAATTTTAAATAATCTAAATACTTAAATAGTATATACAAATTATATAATTGAAATTAATGCAAAATATTATGTTAGTTGTACATAATAAGTATAATTATTATCGTATATAAATAAGAATGGAGAGTCATCTAAGTATGTTACTTTTAATGAAAGTTCACTTTAGATTCGTACATATTAAATGAGATAAAAACAAGCTTACTATTTTTATAAAAAGATGGTATAATCCATTTTGTAAAAGTAATGGAAAAAATGACGCAACATAAGTTCATTATCTTTACAAAATAGACTTCTACCAGTACATGTCTAATAGGTAAAGAATTAAAATACATTTTTGTTAAAAGTATCAAACTTAGGATACCATTTACTATTTTAGCATCAAATCAATTTTTGAGTGGTAGATTTTTTTATTTTTTTTTAAGGTCACCATGTGTTATTATATATGTTTAGCTAATAACTCTTAATATAAAGCAAAATCGATAAATAAATAATTAAAGGAACATAATTTATCTCTTGTATTTTTAATGTGTCGCTTCATACGTAAGTAGTGATTTTAAAATATATTCACATAACGTCCATTTTTATATAGGTGTTATTAACAACCAAAAAACAATTGACAAAAATAAAGTGTCAATAATAAGAATATATATTTTAAATAAGAAGAAAAATATTCACCTATCAATAATATTCTTTTATAGATCGTTAAATCTTAACCTTAGATTCTAAATTCTAACACCTAAACATTAAATCTTAAATCATAAACTCTAAATTTTAAATCATAAACCGTAAATTATAAATCTTAAATCTTAAATTCTATACTATAAACCTTAAATCTTAAATCTTAAATCGATTTATATATATATACACACATAAACTGTACATTTTAATTATTAATCATATTATTTTTATCCTTTTTATTATTAGATATAAATATCCATTATATTGGATTATTTATTCATTTTCTTGGTGTAAAGTGGCAAACAAAAACAAGCCTAAGAAAATTTATATTCCGAGTAAATTTTTTTATTCTAAATAAATTAATATAATGCTCTTACTAAATTTATTTTAATATAAATACCTCATTTGTAAGTGATCTTAAAATAAAAAGGATTAAATTATTATTATTATTATTATTATTATTATTATTATTATTATTATTATTATTATTGAGAATAGGGTTGCTTGTCCTAGTAGGTGTCCAAATTCATTATTTTATAATTAATTTTATATGCCTATTTTATTTAGATGGTTCTAGTAAGTTTAAGAACATTATCTTAAATGCTCAGGAGGTTTGTCATATTTTTCATTATGCCTTTAAGATTTATAAAATATTAAAAATGTCCTTATATTTTAATGGTGTTAATTTTTCATTCATTATTATTTAGATTACTATTTCTAGGCTCTCATACCAATTTCTATAGATCAATATAATTTTTATATCGGAGGTTAATATTGACCTAGTTGATGGTTTTTGTGTATTTATTGAAGGTAATAATTTGTTTAAAAATTTTATTATTTTGTTGTATAAGTCTAATTTTCTTCTATATTCATTACAATTACATAGTATATTATGTTCTTCATTATGTTGGTTGCTTAATTCTAATCCTGAATCTATTAATTGTCTTTTAAAATTAAAAATTACTCTTTCATTTGTTAAATCTAATAATTCTAATTTATGTACTAATGATTCGATGTTCATAAAGTATTATCTTGATAAATCATATGTGTTGAATGTATATTATTTTATCTTATTCGTAGTATACAATCAGGTTTTTCTTGTATACATACAATGTATTTATAATCTTCAAAGAAGCAATATCCAAATATTAAGTTGTTGAATTCTTCTTCCTCTATTCTCACATATTTTTGATTAAAATAGTCTTTTAATGTCCTTGAAACATGATGGTCTATGATGTTTGTAATAGCTTTGATATAATCTGTATAGATATCTAATAAGGTGTTAAATCTTTTAAAATTTTCAAGACAAGTTTCATAGTCCTCATTTTTAAAATATCCATTTAAATGATAGAGATAACTTTTATCAAATGTTTATAATAGAATTAGACTTTTATCTTTGATTTCCATTGGAATTATTAGTTGTTTATTTCTAAAAATAAATTCCTTTTTTTTGTTTTAACAATATTATGTTTTGTTGTAAGCAAATATTTAAACATTCAAGATTCTTAACTAGCTTAAATTTATAATTATTATACCTAAATTTGATGGGTCCACCACGGTCTTCTCTTGTGTTGGTCTTCTTTTGTTACACTTGTTATGCCTCAGCTTTGCTCACACCTCAACGCCTTCTTGGAAATGGTAAGCCTTCTACATCCGTATATAAATGATGTCCAATAGTTGACTTACTAGAGAAGAGTAACTGAACTCCATTTTATTCATAGTATAATAATTATTACAACTTAAGGCCAACTAAAAACCTTGAAAGGAGTGCTTAGCTGCTCATAGTTACTGGGTATAACATTATTGGTTTTGAGATTTCTAGATAGAGAGGTTTTCTATGCTAGATTGTTTCAGAATAGAGAGCTCTGGATTCCTTTGTATTCGTTTTTTCTTGAAATGATAATAAGGGTTCCTTTTATAGAATAAGGAATCCCTGTTTACAAGACTAAAATTATTATTTTACCCTTGCTTTAATAATTCATCTACTTTTCTACTTTAAAGGATAGCCATTACTGTTTTCCTTGGCACATACTGCTGACTAAGATGTGGGGTCTACATCTTTATTTCTTTTGTAGTTTTCTACCGACAGCTTCTTTTCTTATTTTTCTTTGTCATTTTTTGCCGACAGTTCTTTGATGATGTTGATGATGATGCATCTTCATCTTCTCGATCTTTGATGCAGAGAATGCATCTATGGTCTTTGGTGGATTTTTTGGCATAGAAGTAGAATATATTCCTTTTTCCTTGACCAATTTCTAGGTTGTTGCAATTAAAATTGATTTCACATTTTGTGATTTTTTTACCATCTTCTTCTGATAGAGCCATGTGCTGTGTGAAATGATGATAATTTTACTAGTTGAATAATTTACTTTAATCTCAGTAGAATTGTCAATCTTCTTGAGTTCATAGTAAATTTGGCTTAGCATTTGTTCTCTTAATACACAGATTTTTTATGTGTCAAATTCCTTTTTTGGAAGTGCCCTTGGTTTGGGAACCTCTCTACTTGTATTAGAGATCCTTATCTTGATGAAGTGGTAGGGACTAGTACTTCCTTCCTCATTCCAATCCATTAATGAACTAAAAAATCTAAGATAAACAGGTTTATCACCTGCTTTAATTTTCTTCTAAAATTCTTGATTGCTCTTTTAAAATTTTCTGGGAAATAATTTAATTCACTTAAATTAATTCCTGGGTATATATTTTCTATTAATCCTGTATGAAATGCTTTATACACAAAAATTGGATCAGCTCCTTCCAATATATTGAATTTACTTCCTATAGGAAATTCTTTGTCTGTAGTATAGAATTTCATATCTTCAATATGTTCTTGGGTAGATTTTCTGGCCAAATTATAGAGACTTAACCATTATAGCTTACTAAGGTTTCTATATTGGTCCTTTTCATCTTCAATGATTGGAGAAGTTCTAGGAGATGTCTCCCTAAATAGTAATGAATGTTTTACTATTTTTGATGTCTCTAGTGGAGATATTTCTCTAAATAGCACTGGAGGTCTTGCTATCTTTCCAAGATTTGTCAATTTGCTTGGAGCTATTGGTTGTTGTTGTAGTGTTGCAAAATAATTTATTACTATCTCCTCTAGAGTTATTAGTTTTGGTGTTTTGTAGTTGGCATAACTACCTTCATCTTCTATTCTGTTGGTGAAGGCTCTATGAGTTACTCCACTAATTCCTAGAATAGATTTGCTAGCTTTTGCCCAGTTGTTATAAATTCCTGGTTTTGGGCTATTATAGACCACATAAACTTTTTTTTGTTCTTTTTTTGCCTTATCTGCCCAATTGAGCGTTGTGGTTTCAAAAGTTTTTTTGTGAACTGTTAGATTCTTCCTTTTTTAATGGAGACTCCTCATTTGAGATTCTGGTCTCTAGAGGTTGTTATAAACAATTAAGTTCTTCTTGTTTCTTTATTGTCCCCATAAGAGATTTCTCGAGATATAGCAATTCGAGTTGTTCCTGTAGGATTTGTATCTCCTTTTATATTATCTTGATTTTGATATCAAGATGTTCCATTCTTAAAAGCATAAAAATAGTTAGAGATGCTAATTCTCTGGTAAGAGCATCAAATAAACTATTTTTATGTCCTAGAAGATGTTCAACATCAAAATTGTAATGATTGAACCATTGTTGCCATCTAACTAATTTTCCTTGTTTGTAATCACCTACAATATTAGTTCTTAAGAGAGAACCAAAATTCTTGTTATCTGTTCTAACAATGAATCTAAAGCTTATGACATATATTGCAAATTTCTTAATAGTCTTTTTAACAGCTAAATATTCTTTTTTATTACTATGATAATTTAATTCTGGACCTTGGAAAGATTTTGATGTATATCTACAAAGATATTCATCTTTGTCGTCTACTCTTTCTTTAAGAACTGCTCCACAATATTCTTGTGAAGCATCTGTTTCAACTATCATCTTATCATCTGGTCCTAGATGGTATAAAGTTGATAAATATTTTACCTTTGCTTTTACTCTATCCATATATAGAGTATCTTCTTCTTTCCACTTCCAAATATGATCTTTTTTCAATTTTTCTAGTAATGGTTTTCTCATTTATGCAAGTTTCTTGATATAGGCTTCTACATATGTTAAAAATCCTAAAAATCTTTGTAATTGGTTTTTATCTTTTAATTCACTAGGAAAACCTTGAATATTATTGTTGAGCAAGTACTACTTTCTTTTTAGAGAGTACAATGCTTTCTTTATACATTCTTGTAGAATGTTGATAATATCCAAATAATGTTTATTTAATTCATTACTGAAAACTAAAATTTCATCTATGTAAACACAACAAATATCTTGTAATTTCTTAAAAATGTTATCCATATATCTTTGAAAAATACCTGGAGCTTATTTTAATCCAAATGGTATAACTGTCCATTGGAATTGTCCTTGGGGGCAACTAAATGCTGTTAATTTTTGGGATTCTTCATCCAATCTTATTTGCCAAAATCCACTTTTGCAATCAAAACTCGAGAAATATTTCTTTCCTTTTATTAATGATAGTAGTTCATCCTTTTTTGGAATGAAGTATCCATCATCAATGGTTTATTTATTCAATGCTTTAAAATTTATTACCATTCCCTTTTTTTCTCTTCTTTTCTCAGCTTCTTTTTCAACTAAGAATATTGGACTAGAGTGATGTGAATTACTTTGTATTATGACTTTTAATTCCAAAAGTTCTTTAATTTGTTTTCCAAATTCAATCCTATCTTTTGGAGTATAAATCATTGGTTTTACTCTTATGATCTTGTTAGGAACTCTTAATTTTATATTGACTATTATTTTAGATTTATTTATTTTTGGATCCAAAAGATTTTCTGAACTAACTGTTTTTAATAGTCTTCTAATGCCTGTTAGGGCTTTGTCTTCATGTATCTTATTGAGAAAAGAGTTTTGTTTTTCTTCTATATCTAATGAAATATTTTCTAAATAAGATTTTTGTTGGTTTTCTATATCACCATGTTTTCGCTTTTTATGTTGTTGCATAAAAGTTGCGTTTGAGACACTTAAATATTTTCTTACTTTTGAAACATATATGGTATCTCCTTCTAAGGTTGTGAGACTTATTTTGTCAGAATGTTGTATGAAAGGTTGATATAAATTTAGGAAATTGTTTCCTATTAACAAATCTACTCCTATTCCTTGTTGATATATGGTAGGAATGTGAAAGTTTTCTCCTTCTATCATTATATTAGTATCTTTTAATACCTGATTGAGTTTTATTGTAGTATTATTAGCAATTCTTACAATTAAAACTTTTGGTTCTTGTTTCCAGTTGTCTTCTGGAAATATATATCTACTGGCTATACACATACTAGCTCCTATATCTATATATGCATGTAAATGATAAGTGTTATAGCTTTTAAATTGTAGTACTACTTCAATATAAGTACTATTTAGATTTGTAATACTATACAAATAATTCATCTTCTGATGAAGAATATTCATAATTTGAGTGTTCATATTCTGAGTCAGTTATTTCCTCTTTAGTTTGTTCCAATAGATAGATACTGTAAGTATCATCTATATCAGATTCCTCGATTAGTTCTAATTCCATTTTGAAAGCTTCTTTTAAGATTTTTGCTTTTTGTGGAAAGTCATTTTTAAATTCTTTTTTATGTCTAAGTCTGCTTGGACATTCATTAGCATAATGTTCTTCCTCATTACAGATTTAACATCTGTATTTTTTCTTTCCTAAAGGGCAATAATTCCTTTTTTCAGAAAGTTTATAAATCTTTCTTCTAAAATATATTTTCTTGTAGTTTTCTCTATTGAATCTCTTTTTATATTTTTGGAAATTTTGTTTTCTGAATTTATATTTTTTATATTTATATTTTTGTTTATAAGATTTTATATTACATCCATATTTCCTGGTATTCTAAAATCTCTTGTATCACAGTAAATTTTATCATTTCCTATTAATTGTTTATATTCTTTTCTTTCTTGGCATTTAATAATGATCCAATCTTTAAGACTTCTTATTCTACCTCCTAGAGTATATGGTATAGTTCTTTATTCTTTTGTTCCTAATTTTCTGTTAAGGTTTTATATAGTGTTCCAGGTAATTTTTGAAAAAAAAATTCTTTTTAAATTATTTGTATATATGGTGGTAATTTATGGTAATACATTTCATATTCATAAATAAAAAAATCTATATAACACATGTCACAAATTTCCATATTTGTTAGATGCCATTTAGCTTTATTGATTTCATTTTCACTGGATTTAGTGATAGTCCTTCCTTTATCTTCTCCAATAAATTCTTTGTATATTTCATTTATTACTGTATCCAAGTATTCTCTTCATGTGGAAGCATTTCCTTGCATTAATAAATGTTGTTGATATGTTGTTTGAAAACCAAACTTTGACATTTCCTGTCATTTTATGTACTATAAGCACTCTACAAGTTGAAGGATTTGTTTAGGTAGTTTGAGAAGTTTGTATGAGTACATTCATCCCACTAGACCATTCATCTAATGTTTTTTTCCTATCTCTTATACAATCTAAATCTAGAAGTTCAGATTTATAATTATCATGGAGTTTGAACTCTAGTGAAATACTACCTCTAGTTCCCCAATGCAATCCTTCCTCCATTTTAGGTGGTTGTCTTCTTCTATATGTAGTATCAGGTTGTTCTGATCTTTGCTTATTTCTTTCCCCCTTATGTGGGTCAGATGTTCCTTCTTGGTAAGAGACTGGTAATGAAATTGGTTTCATATGACCTTTTGAGGTCATGTTTTCTAGTTCAGAATCAATTTCACTGATTATTATCATTTCATTTTCTTCTTTGTTAGTACAAAGTTTTCCACTATAATGTTCTTCTATTTCTTCATTGGTTAATGTCAATAAACTGACTAATGTTCCTATATCTCTATTTTCAGGGTCCATGAATTTTCTTTCTAATTCTTTCCTATATTACATTAAATTGGAATTATCTCTTTATTTTTAGATTGTTCCTCATTTTTCCTTTTCTCATTTTTAGGACTCAAAGAATCTGATCTCCTTGGTGGTTCTTCTTTTAATCCTTCTAAGGGATCATATTTATAACCTATTCTTTCATTATTCCTATATATGTTATATACATCTTTTCTTAGTTCTGAAAATTCTTTGTGTATATCTTGTTGTAGTTTATTATAACCACATTCCTTTATTTCTTTTAGTAATTCTCTTTGTATATCTATTATTTTATGTAAATATTTTGTGTTTGATTCTTAGACTAAATTCACTTCCTCTGTCAATAATTGTATAGTTTCAAATAATGTTGCTTGATTTTTTGCTACACCTATTAGGCTTCCATTTATTTCTAAATGCATATCTTTTATTTTATCTCTAAACATTATTTTCTCCTAATATACAATCATGAACTAATGCCTTCATTATTATAACTTCATTTTCTAGTTTTTTAACTTCTTTATGATTAGAAGTTTTTCCTTCATGATCTATAAAAGTAAATCTTGGTATGATATTAGTTTTAACAACATTACTATTTCTTCCTGTTATTAAGGGTTTTTCTTTGATATCTAATTTCCATTCTTCTGGTATTTCAAAGTCTGTTAGTATTTCTTGTTTTATTATTTATCCAAGTTCCTTAAAACTTTTATCTATTTCTATAAATTCATTTTGTCCATGCATTGACCTATTATGACTATTTGTTAAAGAATATACCATTAGATAATGTATTGAAAATGAATGATTTCTTTCTTTCATTAAATCTCCTCTTTCAAATTCATAAACTAGATTTAATACTTGATTTAGATTTTTATCATATATATTTATAGCAAATCTAGGGTATACTGTAAATTTTAGATTTTGGTATCCTAAATTATTATGGATTATTCCCAATAAGGTATCTTGTCTATTTATTATTATGTTATCTAATAATGTTATTTTTATCGGTGTATCTATTCCTTCTCTAAAATGAGCTTTTATTAATATTTGAATTCTTCCTAAATGGATGTATCCAATTTTTTCTTTATCTTTATGAGGAATTTTTGATAATTTGTTTAATATAGTTTCTTTATCAATTAATGGTATATTATATCTCAATTTTGCATCTGTAATTTTAATACTCATTTCTTTAATACTTATGCCATAATAGATTATATTTTTCTAGGGAATAATTTTCTTAAAAAAATGATGAGTCTTTAAATTCATCTCATTCTTTAAGATTTAACTTTGTTTTTTAAATTTCTTCAAATTTCTTTTTATTTATTACTATTTCTCCTATTATTTCTTGGTTTATTTTTTTTAAAACTTTAAGGGTATTTTTTATAACTGTTAAATTTAACTTTCGTTATGTTTTCAGGGATATTTTTAAATTTTTTGAAAATTTGAAAATATTTATAAAGATTTATTAAACCTTAAAAGTATTTTTGATTTTTTTTATATACGGAACATGGTACCTTATCGAGCAATAGAATTGAAGTTCAAATCGTTTTATGAGTTCCTGTCCATAAACCCGAGTATATAACTATTTCATTTTTAGACTAAACAGAAATTAGTAATCAATTAAAGTAATTGCATGAAAAAAAAATGCCAAAATTAGATTTACCGCTCTAGGGATAAACTTAAAAATAAAATAAACTTAAATAACATATTTTTATTAAATAAAAAAATTATTATACAAATAAAATTTAAACTTAAATTCATAATAATATAAATAAAGCGTCATACTATTTTATCACAACTCAATCCTACTTACTTTTAATAATAAAATCTTATAAAAATTTAAGTTAATATAATTTCATGTTAATATAAATTATTTAATATTATGGATATCATTTATATGATATAATTATATTAAATTATCAAAATGATTAGTCATAAAGATACACCTATTAAAATTTTTAATCAACAAATAATTTAAAAGTGAAATGTATAAATACAAGTGTAAATTCAAGCGCATAAACTTAACAATATTTCATTAAAAAATCAACAAAGTGTATAGAAAAAAACCCGGTGTACTGACTACTATATTTAAATTAATTAAAATTAATAGCATATATTATGTTATTATCGTATAAACCTTAACACATAAGTAGAACAAACAAATTTATATATAAAGATGGAGTAAATTTAACAAATAATTCATAATTTTTTTTTCTTGTAAATCTACGGATCCTTGAACCGTTGATCTTTACTACAAGTCTAAAACCAACAGGACACGAGGACTTGTATAATTAAGAGTCTAATATTGAAACTTTAGTACTTACCTCAAAAGTTTGACCTAAAGTTTATTTTTATAGATGTGATTTATTTCTTTGACTTTTAAATTTAAAAGAAAACTAAAAAAGGCAAAGAAATTATCTATAAGAGACAAACTTTTTACTATAAAAAATCAATTTATCATAATTGTATGCATACATAAATTCAAATGATAAAATATAATTAGTTAATGTTTTAACAATCATTTTATCATTTAACATCCCAACTTTACACTTAGCAATTTTTTTCCTTTCAAAATAATGTTGCACTAAGTCTGCATGATCCACTCTCCCTTCGGCAATCTCATCCTCTATTTGAGTTTCTCCCATCAATCTCTGTTAGATTCTCTCAATTTCTTAAGCTATTGTGCTTACCCAATTTGAGAATTAGATTCTGATTTTTTATTTTGCTATTTTGTTTCTATTTTGATTGTTTCCTTGTTCTGTTTTCTATATTGGATGTAGTAAACTATTTAGGAATGGATAGCTCTGTTTTTTTATGTAATTTTTTTGATAGCAATTTTTATTGGTTTGTTTTGTGTCTTGTCTGTTTTGTTGCTGCTGGATCTACAGTAAAGGCTAGCAATACTTTCTTATCTAAGAATTTAGTGTCTACTGGATAGCGAAGCTTGATTTGATAGTTATGTGTGATACCCTTAAACTCCCCTTCTGATAGCATAAACTATTATGGATAGGGACTGATTTTTGAAAGCCATTGGTTTGTTTAGTTTGCTAGTAAAAATGGTTGTAATATTTCTTCAATATTAATGAAATCTATCTTTTGGGAAAAGAAAAAAAAATTACACTCACTAATAATTATATATTATTTATTGCATATAACAACTTAAAAATATAGGTAGAGAATATTTTTTCTGGCCACTTTGCTTAATTCAATTTAAATGGCTTTAAATTTTCTTGGGTGTTATAGCTTTTTTTCTAGGCTTAAGCCTGGTAAATTAGAGAAATAATATAAATGACTCCAATTATATATATTATACATTGATATTAATTATATAAATATATATCGTTAAAATATGGCACAAAAATCCTTAGTCAAAAACCCATTAATCTCGTCTTTATATATATATATATATATATATATATATGTGTGTGTGTGTTTTGTTTCTGCCAGAAGAACTAAGCAGCCAGAGAAAACAGTTAAAGCAGAAGACAGTAAAGCGACTCATACTCACAACAGTTCACTCTCACCAGGACGTTCGCTGCATTTGTTTGCTATCGCCCAGCTGCTCGTCGTCATCTTCATCTTCCAACATGAACTGGGTTGAGGAAATTGGAGAAGAACAAAAAAAAAAAAAGGAAGAAGCTTAGAGATAGTAGCAACCTTGGTGTTTAAATATGAAGCAGAAATTGTTATTATTTATAAGTTAATATTTGATTAAATAATAAATTTGTTAATTTATATTGCTGTATATTATAAGTATATTAAAGGGGTTTATTTTTTGCAAGAGAATTTAAGTTTTGATATATTTTGTGAAGCTCTCTAAAGATGATGTTTGTATCTCCATTTAATTATTAGTAGATTTTCTTCGGTATGCCATCGTTAGTAGACTAAATTTTTTCATATTAAAAAGTTGAACTACTTAAATCATTGTGTCATTTATTTTTTTTACTGTTTATTATGTTACTATTACCCATAATTATATATTTGTGCAACTAAATTGGACCCAAAATTCGTTTCGGCAAGTATTAATTTATAACAAATTGGTATCAGAGCATTGGGTTATTCTGTTATTTATTATAACTGGTCAAGTTTTCTCTTTCGGGTTTATTTTGAGCTTCTGGTTATCTGGTTTGTTTCATATTTAATGGGTTGTGCATCTATTTATTTAATATAGGGTTTTCTATCATGTCGTCAAAATACAAAATTGAGAAATTCAATGGTATAAATGATTTCAATCTATGGCGAATGAAGATGAGGGCCGTATTAGTTAAAGAATGGCTCATCAAGACACTTGAAGGCAAGGATAAATTACCAAAAAAAATGACTGATGAAGAAAAAGATGCATTGATAGAAAATGCTCTTAGTTCAATTCATTTATTCTTGTTTGATTAGGTACTACGTGAGGTTGGTGAAGAGGAATCTTCCACTAGATTATGACTTAAATTTGAGAATTTGTATATGATCAAGTCTTTGACAAGTCGATTATATTTGAAGTAACATTTGTATACAATCAGAATGTCAAAAGGTACACCTTTACACGATCACCTTGATGAATTTACTAAAATTATTCGTGATCTAAAAAATTGTGGTATTAAGAATGATGATGAGGATGAGGCATTAGTTCTATTATGTTCTTTACCTCATTCATTTGAACATTTTGTTGATACCATACTATATGAGCGAGACACTATTTCTTTGGAAGATGTCAAAGCAGCTT
Organism: Hippophae rhamnoides; assembly: GCA_033030585.1. NCBI lineage: Eukaryota > Viridiplantae > Streptophyta > Magnoliopsida > Rosales > Elaeagnaceae > Hippophae > Hippophae rhamnoides. The sequence goes on from CM065428.1 coordinate 45,854,178, forward strand.
TGAATTTCAAAGAGTTGAAGAAAAAGGTGTCTACAAGCAACAATGATAATAGAAGTGGTTTATTTGTAAGAGGTAGAAATCAAGAAAAATGCACAAGCAATAATAGAGACAAGTCTAGATCCAAATCTAGAAAAAGAAAAGATAAATGCAACTATTACCATGAGAAAGGGCACTAGAAAGTAAATTGTCCGAAACTCAAAGGTAAAGAAAAATCTACCACAATGTCTTCTATTACTAATGATGTTGCTGGTGGTTCCAATGGTGAAAATGTTCTATCAGTATCTATTGGTTCTCCTGAAGATGTTTAGATTCTTAATTCAGGTTGCACTTACCATATGTGCCCTGTAGAGACTGGTTTGCTTCTTATCAGTCTATTGATGTGGGTGTTGTCTTGATGGGAAACAATGTCCTTCAAGGTTGTTGGTATTGGTACTATCCGAATTAAGATGCATGGTGGTATTGTTAGGACTTTGAAAGATGTTCGTCATGTTCTAGATTTGAAAAAGAACTTGATATCTTTAGATACTCTTGATTCACAAGGCTACAAGTATATAGCTAAAGGTGGAGTTTTAAGAGTTAGTCAGGATGCTCTCGTTGCTATTAAAAGGCAATTGTCAAGTGGTATTTATGTGCTTCAGGGTAGCACTGTTAGTTATTGGCAGTGTTTCAGTTTCATCCTCATCAAATCAAGATTCAAATACTACTCAATTATGGCATATACGGATAGGGCATATGAGTGAGGCAAGGATGTCTATTTTAAGAAAACAGGATTTGCTTGATGGTCAAAAAATAGGGAAGCTTGATTTTTATGAGCATTGTGTCTATGAAAAACATCGTAGGGTCAAGTTCAATATAGCCATCCATAAATGAAAGGTACTGTTGATTATATTTATTCAGATCTTTGGGTTCTTCTCGTGTTATGTCTAAGGGTGGTGCCCGGTATATGTTAACTTTTATTGATGATTTTTCTCGTCATGTTTAGGTGTATTTTTTGAAGAATAAGAATGATGCATTCTCAAAATTTGTAAAATTCAAGGCTTGTATAGAAAATCAAATAGGAAAGAAAATCATGCATTTAAGGACTAACAATGGTTTGGAATTTTGTGAAAGTCAGTTTAATGAGTTTTGTGAAAGAAATGACATAGTGAGACATCACACTGTGTGTCATACTCCACAGCAAAATGGAGTTGCAGAACGTATGAATAGGATTCTATTAGAAAGATCTCGTTGTATGCTCTTTCAAGCTGACTTGGATAAATCCTTTTGGGTTGAAGCTTGTAACCATGCCTACTATTTGGTGAATTGGTTTCCATCAACTACAATTGAGTTGAAGACTCTGTTTAAGGTATTCTCTATTACTCCTACTAATTATTATGATTTGAAAGTTTTTGATTGTCCTGCTTATACTCATGTTAATGATGATAAACTTGAGCCTAGGGCATTGAAATGCATATTTTTGGGGTATCCTTCTAGGGTGAAGGGTTATAGATTATGGTGTATTGAACCTAAGTCTCCTAAATTTTTGATTAGTAGAGATGTTAAGATTGATGATTTTTTTCATGTTAGAAAAGAAAAAAGAATATATTGTTGCAGGTAAAGACCACAATGTTAGTGAGCAGGTGGAGCTTGAGAGTGGAGCTTCTAATCAAGTGCAAAAGGGAACTTTAGATCAGCCATCTGTGGATAAGATAGATGATTTTGTTCATGATGTAGCAAAAAATCAACACGAGCAACCATATAGTATCTCTAAGGGTAAAGGAATAAGAGAGATTCAACGCCCTCAAAGGTACGCAGATATAGACTTAGTTTCTTTTGCATTATCTGTGGTAGAGTCTATTGAGGTGCATGAACCTTCTAGTTATTATGAATTGTCACTTGTGATGAGTCTGATCAATGGCTAGTTCCTATAAATGAAGAGATTGAATCACTTCATAAGAATCATACTTGGAAATTGGTGAAACCGCCTAAGGATCAAAAGATTGTTGGAAACAAATGGGTCCTCAAGAAAAAAGAAGGTATACCTGAGGTTGAAGCAACTAAGTTCAAGGCATGTGTTGTTGCAAAGGGTTATTGTTAGAAGAAAGGGTATTGACTTCAATGAAGTATTTTCACCTATTATGAAACATAGCTCTATTCGTGCGTTGCTTGCTATGGTTGCTTTGTTTGACATGGTATTAGAATAGCTTGATGCCAAGACAACCTTCTTACATAGTGAGCTGGAGGAACAAATATGTATGCATCAATTAGAGGGGTTTGTTGTTCCAGGTAAGGAAGATCATGTTTTTTTATTGAAAAAGTCTTTATATGGGCTGAAGCAATCTCTTAGGCAGTGGTATAAGCGATTTGATTCTTTTATGATTGATCATGGTTACTCTATAAGTGATTATGATAGTTGTGCTTATCATAAAAGATTTCATGATGGTTCATTTGTCTATTTGTTGTTTTATGTTGATGACATACTCATTGCTTCTAAAAATAAGTTTGAGGTTCAGAAATTAAAGTCTTAACTTAGTGGTGAGTTTGAGATGAAATATTTGGGTGCACTAAAGAAAATTTTGGGCATGGAAATTTACAGGGATAGATAAGCAGGCAAGCTTTATTTGACTCAAAAAAGCTATATTGAAAAAGTTCTTAAACAGTTTGGTATGAAAGATTCTAAACTTGTGAGTACGCCGTTAGCTGCACATTTTTGGATTTCTTTGGATTTGTCACCACAGTCAAAAGAAGAAGAACAGTACATGTCCCAGGTTCCATATGCTAATGTCGTTGGTAGTTTGATGTACGCTATGATTTGTAATCGTCCAGACGTTTCACATGCAGTTAATGTTATCAGTAGATATATAGATAATCCTAGTAAGGGTCATTGGCAAGCAGTGAAATGGATACTTCAGTATTTGAGAGGCACATCTAATTTTGGTTTGGTATATGATGGAAGTTCTAATACTAGTTGTAGTATTATTGGTTATATGGACTCCGATTATGCTGGTGATTTGGATAGAAGAAGATCTCTGACAGGTTATGTCTTCAATCTTTCTCATTGTGCCATTAGTTGGAAGGCTACTTTACAGTTTACAATTGTTTTGTCTACGATAGAGGCAGAATATATGCAGCAGTAAAAGAAGTCATTTGACTTAGAGGTTTGGTTTGTGATTTGGGTTTATAGCAGGATACTTCTACTATATTTTGTGATAGTCAGAGTGCGATACATTTGACCAAAAATACTATGTATCATGAAAGAACCAAACACATTGATGTCAGGTATCACTTCGTTAGTGACATTATGTCTTAAGGTACTATTGTTGTCAATAAGATAGTCACTACAGAGAATCCAGCTGATATGTTAACCAAACTAGTTGCATTTAACAAGTTCAAGCATTTTTTTAACTTGATTGATGTTTGCAGAAGATAATCACCATTCGAAGCTTTGGACGATAGTTATTTGGTAATCCGAAGAATTTCATATTTGAAGAACTTGTTTACATTTTTGAACCAAGGTGGAGATTTGTTAAATTATGACCCAAAAATCCTTAAGCCCAAAACCCATTTATCTCATTAAACCTTTGGCTTTCTTTTATATATATATATGTTTTGTTTTTGCCAAAAGAACTAAGCAGCCAGAGAAAATAGTGAAAGTAGAGAGCTGTCGAACAGTGAAGAAACTTCCATTCGTCTCCGACCACCAATAGCTTCTCCTTCCACCAGTGACTCATACTTATACTCACAGCAGCGAACATCCTAGTAAGAGTACAAAAGAAAAATTACTCTCATCAGGACGTTCGTTGCATCTATTTTCTGTCGCCCAACTACTCGTCATCATCTTCATCTTCCAACATGAATTAGGTTGAGGAAATTGGAGAAGAACAAAAGAAAAAGGAAGCAACATAATGATAGTAGCAACCATGGTGTTGAAATCTGAAGCAGAAGGTGTTGTTATTATTTATATGGTAATATTTTATTAAATAGCAAGTTTATTAATTTATCTGTATATTACCAATATATTAAATGATGGTTATTTTTTTAAGAGTATTTAGGTTTTGGTAAATTTTATGAAGTTCTCTGAAGATTGGTGTTTGTATCTTCATTTGATTATTAGTGTATTTTTCTTGGTATACTGTCATAAATGAAGTAGACTTTTTCACATTAAAAAGTTGAACCATTTAAATTATTATGTACCATTTATTTTGTTTATTGTTTATTATTTTACTATTATCCATAATTATATATTTATGCAATCAAATTAAAACCGACTTTCGTTTTTATAAGTATTAATTTATCTAATATATAACTATTGGACTTTCCAATCCATTACATGAGTACAACCTTGCTTTTAATCATTATGTAATATGAATTTAATGTACAAATTATATGAATTTTGTACACAGTTATAAGATGCTAGCATTTTATTGAATTCCGTTTTATCACTATATAATTATTCGTTTTACATGTATTCATTCATATAATATTTAAGAAAATCAATTTTAAAATATTTCAATGAGTAATAACATAGAAAGAAAATAACATTTTAATCGATTGTTTTTTCAAGTAGGATGAGTTTTGGTTTGACTTTATTCTTCACTATTAATTTTTCTCTATATTATTTGGTGTATCACTTTTCTTTTTTGGTTTGGTTGGATTTTTTATTTTTCATGTATTTGATGGGTCAAAATAAATAGCAATTTTTTTTCTTTTACTTCAAATAACAAAATTCATTATGTGTGTGGGGGCTGAGATTTGACCCATAAATTTTTAGATAATGAGATCAAAACTTTACCAATAGTATTATAAAAATATGGATTAAATAGCAATATTTTAAAGAAGAAACACTAAAAAAAGAGGTATAAATAGTTGTACGATGTTCTTTAAAGTACCGACTATGGTGTATTTTGTATGCTTATTATATATATACCTTATTAGACAACATGTCCGACTTTTTGTTCTTAAGAATATGTATAAAAAACAGAAAGCAAGTTTGAGCCTTATCTTTTTTATTATATATATTTTTTTTCATATGACTTAGAAGGTATAACTTTTAAAGTTATGATAACTTAAAAGCTATCACATTAAGTATTAAATTTTCATTTATTTCGTAAGCATCTTAATGCTTATAATCATGCCGTACTCATCGTTAGTGCTCGAGACTTTTCCATTTCATTCAAACAAAATGATCTAATTGCATTTTTTTTTTACTTCATTATTGAAGCTTAGGCATTTCCTGACAGGAAAATAGAAATTGATGGTTCTTGGACCAAGTTAATGAGATGTTCTAGAGCCACCAATAATTCCTCAAAATAAGATTAATTCGAACGCAAAAAAAAAAAACGATTTGACTCTCCAGTCTCCTGAAGAAAAATTGGCAAACTATTAATTTAAATTTATGAGTAAGTTTACCGTAAAGATCAATAAGCTTAAATTTATGAGTAAGTTAACTACAATAAAATCAATAAGCTTTTGTTTAACTTGAATCCAAAAATTACATTGCCGTATACTTATTCCAGACATTTTAAAAATTATGAAGCATTCAAAAGCTTCTTATTACAATATGTAGCTAAAACTAACAAACAATGTTCAACTTATAGAATTATCCTAGCTACATAAGATGTGATTCAAATAACAAAAATAATGAGTAGAAATAACAACAAAGGATGAATACCTCTACGTTGTAACACAGATAAAAGAGATGCAGATACTGGGATTAAGTCTAATTTGTTGATGCTTATTTCTTTACCCTATCTAAGTTTTTCTTGTTGGGCTCGAAAACATATTTAATCAATGAATCCTTGATTGAAAGCAATTCAGGGAACTCATTCTTCAACTTTGATGCATCCATTTCATTGTTGCTCCGAGGAGCAACAATGACTTTTGCTTGTTCTTCTAGTGTAAAGTTCATCCACTTGAAACTGGGATCAATGTAGTTCTTGTACATTTCCAGTATCTCATTGTGACTCACCACACCAGGGTTTGTAAAGTTCCATATTCCCCTGCAGTTCCTCTTGGCCATCTCAACAGAAAGAGGAAGAAGCTCGTCCAAGACAGTCATGCTGTTTGGAATGTCAACAACTTTGTTATAACGTGCAATCTTCGTAATAAAGTTGCGTGGATTACTGAGATCAGATGATATAGGCATTCGAACTCTAAGGGTGCAGACATTGTCATATTCCTTGAGAAGTTCTTCAACCTGGCACAGAAATTGGTATCATCTCATACTGCTATTAATATATAAACCTTCTAAAACTTGGAAACAAGAGAGGAAACAGATGTGTGGAGGATTTACCATGGCTTTAGTTTTGGAGTAAAATGATCCAGTGAAGTTAGGATTGTCTTCTTCCTTAAACCCAATTCTCGAACCAATTGGATGTGCAGAATCGTACTCAAAAATACAACCAGTGGCATAATTCATCATTAGTAGGCCATGCTCTCTACAGACATCTGCCAAAGTTAAGGTACCAACAACATTGGTCCGAATTGTCTCAGGTTTATGAGTTTCACACCAGTCCACATTGGGCCTACCTGTCACTCCAGCTGCATTGAAAACATGGGTTGGTTTAATAGTCTGAATATCTGCCAAGATTTGTGCTCGGTCCTCCAACCGTCCTCTTCCATATTCAAAAGGTATCCCTTGCTTCACAGAAATTTTCCCTAGAAGACCTCCAATCCACCCTGTTCTTCCATAAATCAGAAACTTCAAGGAAGACTTTTGAGCAGGTGGATTGTTCTTAGCAACTGGAACAACCATATGACTCTGAGTAGAATTGCCCACAGAATGAGAGGAATCCAGATTGCTAATGTCAGGCCCATCAAGTTTTCCTTCAATACCAGGCACCATTAGCATTTTCGGATGAGGTAACAGTGCTCCAGAAACATCTCCCCACCAATCAGGATTATTGACATACCAATTCATGGTCTTCTTTAGACCCTCCTCCCATGAAGTTCTTTCAAACCAACCCAAGTTTTTCAGCTTTTGATCATCCAAAAAGTATCTCTGGTCATTAAATGGTCTATTCTCCACAAACTTAATTTGTGTATCTGGGTTCAAAGAGAAAAGTTTGCAGATTCCCCTGGCCACGTCAATCACCCTCCTTTCTTTCGTTGTTCCAATATTGTAAACATGGCCAACCTCACCCCTATGAAGAATCACTTCGAATGCCTCTGCTACATCTTCACAGTAGAGATAGCTCCTAACATTTGATCCATCTCCATGAATAGGAAGAGGCTTTCCTTTCATAGCCAACAGAATAAATTTTGGAATCAGCTTTTCCGGGAACTGTTTCGGCCCATATACGTTGTTTCCTCTAGTTGTTATCACAGAAAGTTCATATGATCGTCCATATGCCATAACAAGCATTTCTGCCCCAGCTTTTGTAGCAGAATATGGGTTTGTGGGTAGAAGCTGGGAAGCCTCATGGTTTCCAACCACGGCATCTTCATCTGTCTCTCCATAAACTTCATCTGTGCTGACATGTATAAATCTTCTGATCTGCCCAGTAGTTTTGCAGGCTTCTAAAAGAACATGGGTGCCATATATGTTGTTTTTAGTAAACTCGAAGCTGTTGCCAAAAAAGTTGTCAACATAGGTCTGGGCTGCAAAATGCATTATTGTATCAATGGATTCAGTAAGAAGTATAAAATTGACCAAGTCAGTACTGCCAATATCTCCCTTGATGAACTTAAATTTTGGGGATGATCTTGAAGGAAACAGGTTCTTCAAATTTGAACAATAATCAAGCTTGTCAAGGACAACAATCTTGTATTCAGGGTAGTTCCGGATAAGCCGGTTGCAGACATGGGAGGCAATAAAACCAGCAGCTCCAGTAATAAGGATGTTCTTTGGCTTGTATGAGGTAGCCATGTCCAAACCTCTTCTACATAGTCCATATATACATATATATAAAAAATCTCAAAACTACAGATATAAGAAGTGTTCATAGAATGTAGAGGGGCAGCATATCTCATAATTTAAAGATGATGATCATCAATAAGAAAATCAAAATGACATAAAATTTCTAATATTTTCAAGAGATGTTCCTTGATGTGCAGAGACATTAATAACCAAACATAAGGCAATAATCTAACAAGTTTAACCAAGTAAATTCTGTTCAGCTCTTCCAAGAAAATTACTGTCAACATAAATTTTCTTATTTTTATAAATCATATGGAAATGGAACTTTCAACTATAACAGTTGACAAAAGGACCCTTTTCACACCAGAAAGATCAGGACTCCATGGTGTTAAAGTACAAAATGATTATGGCCCCAACTCCAAATAGTTTGAACTTTTGGGAGGAATGGTTTATAACAAACTTTAAAATGAGTATCAAATCTAGACATCCTGTGTTCAAACACCAGTAACGTCAAATTGTTGAATTTTAAGTGTTAGCTAGCATGTTACAGAGAGCTCACATTTGAGAGAGAGTGCTAGATATATAAAATGATTGTTGATCTATCTCCTAATTGTTGAGTCCCACATCGACCAGGGATGCCAACAAAGTGCTGGTTATTAGTCTGGTTCAACCCTTTTCCTGATAATCGCGTTTTGAGGGAAAGCTTTGGTTGCCCAGCTTTCAATTTGGTATCAGAGCAGGTCCCTGGGGTCAACTGATGAGTCCCCTCTCGCACACTGGCACTCGGGTCTGATAGAGCTATATTCTCCCATCCGATGTGAGTTAGGGTGTTGAGTCACACATCAACCAGGGATGTCAGCAAAGTGCTGGTTAGTTTCTAACAAACTCTAACACATCGTCAGCAATTTAAAATTTTAAAAGTATAAAATTTTCTCAACACACCTCAATAGGAAAAGGGAAAGAATAACTAGCAATTAAGAGGCTGCCTTTCTCGTACATATAACAAAATCAACAATGATTTGATGTAACGTTAAAATGACAAGCATTGTCTTAAGGTACATTCAAGTAGAGAACATACAAGATAGTTTGAGAAAAAGGAGATACAACAAGCCATATATTAACAAGGAAACCATGATTCTGATCAGCATGAACTTTCACAATGAATCCATTGTTATTCCTAACTTCATAATCCTAATCAGACAAACTCTTCCACAAGTACATTCAATTTTTCGGAGAAGCAAACAGAACCCACGAACAAATAGCACAATTCTCCTAAAATGTAAAAGCTACCTAGCAGATCGATGACAAAAGAAGCCAAAAACTCAACCAGATACCACTCCATTTAGGTTTCACTCGTTGCACATGTTTCACTAATCAATCAAGCAAATATAAAAACAGTTACACACACTCGAGTACAAGCATTAACCATCAAGTTCGTAGATTTCAATCTTTAAAATGGTTCATTTAAATCCAAAATTAAGCATAAATTAAGCAAATATCAAACAACATATTAAGCAATAATATGCATTCAAATCACATTTGAAACGTATAAAGCGAAGAAAAAAGCTTACAGAAAGTTACGGGTTCAAGTAGCAGAAGAACTGGATTTTGAAACCCAGACTCCAGGAACCGAGAAAAAATATTAAAGAGAGAACTCCAGACAGAAAATGTGAGCCTGAGAGAAAGAGAGAGATCTGTGGCGATGCTAGTTAATTTTGGAGCGGTATATATAAATACGCACCTGACTAGGGATGGCAAAAAAAAACCGCGGCTTCGGTTTTTAACCATGTAATTTCGAGGATGGATTCGATTTCGGGTAAAAACCGAAGATAAATACGCGGGTACGGTTTGGTTACGGTTATACTAAAAACCGTATCCGCCCATACTCGAAATTAATTATATTTATTGAAAAAAATTGGCTCCAGGAGGTAGTTATTATAATGGACCATTCAGATATGAACACGTTATTATTACGATTTCAGAGAAGTGGTAAAGTAGTGAGCAAACATCGTAGAGACTCAAAGAAAACACATTGGAAGCTTTGAAGGTACTCAAGATCATGGCTAATATTCATAAATAAGGTATAAGTTTATATATTTAATATATATTATATTTTATTAACACTTGTTTTATGTATTATATATTAATTATTTAATTATGTATTTAAATATTTTATAATTTATTCAGATATGGTATCTCCTGGTTCATCCGCTTTCACTATTAATATTGCAGAAGATGATGTTGAGGTAAAAAATTTACATTATTGATTAATCAATTTATTATTTTTGGTTTATAAAAGTTTATTTATATGTTTGATTTGTGCAAAAAATGCGTACAGTTGATGATGAATAATTAGAAGAAATACATTTTGATTTATTGTAATCGAAGTTTTCTTAAATTTATTTAATTAGATTTCAATATTTGTATTAGTTTATAATATTTTATTTATATCTTGTGTTTCTTGTTTATATCATTATATGTATTTAATCTTATCTAGATTCATAGAAATATATATTATTAAATGTTAAATTTTTTATCATAAATTCAAAATAACAAATTCAATATCAATCATTTGTTTTGGTTGAATTATATTGTTAAAGAGTACTCAATTGAATAGGATTTTGAAAACCGGTTTTTTTGGTTTTTTTTCAATAACTATCCCGAACTGTTAACCACGGTAAAAATCGCCCCGAACCGCAATCTGCCAAGGTTTTGGGACAGATTTTATAATTCGGTTCAGGAACGGTTATATCTTTTACGTATTAAAGTCTGTAAATTTTTCAAAAAAATAACAATAATATTCAATATTTACAATATTTTTATAAATATTTTCCACCTTTTAAAAATATCAAAAATATTTTTTATTAAAAATAATGATTATTTAATAATATTTTTTAAAAAATGATGTCTTTAATTTTAAATTAAGTTATATAATTAATAATAATATTAAACTAATATAAAAAATATTAATATTTTATTTAAATATCATAAAACAAATTATAATATATATATATGTTTTATTAATTAAAAAAATACATTTAACTCAAATACAATGATAAAATTATTTTTTTGAATTTTAAAAATAATTTAATTAATTTTCAATCAATAAATATCAAAATAAGAAAAAAGATTAAATGATGTAAAAAAATAAAAATATTCTAAAAAAATTAGCGATGAGATAGAAAGGAAGAGTAACTAGCGATAAATAAAATCAAAAACTTTAAACTAATTTTTTAAGATTTTTTAATTTAAATAAGTTTTTATATTTTCGTACGTTTCATGAGAATTTTAGTTTTTAACCATAGAAACATAGGAAATATTTAATATTTTTTTATTTTGTTATAATTTTTAAAGGATATCTAAGAGATTTAAAAAAATTGAAAATATATATGGGAGAAAATATATTAAAAAATTAAAAATTGTTCTTAACGTGACTATTTGTGATATTATCACTATATTAATCAATTTTTCAAATAATAAATGCAAAAGACAAACATTAAGGATATAAATGATTTTTTTTTCTAATTTTTCAATTTGTATTTTTTAATAATAAAAAATAATATTAAATAATTATATATCATAATTATATTATAATTATAATTAATACAATCGTTTTTAATTAAATATATTTATATGAATTGGAAAGCATAATATTAAATTTATTACTTATAATTTATTTTAATACTTAAAACTTTTCGGATATTTTATATGAAATTTATCAAATATAATATATATATATATATATATTATTAAATTATATTTTATTTTATTTTATTTTTATCATTAAATTATAAAAGTATTTTATTTATATAATTATTTTAATTTTTTATGTATTAAATTATTAAAAATAAATAAATAAAAATTATAAAATTTAGTGTTCATCAACTTTCTAAACAAATAATCACTCTATGAAAAATTATAACCTATCTAAAATTTACCGTATATGTGAATAAAAACGTGTCCCAAGTTTCAATATTGACTATGAATCATAAAAACTAATTATTAATAATTATTATTTCAGTATTAAAATTTTCATTTGGTCATTAATTACACACGTAAAGTCATCGTCCATGGAAGCGATCAAACACCAAAAGATAATTATTTGTATCATGCTAATTTAGCTGAGGGTATAAGGTGTCTTAAGATATTCACGTAAGTTCAAGGGATAAAGCGTTATGCTCAAGTTAGTTTTTGATTAGACAAGACAACACATTCTTAACATGTGCGTGATTTACTCACCTCAGTTCTCGAATCCATAACCTAACACTTAAGTAGACCTTGAGAATAAATATTGAGACTTAATATTTTATAGAGAAAGGTTATAGAGATGTACGTAAAGAGCTTAATGTGTGGATCCACATGAATGATCTATTTATTTATAGCATATTTATGGGTACAAGTGTCACTTATACAGTGTACATACTTGACTACATGTTAGGGGACATGTTAGCCTAAAGTATAATGTATCAAAGATCTAGATCAAGCATAAATCATGATGTCAACGAGCTCGTATTATACTCGAACTCGTACAATATGTCAACGAATTCGTACTATATTCAAGTTTATGTTGTTCTTGAGCTTAGTCTATATAAAGTTCGATCTGACATCGTGACATGATCAACATAAATCTCAATTTGACATTAAACATGGGTAGATTACAAGGTTTGATTTTTGGATAGATATGAATATTTAAATAATAATATTAAAGAGACAAAAAGAAAGAAATATATGTAAATTTATTTTTACATTCATATTATATATAAATTTTATTGTAAGTTGATATTGTTTAAAAAATTAAATTATTTTAATAATTTTTAAATAATTATATATAAGATTAAATAATATTAATAATTTTTATTATTAATAAAATAAATAAGTTTCATCGAAACTAAGAATAATTTAAAGAAAAACATAAACATAAGGTGCAGACAAGACAGGCAAAAGGGTCCAACTTCCACACATGATGGTGATGGTAACTTTCTTTTCCCCTTCCCTCCGATGTCTCTAATGGACAACACATGCTCACCAAAGAAGTTAGTTCAATAAAATTGATTAGAAGTTATTATTTCTTTAAAAACCAATAATAAAGAAGATAAATTTAATCATTTTTTTTATTTTTAAGGATTAATAAATAAAAAATTAATAGAATAAAATGAATAAATTATTTTTATCTTTATAAAAATAATTCAAAATTTAATTTGATGATACAAACTATATATATATATATAATTTAATGTATATTACATTGCAAGCAAATAGTAACTTTAAAATAATATTAATAAAAATATAAAATTTAATTATTATCTACTATTTATTTTAAAAAAATAATTATTTACAATATTACAATAATTCTATATCTTCTATATATAATATTACACCACATACATAATAATCTAAGTATCTGATTATTTGTTTCATCTAATAATTTGTGATCACAGATGACAATCATATCTAATGTTTTTAAAAATTACATTCATATAGTATACAAACAATAATTTTTTTAGTATATTTATAGAATTACTTTTATCTTTTTTTAGTATTTAATCTAAATCATTAAAATAAAAATACAATAAATAATAAAATAAAAATTAGTATCATAAAATATAATTCTATAAATCATGTTAATTATCATTAAATTTTTTAAAAAATTAAATCAAATTATTTTATTTATTATAAAAGTATTATTAAATTTCTTTTATTACAAACACAAAATTAAACTACTAAAAAATTATAAGTATAACATTGCCGTCTATAATATCTAAAAAATAGTCAACTTCTACGCAAGTTTCTCGTATGTGTAGTTAAAAATAAAATAAAATATAAAAAAATTTACTTAAATTTTTTTATTGTATTTACTTTCATTTTCATCGTCACCAAAAAAATTAGAACTAGAACACGAATTGACAGATTTGATTGATATTATTCTTCAACTAAGAGTATAACTAAAACATGATTTATGAAGAATTACGCAAAACACAAAACGATTTCTGCCCTAAATTTATTACCTCTTAGGGCTCTAAAGTTAAAAAAAAAAACAATTCCGGACGGTGCAAGCGTAGCAGTCGCTACCTCCTCCTTCAACTAATTCCTCGATCTTGTCCAAAATGTACGGAAGTCGAAGAGAAAGAAGATAAAAAAATATTAACTACTTTTTATGTTTATATATATAAGATAATTTATAAAAATATCAAAATATTATTAAATCTTGAGTATGTTTATAATATAAATATGTTAAATTATATATATTTTTAAAATTATAATTATGTTCATAACTTATTATTAATGATATAATTATATTTAAAGTTAAACATATTTTAACATTAAACTATCTAATACGTTGTTCGTATAAAAAATAAAATAAAATTTAAAAACTTTTACTTTTATTTTATTTTTAATTTTTTAACTCTACTTATAAACGGAGAACTAAGTAGTATTTTATTTGTAATTTTTAATCATTTGATAGTATATTTGTAAAAAAAATTAAAAAATAATAAAAATATTTTCTTTAAAACTTATATTTATAACAATAGTATCCATTATTTTTGTTTTTTTCATTTTTAATGTTAAAAAAAAGTTTATTATATCTTTATATTTTAAACGCTGTACAATTAAACGTCGTTTAAATTGAACCACGATCACGTAGATTTATTTAATGTTGAACATTATTTAATTAAACTTCGTTCAATGTTATTAAAGTATTATTTTTTCTAATTTTTTTAAAATAATTAATATTGCATTACATATCCAAGCCTTAACACGATTTAATTCCAATTTTTGCACCATTTTGATGCAAAATTCATTCTCTCAATTCCAAAACACTAAACATTACACTAAAAAATATTTTTTTATTTTTAATTAATTCCTTAATAATTATTATGTTGTACGTAGTAATTTCTTTTACTAATTTAGTATAATGTATTTAATTTTAATTTATTATATGTAATATAAAATTAAATAATATATTTTTTATATTTTTATTAAAAAAATAGTCCATGAATACTATTGTGATAAATGAACGTAATCGCACCAAATTTAATAAAATAATATTTCCTCGTATTATATTTGGTGCTAGGTTGGAGAAATATTTTTACTATCGTTTTTTAAATAGAATTATAAGATTTATTTATTTAAATAATGATATTATCATAATAAAAATGTATTAAATATTTATTTTATCTCAATTATTAATTACATATTTTACCACTATTTTTAAATAAATTTACTGTTAATGAAAATTTTATAATATTAATAACTTATATTATGATAATATTATTATTTATATGTTTTTTTTTCATTTTATATACATTTGAATTTTTTAACTAGTTTCGTTCCAACCTTCTTATAAGCTGTATCAAGTTAAAAATATCCTTTTTCAAGTTGCATGAAACAAATATTTTTTAAATATATTTCATTATATATTTTTTATAAAGATAAAGATAAGTAAATATTTATGTTAAAATTTCTAAATTAATGGATATAAGGAGATAAATAAATTATTTTAAAAATTATCAATTTTAAATTAATAAATTAATCACAACATGTAATAAAATTCTAAAATTAAATGCATAAATTAAAATATTAACACACGATATTTTTAAGTAAAAATAATTTAAGTCATAATAATAACTTAAAAATAAAATCACTACTCTATTAGACTACCTAATTTATCCATTATGAAAATTAAATATTTAAGTACAAACGGAGTCTTATACTATCCTAACACCAATAATGTCATAATATATTTTATTTATGAGCGCTTACTCTATTTTCACGACTTCTAAAATTAACGTGAGTGGATCCTGACTAACGTTTCAACTAACCCTTCACCAATTAAGCATGTTCACGAAATAACTTGTAAAATAATTAACACATAAACACAAGTTTTTGTGTATGTTCTAGATGGATTTCAATTACTAATAAATTCAACAAACAAATCAAGCAAAAAAATCTCTAACAAATCGTTACAATAAATTGAGACCACACATGTGATGAATTGGTAGAAATATGATATAATCCTAGAGAGAATAAGCTATACGATCACAAAAAATAATCAATAAAAACTATAAAATCATGAAAAATAAAAGAATGTAGTTTTTATATGCGTATAAGTTGTGTGATGTATTGTAAAAATAAACAATGAATTGTATTTATAAGAAAAAAATAAAACATTAATCATAGATTATTATAAAAAGATAATGATCCTTCAAATAAAATTATTAATAGTTATTGAGCAACTTTAACTATTATTGTTATATATTTTTCATCTGATATCTAATTAACTTGAATTAAGTTGCATTGCAAAGGTGACACAGTGTATTATAATCTTTCTTGAAATACAATATTTTCAATTCAAATGATTGGCAGGAGAAAAAGGGATCTCAATCTGCTTCTAAAAATCTGAAGTTTTAAGCAATATTTTATTAATGTGTTATAATCTTTATTGAAATAAAATATTTTCCATTCAAACAATTGCTAGGAAAAAAAAAGATCTCAATCTGTATCTAAAAATTTGAAATTTTAGGTAATATTTTAACTTATATTTTTTTTACTATATCTTAACCTATATTTTATGCTATATATCAATCTACATTTTGAACAATATCTTAGTTTATATCTTAGCAATAATAATTTGAACGACACAAATAATTCTAGATATTATTTATTGTATTAATAAATACATGAATATAATTTTAAGTGTGATAATATAGAGATTATATCTTAAGTGAAACTATCCAAAACTCATTTGTTTATTTTTCTTTACTTTAAGAATGTGATGACAAACCTAGAAACTAGTTTGAAGATACATATATTTTGTTTAAAAAAATCATTGACACTCACAAATACCTTACTTATATTATAAAATAACTTCTAGGACATTTGTTGATTTTGAATGATACATTTGATAAAGTAAATCACTCAAAGGATACACTTATAAAATTTGTGTAGACTATTATCTATATTGATATATTGTAATGGCACTAAAGTTTTTATTTTGTAACACACAAATTTAAAACTAAGGATTTGATCAATATGTATAAAATGTGTAATGTTATTTAAAAATAATATATATATTAGTCTTGTGTGTGAACTTAGATAACCATACATATGATAGTGTAATCATGAGTTTTTTAGACAGGATTAGATTGTATATTATTTTTGTATATAAAATTATAAATTAAAAACAACGAATTATAACTCAACAACATAGAATTCATTTAAATATATTGAAATTCTAATATCTAAATCTCATTTATAGGTGTATAAACTGTGTTGTATAAGAAATTTAATAATTATTATCGGCATAATTCATACTTATTTAAAATCGTTCCATAATTAGTATCTATATTTTTATGAAATAAGTAATTGTTATTATTTATTCATAATTATATACTTTATAAAACTCCTTAGTATATATTTGATGTACGACGGAAGTACGAATGCACCAATAATATGGAAGCATAAAAACTAAGAAAAATATGAACAAAGTTTAAACTAGTTAGACTCACTCTATACTAAGAAATTCTCATATTTGTGTTATGAAACAAATACAAGGAAACTGTTATCTAGGCAATCACTCTAGCAACTCTAGAGAAAGACTAGCCTAAATATATTCTTTTATTTCACGAATAAGAGGACTTCAACTTCCAAACGGAAGAAAGAAGAGTTATTCCTAAAAATTAGAAATGAGAAAAAAAAAGATAACTTCTTTAATATCACTAAGTTGATTATTTTCTAGGATGATTTATACAAGCATATGACTTAGCTATTTATAGTTAAAAAGTCCCTATAATAATTCATAAAGTTTATATATAGGACTCTAGTAATATACACACAAAAAAAAACTTTAAATAAAGGTTTCTATATAGGACTCTGATAGTACGTAAAAATTAGAACTCTAAACAAAAATCATAAATAAAATAAACTACTTTCTCTTTTCTAAGTTTGTCCTATATTATTCCCTTCCACTTATTTAAAACTTGTCTTTGAGTTTTCTTCAAATGAGAATGATAATACTTGTAGCATTCATGATATTTGAATATTTTTTATGGAGATAATTTTGAGATATGAGACTAACTCATATTGTAAAGATATTTCTTTTTCAAATTCTTCCTTCTAAATTTGTATGATCTCTAACATAAGTTTGTTGGCCTTAATAATATAATCATTTTTTGTGTTCGACCAAAACTATATCAGAAACCTCATTTTCAAAAGATTGCCCTTCTACTTTTAAAGCTTTAGGTGAGGCTTCTTTTTTTGGCTACTCATATTTAACATTGTGTTTAATCATCTTTTTCACTCGAGCAAGATCTTGATTTTGAGTTTTTCTATAATATTTTTGAATATGAGCTTCATTCATATTTTTGTTTAATAACGCCAATAATGCAAATAATTTATTAAGAGCTTAATTAACCTCTTGAAGAAATTCTTTAAATTCTTTTCGTGAAATACATTTATTATGCTCCATTGAATCCACATAAACCTATACTCCATTCTCTCAAGCTAAACTTGGCTTTGATATCGCCTGATGCAGAATGGAATCGTGAATGCACCAATAATATGGAAGCACTTAAAAACTAAGAAAAATATGAGTAAAATTTAGACTAGCTAGACTCACTTTCTCACAAAAGACCCTTGTATTTGTGTTATGAAACAAACACAAGAACATTGTTATCTAGGCAAGCACTCTAGAAAATCTAGAATATGACAAACCTAGTTATGTTATTTATCTTTAGATTAATACTCTAGCAACTCTAGAGAAGGGCTAGCCTAAAAATATTTTTCTATCTTACGAATAAAAGAACTTCAACTTTCAAACAAAAGAAAGAAGAGATAAAAATTCCTAAAAATTAGAAATGAGAAAAAAAGAAAGAAGATAACTTTTTTAATATTGTTAAGTTGATTATTTTTTAAGATGTCTTATAAAAAACATAGGGCTTAGCTATTTATAGTTGAAAAGTCCTTGAAATAGTTCATAAAGTTTATATGTATGACTCTAGTAATACACAAAAAAACTCTAAATAAATGTTTCTATATGGAACTCTAATAATACAAAAAAAATTAAAATTTTAAAGAAAACAAGTTATTACTTTGTTATAACTCTAAACAAAAATCATAAACAAAATAAATTATTTTCTCTTTTTTAATTTTGTCACGTATTAATATTCAATTGAGTTATTTTTTCTTTGAAAAGAATGCCATTATATGGAATAATATATTAATAAAATATAATATTTGATAGTGATGAGATTTTATGAATTAAAATAATTTAGAAAGAAAATAGAATACATGTTAAAAAAATTGTCATTAATGTTAATTAAAATCATATTTGATCGTAAAATCCTGATCAAAATTTAAAATAGAATACATGTTAAAAAAAGTCATAAATGTTAATTAAAATTACATTTGGTTGTATAAATTTTAAATTTTAAAGTAAAATTATCATTAATCAAATTTAAAGTAAAGTTATTATTATATGTATTAATATAAAATAATATCATGTTACATGGTATAATATAAATTACCTGACTTAATAGTGTGACTCACACGCCAATCTAATGAACGTTGAGTCAATCGATAAACATAATTGTTAAATAAATGGCCTAAAAAATAAATAACTCATAATATCCTGTAATTATTCTGAAGTGATAATTTTAAAAATATAACTCCGATTATATATTAAGTTTATTTCACAAATAAGTGATCAACATCGAATAAAGTTTCTCTCAAACATATACTTACATGACTTATAACTGATAATTGGAATCATAGGTTTATTAACCGATATAAACATAACACATGTACAATATCTATCATATTCTACTTCTTATTTATCACCATTACTCAAATTTATTTAAGTATCGAAGGACCAAAGAACATCATACTCGGTAGTGGTCTGAAGTCCTAATAATTGTTCCCTATTTACAATATTATAGAAGGAGAAATGCATCCCTTTTGAATGTTACCAAAATGGTATCAACAATATCTAATTTATGAAAATAAATTAATCTTAAAAATATTTTTCTTAATTAAAAGCCTAGAATATCTTTTTTCTACAAAAAAATTAAAAATGATAAAATTTATGAATATTATACCTTATTTGGTGTCATAATAGTTAAAATCTATTCAATACTTAATGAAAATAAGAATACACATCTCTCCTATATATATATATTTATTTAAATAAAAAATCACTATTTAATTTTATTTAGTTTTTTTTTAAATTAATTTCCAATTTCTGTATAACACAAAAATAATAAAATTAAATTGTTAATTTTAAAAAATAACTACATTAATTCAGCCAATTACCCTTATTTGTAATTCTTAAATCCAACATAATTTTGATCTCATCTTCACTTTCTTAGTCAATAATTACAGTTCATCTTTCTTTTTGTTTTTTTTCTTCGGGACACACGTTTCTATTTAAACTTAGGTAACGAGACCCCTTATGGTCATTTCCATAAAAAAATTAAAATTTTAGATTACTAATATTGTTATAATTATTTTTATTAATATTATAATAAAATTATATAAAATATCCATTTTATTCTTATTATTAATTATATCTTAATATTATTATTAATAAATAAAATATTATTAATAAATTTTTTATAACAAAAATAATAAAAATATTATTAATAAATTATTTTTATGAAAATTATTTATTTAAAATTTATTATACATTTGATTGACAATATTAAAAATAAATAAATAACATAATATGAAAATGTATGAATTCTTATATTTGGGTTGACTAATTATGTGATGCTTTTTGCCGATAACATTAAAATCGACGTAAACATTGATGAACAAAATCTGGGAAATATCAATTTTATAAATATTTATTTATTTTAAATTTTTTTAATTTTCTTAGTGTATAAATTATCTATAAAATTGATAAATATACTCTAAAATATATTAAAAAAATAATATTGTGTGATTTTTAAATATTATTCAAATTTTAAAAAATAAAATTAAACCTAAACATTATGTCACAATAATTTGATTTTTGAAAAAAACTAACCTAAAGCATAAAGATAATGATAGACATAGATTCAACGAATACTCATGTAATTTAATACATTTATAAACAGTGAAGATTAATGGATATTATAATTCAATAATTATACTTGATTATATTATTTAGGTTATTAAAGTTATAAATTGATATTTATTGATTTTGTCCTTTTGGTATAAAAATATCTTTAGACGAGACTCAAATTCTTTTATTTAATGTTAATTAACTAATATTCTTAGTTGGTCTTATTAATTAATTAAGTATTAAAATTTAGCTCTATTTTTAAGAAAATATCAAACCATTTAATCGTAGTTTTATGTGGAGTCGATTAATTAAACTTTATTCGAGTTGTTCAAATTAAATTTATGAATTTAACTATAATGGAGATGAGGTGCTATCCAAGTTGATGTTCACAAATATTCTACAAATATTCTCAAGATCCTATAGAAGAGATAGAATTGGAATATCAAATTGGATGACGGAATAAATTAGGAACCAATTTTTTTTGTTTTAGTTAATTATGAGCTTTTTATGTTTAGTTATTTTTATTTTAGTTAATTGTAAGCTTTTTTATTTTAAGTCTTAGTTTTTTATTTAATTGTGAGACTTTTATGTTTAACAAATTTTATTTTAATGAATTGTGAGCTTTTTAGTTTAAGTCTTTTAGATTTTTTTTAAGTTAGATTAGGCTCAATCCACAACTAAATAGGTTTATTAGGCCTATTTCATCTAGTGTTTTTTCTTTTAAGGTTATTCGGCTAGAAGTTGGATGTCTTCATCTTTCTTGGTTTTGAATATTTGCATCAAACTATCTAAAAAATAACTTTCAGGTTTTAAAATTATTTAAGAAAATATGTTATGAATACATTTTTAAATAATAATTATTTGTAAAAAACCTTTGAAATAGAGTTTCACTATAAATATCCAAATAACTAAATCTAAAATAAAAGAATATTATCCAAATTAAGTTCAGGTAATTAAATCTTAATTTTAACTCTCATATTAAGTTTGTTATTAAGAGTAATGTGTTCCTTTAAATAACATCATTTATAAATTTTTTGAATAAAAAATAAAATCAATTTATTTTAAGAAAATGTTTTACCTATTCAATATTTTGCAAGCATAATAACGTTATTATTATATCATATTTACTATCAGCTAGACATGTTATAATTGATGATAGAAAAATCAAGAATGACACAAAAGAAGCCACATAAATATATAAACTGCAAAAAGAATATAATTAATACCTTAACAATATCCTTACAATAATTTGAAGGGTTGATTCTAAGACTAGAAAAACTCCGTTAGTAATTGCGCTACAGAATTTGTTGAATCAAAACTAGAAATTACTAAAACATAAACATATTTTTCCTCAAAATTGAGAAAAGAACTAAATATATTCTAAAAGCTAAAAATATAAAAATATACAAAAAATGGGAAGAGAAAGTTGTTGAAAACATAACTTAGAAGCTTAATTTCTTGATATATAAGGGGTTCTATTTATAGGAAATTTTTCGAGAAAAACTTGAGTTTTCATCGCGGCGAGATCGGATCACAACTAAATTTTTGACCAATTCAAACCTCCTTTTGCCACGGCATACAATTATTTTTTTCTTTATTTTTCATTATCTTTTTTCTTCACTTTGGATAATATCAAATAAATGATATTCATTTAAGCTCTAAAAAGTATGATAAACATTCTTCAAATATTTTTCTTTATTTTAATATTTATATATTAAAATAACTATAAAATACTACAATATGACTATTAATCTGAACAAATAGATTTGTATAAAATGTAATAGAATGAAGCAAATACAAATCTATTTTATTAATTAAATAACATTAAACCATTGTATAGTTAATGTTTTTTAAGCACTCATCACAACCTTCAACCAGTTTCTTGTTAGTCTCACAAGTGTAGTCTCCACTATTTGATTTTTAAATACTGATTTTGGGTTTAATATAATTTTCACACTTTATCAAGAAATATTAGTCATGACAAAAACTAACTAATTATCACATTACTTCATGATATGTTTTTGAAATTAATTTAATAGTGCAAAAGACTTAATCATCTTTTAAATTTAATTCTAAGACATGATTAATTTTTGTGAAAAATTTTAAAATTACTCTAAGAAAACTAAAAATTACTAAACAAATAAATTACAAATAAAAGTAATAAATAAATTATGTGAAAATTGTTTAAATTGTGTAAGAATAAAAAAATGTGTAAAATGTGTAACTTTTATATCAATGTTTAAGAAATGTAAGTTGTAAGAATAGATATAGAAAAGTTACTGATACGTTTGACGTGTTAATGATTTGATGTGAAAAATAAGATGCAACCAATATCAACTTGAAATAATTATGCTCACAGAAAAAATATTGTAAATTTTAACACATCTCAAACCGTTAATTATATTAATGCTTAAAATAAAGTAAACAAACATAAAAGAAACTAATTAAATAAAATTGCATAAAAGAAAAATTACTTATAGTGATGGGTTGCCTCCCATCTAGCGTTTGGTTTAGCATCTCAACAAGACGTATCTTCATGGTGCTAAGAATCAATTTATCAATATGTGATCAATGTCAGCCATGTTGTATTCTCCTTCTAAATAAGGCTTTACACGGTGCCCATTGACTTTGAAAGTTATTTGTGTCTTTGGATTCAATAACTCTACTGCTCCATGTAAAAAAACTTGGAAAATTGTGTAAGGTACATCCCATCTTGATCTAAATTTTCTAGGAAATAATCTCAAATGAGAGTTAAATAAAAGAATTTTTATTCCAGGAAGAAAATAATTAAGAACTAGCCTCTTGTTATGATAGTGTTTAGTACACTTTTTGTATAATTTTGCATTTTCATAGGCCTCGTCCCTAATCTCTTCCAACTCATTAAGATTGAGCAACCGTTTTTCTCTTGCTTTATCTAAATTCATGTTTATCTCTTTAATTTTCCAATAAACACTACTACAAAAGGTGATATTTAAGTCGATTTTTGGAGAAAACCGACTTATAATGAATTTTAAGTCAGTTCGTTGAAAAACCTACTTAAAACACGTAGATTATAGCGTGAGCTGACGTGTTGAACCGATGCTACACATAGGACGTAACGTCAGTTAAACATGTTAACCAACGGTAAGACGTAGTGTCGGTTGACATATAGAACCGACGCTACACACATTTTTATTTTCCTTTTTCTCTTCTTTCTCTCCCATCCAGAACGTATTTTCCAACACTGTTAAACTCAAAACTAGCAAACCGACCGACACTCCCTCCTCCACCCATTCTCATTCTCCGGAACCTCTGACCACTAATTCTAGCGCTCTTTAGTGTGTTTTCTTCCTCTCCAATTTCTCTTCTAGATCCCCTATTTTTTGAGCAAAATATTCAAATTTTTTATACCAATTTTTTTGTTTACAAAACACATTTTTTTCTTCATTTCTTTCATTTCGTCATGTCATTTACTCTTGTAAGTATTTCTATAAATCCTATGCATTTATTCTTCATATTTCTTTATTTTTTGTATATTATATGTTATTATTTATGTGTATAAATTTTTATATTATGTATGTTATTATTTTTATTATGTAAGTTTTGTATAAATTTTCTTAATAAATTAAATTATTCTGTGATATATTCGTAATAAATGTATATATTTATACGTTTAACTTGTTTTATATTATTTTGTTAAGAATGACTGTGATTTAAGGTTGATTTTTAATTTATTTATTTTTGTTAATATGAAATGGGAAGAACATGATTTAACAATACGATGCTCATTAAAAATGTAGGTTTTAAGTAGTGTAGTTATTTTAAAAAAATATTAATCATCATAAATTTTTTATATAAATTTTGTTTTATATATCTTAAATTTGAAATCAACTCAAATGATATGACATATTATTATTAGTAATTATAATCAATCTCATATAATTATATTTATATGTATATATTTTTTATGTTTGGTTTTTATGTATATATTTTTATATGAAGTTTTAATAGATGTTATAATAATTAGAGAATTTATATATAATAATATCTGAAATATATTGGCTAGATATATATTTAATATGCTTAATGTCATTAATAGAAAATGGAAAAATCTTGGATGTCAAAGTGTAAAATCGAGTAGGACTACATTTCTAGAGTTGAAAGTTTCTTAGAATTTGCTTGTAGAAATAGTAATAATGAAATTAGTATAATTTGATGTCCATGTGTTAAATGTAAAAATGAGCGATTTCATGATGTTAACGAGGTTAAATATCATCTTATTCATAGTGGTATTCTTTGGAGTTATAAATGTTGGTATTATCATAGAGAAAATATTGATAATACTCATAGGGAAGAGATAAATAAGAATGTGAGTGGATTATATACATCTTATCATAATGTACAGACAAAAATATGTTTCATGGTGTTGAAGATGAACTACATGAGGATGGCCCCGAAACCTTTAAAAAACTCTTAGAAGATGTCGAAAAACCATTGTATCCAGAATGCAAGAAATACACTAAAATGTCAGGATTTGTTCATTTGTACATTGTGAAGGCAAAAAATGGTTTTTTTTACAAGGGATCCATAGAATGACTAAATGTACTAATAGATATGTTTCCTGAGAGTATTGAATTGCCATCTTCAATGTATGAAGTGAAGAAATCTCTTAGTCGATTTGGCATGGAATATCATAAGATTCATGCTTGTCCAAATGATTGCATTCTTTATAGAAAAGAATACGAGATATTAGATGATTGTCCAATGTGTAAAGAATTGAGATGGAAGCATGCTACAAATGAGACAACACCTAAGAAAGGCGTGCATGTAAAGGTTCTTTGGTACTTTTTTCCGATTCCTCGCTTTCAAATGTTGTTGAAAAGTAAAGAGACATCAAAGATAACGACTTGGCATTCAAATAATCGATTTGATGATGGGATGCTACATCATTCTCGTGATTCTCCAAATTGGAAAGTAGTAGATAATTTATCCCCTCAATTTGCATCTTCGTCTTTCCATTGCTGTTGATGGAATTAATCCACACAGTTCCCATAGTAGTAGATATAGTTGTTGGTCAGTAATTATGGTAACATACAACCTTCCTCTCTGGTTGTGTATAAAAATAAAATTCGTAATGTTAACATTGTTTATCTCAGAACCTAAACAACCCAGAGTTGATATTGATGTATATTTTCAGCCTCTGATAGATGATTTAAAAATGTTGTATAATGATGGTGTAAATGTTTACATATAAAGAATAACACTTTAACTTGAGAGGGGTCTTTTTATGGATAATTAATGATTTTCCTATCTATGAGAACTTATCAGAACATGCAACAAAAGGTTATATGGGATGCCTTATTTGTAGTGATGACACTTCTACCACTTATCTTGTTCACAGATGAAAAATGTCTTATAAAAGACATAGAAGATTTTTGCCATATGGACAAAAGTTTAGATACCAAAAGAAATCGTTAGATGGTGAAGAAGATCATGATCCTACATCCCAACTTTTGCAAGGTGTTGAGATATTAAGGCAATTGAATGGTATGAAATTCAAACGATATAAAAAGATGAAAAAAAGAATACTCACTAATGGAGGGAAACGAAAGAGGTTAACTAATAAAAGGGGTGAAAAGGAAAATGTTACTAAATCAGTAGATCATGGTTATTGGAATCAAAAATCATTATTTTGGGAATTATCTTATTGGAAAGACCTACACATTCGTCACATCTTAGATGTCATGTATATTAAGAAAAATGTATGTGAGAGCTTGATTGGTACATTACTTAATATACCTGGAAAAACAAAGGATGAAATTAAAGCAAGACTAGATTTAAAGAAACTAGGCATACGACCTGAATTGGCACCAAGGGTGAAAAATGATAAGAATCGAACATACTTGCCACCAACATCATATACAATGTCAACAAAAGAGAATGATGTGTTTTGTAAATGTTTGGCATGTGTGAAATTTCCTGATGGTTACTCATCCGACTTAAGAAATTTTGTGTCTATCGTCGATAAAAAAACTTTATGTATTGAAATCACATGACTGTCATATCTTAATGAAGCAGTTATTACCAGTTGCTATTAGATCAATTCTTCCAAAACATGTTCAATTATCAATAATTCATCTTTGTTCATTCTTCAATACAATATGCAAAAAATCTATATCAATTGGCAAGTTAAACTCTTTATAGAAAGATGTTATAGAGAATTTGTGTCTATTTGAAAAATATTTTCTTCCTTTTTTCGATATAATGATTCACTTATGTGTTCATTTAGTTCGAGAGGTTCAATTATGTAGTCCTACTTACTTAAGGTTAATGTATCCTTTTGAGAGATACATGTAAGTTCTTAAAGGATATGTAAATAATAGAAATCGTCCTAAATGACGCATGGTGGAATGTTACATTGGTGAAGAGGCCATTGAGTTTTGTTCTGAATACTTTAGTGGTTGCATTAAAATTAGAAATCCTACACACAAGTTGTTCTTAGAAAGTCACATAATTTAAGTAGGTAACCCTATGCTTGGTGGAAGTACTTATATACAATGTTTAAAAACTTTGTTTTAAACACATTTCATGATTTTATATGCGTAGAGTCGAGTTGAACTCAACAAACACAATCATAATTTTTCAGTATTAACTTTAGTTATGGCCATTGAATTAATTTTTTTTAAACTAAATCGAATTTGGCTAAAAAACACATTATATAAACAACATAAGAGTCATCAAACATAACAATTGCTTTAAGAAATAATATAAATAAAATAGTACATCAAGGAAAACATTTTGAGAAGATTTTGATAAAAAAGATTGAAATTTTTTATAATTATTTTTTAATCATCTTGTTTGTAATTTTTTATTATTATACTGTTTTATTATGTAATTTATATATAGTTCAACTAATAATGTCGTGGGAAATTGTAACTCGTTTAATTAATTTAATATTATGATAATTTTAATTCTAATTCAAGATATTGATTTATTAAATTATATATTTGAATTTCAAAGATTATGAATCCAGTTTAAATATGTTAAATACATATTTAATTTAAATTGTTAAAATAAAAAATTAAATAATTAAATAAAATATATTATGAATAAGGGGTTAATATATATTTATAATAATAATTATTTTATTCAATAATAAAATAAAAATAAATATAAAAATAAAATCAACATGAAACTGAACCAATTTTTCGTAAAAAGCTTATTTTTAATTGGAAATATAATTATTTGGGTCTAACGTTTCCCGTTGCGCCACTGCCCGTGTCTTCAAAGTGTTCTTCTGCTACTGAGACTCAGAGATCATAAAAGTTAACGAAATAAGAGCTAATTACTTGAATTAGACCAAGCATTTCACTATCTGTTTATCGTGGCCCAAATCCTTGAATCACTTTCTTCTTCCAGGTATATTTCGTTAATCTACCTTGCAAACATATAAATCATTTTTACCATGCCGTTTTTGGTTTCCTGGGAAATCTGAAAAAAGTTTCATTTTGATTGTTCAAAATTCATTTTTCCTTTCCACATGTTTACCCCCGAAAATAGTCGAGATCGGTCCAGTTCACTTGGGTGCTCATTGGCTTGTCAGAATTTCTATTTTATCTCCGTAAATCGCAATGGCTGAATTTAATTAAGTTTAATTTTTGTTACTCTTTTTTTCGTTTTTCTTCTTGCGTCTGTTTTCGATTATAACTGCATGATTTTATTGAGGTTATGAACCGATTAATAATGTAAACTTTTTACTGATTTAAATCCCTGATTATTAGAAATTTTGTTGTTAGATTTAATTTGAGCTATCATAACAGGGTTATAATTCAGCTGTATTGGATGAATTTAATGAGTGAATTATCCTAGGATTCACTAGTTGTTTTGGGTCCAATACAGTGTCGGAGCTAGGAAGTTTGATGAGATACTTTTACATAAATCATATAGATCTAAACAGTACGAAATAAACTTTTATTAATAAAATAAAAAATATAACATTATAATTCAGAGATACTATTAAAAAAGATTGTTCATAGATATTACTAATATATGTCACATCAAAATAATAAACATAATACAACTACAATTAAACACTACTATAGTGGTGCTCTATAATACTTCAAAGTATAAAATTCATCAATTATCAAATTTGAATCACTTTTTAATAGAAATCAAGATAGAGAGTGCTTGAGAGTGCCTGAGGCATGGAAAGATTGAATGAATATAATCTTAGTTAATTAGAAAACCTATTCAGAAGCTATGCATATATAGCAGTGAGCATTGCTCTCAATTGGTTAGTGAAGCTAGGCAGGTAACTAACTTACATAACAAACTCTTTGAAGCTAATCTTCTACATTAGAGTGGATAGAAAATAATGTACAGCTCAATACATTCTAACAGCACCTCTCAAACTCATGGCAACACCATGAGTTTGGTTTTCAAAGAAGTGATTCTTGCCTCAGGTAAATGCTTGGTTGAGGCATTTGTCACTTGTTCTTGTGAAGGAGTAAACAACACTTCTAAATGCTTAGAAAGCACTAAATCAAGGATGAAATGGAAGTTAATTTCCACATGTTTCATCCTAGCATGCACGACTAGATTGGCTAATAAATGTTTGGCACTCAAATCAGTAAACAAAACAGGCACATGATTTTCTTGCACTTACAATTCTTTCAACAAAGACCTCAACCATATGATTTCAGATGAAGCTAGAGCAATAGCTCTATATTCTAAACCTGCACTTCTCCTAGCAGCAACCTTCTATTTTGAAGACATCCAAGAAATGAGATTATCATCAAAGTAGATGCAATAAGCACTAGTGCTTTTCCTATCATCACTGTAACTTTCCCAGTCTGCATTTGAGAATCTAACCAACCCTAAAACATTTGATTTGTGAATCTGATCCCAAAACATCTAAGAACACGTTTGGTTTCTGAAGCTGTTTTTATTTTACAGAAAAAATTACTTCATTTATTTCTTAATATCAGATCCCTTTATATATATATATTTGTTATGCATAATATACTGCTGGAAGTCATTAATATACAGCTGCAAATCACCCTAAAAATCAGGAAACTAACATCCTGAAAATAGGGGTTGGTTCCACCCTGAAAATCAAGAAACTGCATTCCTAAAATCAGGGGTTGGTTTCACCCTGAAAATCAGGAAACTGACCATACTCCTAGGTTGATTTCCTACACTCCCCCTCAAGCTAGGCGATATATGTTTTCCAAACCAAGTGCTATATTTAACTCTGTGAAATTAGATCGAAACAATGCTTTAGTTAAGATATTTGCTACTTGTTGCCTAGATGGAACATAGTTGAGGGAGATCATCTTGCCTTCAATTTTCTCACTGATGAAGTGTCTATCAATTTCCACATGTTTAGTTCGATCATGTTGGACTGGATTTTTGGCAATTGCAATTGTTGACTGGTTGTCACACATGATTCTAATAGATTCTGAATGTTCAACCTTGAGTTCGTATAGTAGTCATTTTAGCCAAATTCCTTCACAGATGCTACCACTGCTTGCTTTTTGCTACGCCATGTCACCAAATTTCCCCAAATAAATGAGCAATATCCAAATGTGGATTTTCGGTCACTAGGAGATCCAGCCCAATCAGTGTTAGTATAAATTTTCAATCTCTTATTAATTGTTTTCTTAAACACGAGCCCCTTTCCAGGATCTTTCTTCAAGTATCTTAGAATACAGTTTACTGCCTCCAAGTGATCTACTGATGGGTTGCCAAAAAAATGACTAACAACACTGATTGAAAAACTTATATCTGGACGTGTATGGGTCAAATAAATTAACTTACCTACCAAACGTTGATACTGCCCCTTGTCAGTTGCCAATTCATCAGTTCGAGGCATTAGTTTGGTGTTAGGGTCCATGGGTGTTTCAACAGGCTTACACCCACTCATGCCAGTCTCACGCAAGAGATCTAGAATATATTTGCATTGAGAAACTGAGATTCCTTTGGTACTACGTGCCACCTCCATCCCTAAGAAATATTTCAAATATCCCAAGTCTTTAATCTCGAATTCCTTGGATAATAGCATC
Organism: Hippophae rhamnoides; assembly: GCA_033030585.1. NCBI lineage: Eukaryota > Viridiplantae > Streptophyta > Magnoliopsida > Rosales > Elaeagnaceae > Hippophae > Hippophae rhamnoides. Next base: position 45,885,097 of record CM065428.1, read on the forward strand.
TTAAGTCTCTTCATTTCTCCTACATAATTTCCTGTAAGAACTATATCATCAACATATACAATCAAAGTTATGATTCTCCCATCTGCAAAGTGTTTGACAAATAAAGTGTGATCTGCATGTGTCTGAGAGTATCCATCCTGTTTGAGGACCTTGGTGAATTTTTCGAACCATGCTCTAGGTGACTGTTTAAGTCCATATAGTGCCTTTCTCAACTTGCATACCTTCCCTTGTGTATCTTTAGTCTCAAAGCCATGAGGCACATCCATGTAAACTTCTTCGATCAAATCTCCATTTAAGAATGTGTTCTTGACATCGAGTTGAAGAAGTGACCAATCCTCATTAACTGCAATAGACAGCAAGACACGAACTGTGTTAAGTTTTGTTACAGGAGCAAAAGTCTCTTGATAATCAATTCCATATGATTGGGTGAACCCTTTACCCACAAGTCGAGCTTTATATCTATCGATATTTCCATTTGCCTTCTATTTTACAGAGAATATCCATTTACAGCCTATTATCTTCTTTCCAAGTGGTAGCTCTGTTAACATCCATGTACCATTCTTTTCAAGTGCAGTATATTCTTCTAAGGTTGCCTTGTGCCATTCAGGAACTTTTAGAGCCTTATTGATAGAATTAGGAATCTTGATGTTGTCTAGGGATGTCACAAATGCCTGAAATTTTGGGGACAAATTTGCGTAAGAAATGTAACTTTGAAGAGGATGTTGAGTGCATGATTGAACGCCTTTTCTTTGTGCAATAGGAAGATCTAACTCAGGATCAGAACTAAGTTTTGGACTAGATTCTGCTTCATCTTGTAATATTTTAGATTCAGTTTGGCTCAGGAGAGTTTCTTGGCTTTGCTGATTTCATGTGGGCAAGTCAGGATTTCGCTTTCTTCCATAAACTTTTATGGCATCATTAGGAAGGAGAAGATGTCTAGGATAGACAATGTGAGATTGATCAGGTTTGGTTTTTGAAGGAGAATCTGGAATAGGTATCAGGTTGGAAGAGGACAAGGTTGTGGAGGGTAAATGAGATGATAAATTCGGTTCAATGAGTGATGACCAATCCCAATTCTGCAATTCATTAGTGTGATTCTCTCCCTGAATTGCAGAATTAGAATAGAATGGAGTTTCTTCAAAGAAAGTAACGTCCATGGAATGGTAAAACCATCATATACTTAAGGTTGCCCGAACTTTACTTTTTCAAACCAATGTTCCTAAAAAATTTTGGGGTGAAGCCATTCTTACTGCAACACACTTGATCAACCGAATGCCTTCTCGAGTTCTCAACTTTCATTCACCTTTACAAGTGCTTCAGAGTCAATATTCTACCTCACAACTTGTGTCACCAATTCCTTTCAAGGTTTTTGGTTTGCTTTTTTTTATTCATTCATAATATCGTGACAAACTTGATGCCCGTGCCATTAAATCCATCTTCGTTGGTTACTCAGCCAATCAAAAAGGCTACAAATGTTTCAGGAACTTTTAGAGCCTTATTGATAGAATTAGGAATCTTGATGTTGTCTAGGGATGTCACAAATGCCTGAAATTTTGGGGACAGATTTGCGTAAGAAATGTAACTTTGAAGAGGATGTTGAGTGCATGATTGAACGCCTTTTCTTTGTGCAATAGGAAGATCTAACTCAGGGTCAGAACTAAGTTTTGGACTAGATTTTGCTTCATCTTGTAATCTTTTAGATTCAGTTTGGCTCAGGATTTCTTGGCTTTGCTGATTTCGTGTGGGCAAGTCAGGATTTCTCTTTCTTCCATAAACTTTTATGGCATCATTAGGAAGGAGAAGATGTCTAGGATAGACAATGGGAGATTGATCAGGTTTGGTTTTTGAAGGAGAATCTGGAATAGGTATCAGGTTGGAAGAGGACAAGGTTGTGGAGGGTAAATGAGATGATAAATTCGGTTCAATGAGTGATGACCAATCCCAATTCTGCAATTCATTAGTGTGATTCTCTCCCTGAATTGCAGAATTAGAATAGAATGGAGTTTCTTCAAAGAAAGTAACGTCCATGGAATGGTAAAACTTACGAGTGATGGGAGAGAAACATTTGTAGCCTTTTTGATTGGCTGAGTAACCAACGAAGATGGATTTAATGGCACGGGCATCAAGTTTGTCACGATATTGTGAATGAATATGGACAAAAACAGTGCAACCAAAAACCTTGAAAGGAATTGGTGACACAAGTTGTGAGGTAGAATATTGACTCTGAAGCACTTGTAAAGGTGAATGAAAGTTGAGAACTCGAGAAGGCATTCGGTTGATCAAGTGTGTTGCAGTAAGAATGGCTTCACCCCAAAATTTTTTAGGAACATTGGTTTGAAAAAGTAAAGTTCGGGCAACCTTAAGTATATGATGGTTTTTGCGTTCAGCTACACCGTTTTGTTGTAGTGTGTCAACGCAGGAGCTTTGTTGGACAATACCATGTGGTTTGAGATATCCACTAAAATCGGAATTAAAGAAATCCCTAGCATTATCAATTTTTAGGATTTGAATATTGGTATTGAACTGAGTTTGGATCATGGCATGAAAAAGTGGAAATATGTGCTTGGTTTCAGATTTGTCTTTCATAAGAAATGTCCAACATAATCGAGTATGATCATCAACAAACAGTAAGAACCATCGAGCACCAGTAATACTGGGAACACGACATGGTTCCCAAATGTCACCGTGAATGAGGGAAAATGGATGACTTGGTTTGTGCGTGCGTGGTGAAAAAGTGTTTCGAGTATGTTTTGCCAACTGACAAACTTCACAATGAAATAAATTGGGATTTTTATTGATGAATAAGGATGGAAACAAACGTTTCAAATACGAAAAATTTGGATGACCTAGACGAAAATTGTCAGAAACAAGTCAAGAATGTTGTATGAAAATGACCGAATGATTTGGTCTTATGATTTCTTTCTATTTATAGACTTTACAAAATACAACAAACCTATAAAATACATCAAAGTCAAGTTTATGGACAAATTGTTTATGACAATTATTTACAATAGATAGACTATGACAACAAATGTGTACAACTAAATGAATATGACAACAAATTACATCAAAGTTGTCATGACAAAATTGTCAATGGAACACAAGTATGATGACTAAGTCGTCATCATTGACAAAAATGCCACATCATGATTTCACTTTCCTTATTAGTATGACTATGAGGCTTAAGATTATGACTCAATTGACATTGATGACTAACAGAATGGTTTGAAGGAGTGTTGATATTGAGAACATAGAGGCTCGCACGTAAATCAGTACCGCCAATCATTTTCTCTGAGCTCAGGTCCTGAAAAACACAAGATTTAGCCAAGAATTTAGTTTCACAGTTAAGGTCATGATTTAATCTACTAACTGATATGAGATTGCAGCAAAATCCAGGCACAAATAACACAGATTTGAGAATGAGGTTGTTTGAGAGGCAAATGGTCCCTGTTCCGACCACTGTGGTGCGAGTACCATTGGCGACACACACTGTTTGAAGTCTGTTGCAAGGTGAGTAGGTTGTGAAAAGTGATTGATCACTTGTCATGTGATTGGAGGCACCTGAGTCTACTATCCAAGATGAGGAGGGAAATTTTCCAGCATGCTTTGTTGAATTACTGGAAATATGTGTGGAGTTATTCCTGCTGCTACTAAATGTGGTGTTGATATTTGCCTTTTGTATAAGTTGTTGGAGAAGTTCTAACTGTTCCTTAGTGAAGGGGATAGGATTACCAGAAAATGTACTTGAGTTTGAAGGTTGAGTTTGTACTGATGATTGGAGAGATTGGAACTGAAAAGATGCAGGCCGAAATAGCTCTCTTTGAGGACTGATACTGTTAAAAGGAGAAGCAAAAACATTAATAGCTACACTGTTAAATAGACCACCAAAAGGATTATGTTTAGGAGCAGGATCAAAAATGGATACAAGCCCAAAACTACCTGAATTTCCCATATTGAATTCATTTTTGTTACTTGTCTCTGGAACCTCTTCATCCATGTCATCTTTCGGTGTACTAAGAACATTTAAACTTTCAGTTTTTTCATAACTCTCATGTCCAAAAGCTGAAATTTGAGTTGGAAACTGAAAAAGGTGCATTCCCTGCCTGAGTATTTGACATCATACTAGGTGAACTTACAGAACTAGTTGAACAAGAGGCTAAGAGTCGTAGTTTATGAGCCTAATGGTCTGATACCATAAAGCTGTTTTTATTTTACAGAAAAATTACTTCATTTATTTCTTAATATCAGATCCCTTCATGTATACATTTGTTATGCATAATATACTGCTGGAAGTCATTAATATACAACTGTAAATCACCTTAAAAATTAGGAAACTAACATCCTGAAAACAGGGGTTGGTTCCACCCTGAAAATCAAGAAACTGCACTCCTAAAATCAGGGGTTGGTTCTACCCTGAAAATCAGGAAACTGACCATACTCTTAGGTTGATTTCTTACAGTTTCTATCTAGTGTATATCAGTGGGAGCATGTAAGAATTGGCACAACTTGTTGACTGAAAAGACAATCTTAGGTCTGGTAAGAACACAGTACTGGAGAGCACTAACAATGCTTATAAAAGGAGTAGGATCAACTAGAAGAGAGCCATTATACTTGGACAGCTTGGAACCTGAAGCCATGGGTGTCTGGAGTGGCTTAGAGGAGTCTCAACTAGCCTTTGTAAGAAGTTGCTTGACATATTTCTGAGATGAATAATGTTTGCATACATCTTGACTTCAATCCCCAAGAAAAAATGCAAAGCACCAAAATCCTTCAAAGAGAACTTAAGTGTTCAAGAGAGACACCAACTCCTTTAGCTAAGCTTTGTCACTACCTATGACAATAATGTCATTCACATAAACCAACACGATGGTTTTGTGATAACCTATAAACCTGAGAAACATAGAGATGTTAGTTTTTGAATTTACAAAACCCAACTCTAAAAGACTAGAGCTCAATTTTTGATACCAAGATCTAAGAGCTTACTTTAGCCATACAATGCTTTAGTCAGTTTACACACCCAATCAAGATGTATTTTGTCTTCCAAACCAGCTGGTTGTTTCATGTATATTGTCTTTTCTAATACCCTATTTAAGAAGGCATTATTCACATTCGATTGTTTCAAACCCCACCCAAGGACAAGAGCCAAGGAAAGCATTAACCTAATGGTCTGAAATTTGATAATAGGAGATAAAGTTTATGCATAATCAATTCCCTTCACTTGTGTATACTCTTTTGCATCAAGCTTAGTCTTATACTTGTCTAGACATCCATCACTCTCCAATTTTGCCCTATATATCCATTTACACCCAATAAGATCTACCTCAATTAGATAGGGCACCAATTCCCAGGTAACATTACCTAGCAAAGCTTGAAAATCTTTTGACATGACTGCTTCCCATTTAGCAATGCCTTGTGCATAAGCAAAACCATGTGGCTTAGCAAGAGGAACTTGCTTTAGAGGTGAGTGTAAAGCCAAATAGATCCTTGGCTTGAGAGAACCTATCTTAAAACGAGCAACCATTGGATGGGTAGTGTCAGAAGGTACTGAGGAAGGTAAAGAAGTGGAAGTAACAATAGGTAAATCAACAAACAATTCATCGGATAGAAATGCAACCGAAGAGGATACCAAAGGTAAACTAGAAGGCGAAGTGTTTGGAAAATAAACACAAATAGGTGAGGAAATGTATGTGTTATTAGAAGAGGAGGAATCAAAAGAAAAACCTTTATTATTATGAAGAGGAAAGGTAGAGGGAGATGAGGAATGATGACTATTAGCATGTTGAGACACATTTGGAGAAGAAGGTAAATGTGAATTTGGCTGAGAAGAAGAAGCAGCCATTGAAGGTAAAATAGGAAAATTGGACAAAAGGTACCGATTTACTTCACTAGAGAATGAATAATCAAAAATAAGACTAGTAGACTTAGAATGGACATAAGAGTAGAAAAGATGATTCATCAAAGACTACATGCCTACTTGTGTATAGTTTACTAGAAGCTTTATCAAGACACAAATATCCACGTTGTTGTGGAGCATAACTCAAAAACACACAAGGTAAAGGCGTCTTTAAGTTTATGCTTATTAAAGGGCCTAAGATAGGGATAGCATAAACAGCCAAAGAGCCTAAGAAAGGTAAAATTTAGTGCTTTACCATAAAGCAACTAATAAGGAATCTCAAAATGCAAAGCCTTTTGATGGTGATCTGTTTAAGACAAAGATATCTATGCGAAAAGCATAAATCTAGAATTTTAAAGGCATGTTAGCATGAAAAAATAAAGCCAACCTCATCTCTATACTCTGTGACTTTTGGTCTCCACTAAGGATGGACATTTTAACTGTAGATAATTGAAACTGTGATTAATTACATAAATTTGACGGGTTTTTTTTCGAAAATAACCGTAACCGAGTTGGCGTGAGGCAGAGATGGTTATTGCAATACTTAAACTGAGGTTAACTGAAGTCGAATATATACTAATATTATTTTTTTATATACATATAATTACATAGAAACATATATTTTTAATAATAAAAAACAAAATATTTGAAATAATTAGATAGAATTTTATTTATTCTTACTTTTATATCTTTTGTTTTACTCAAAAATATGTGCTAAATTAGTTAAAGAATAAAAAATAAAGTAAATATTTTAAATAATATAGTAGAGTAGAATTATGTTAAGATTTAATTTTTTTAAAATAAATATATTTTTGAATAAATGTTAAAAAATAAAAAACGTGTTTAAATCCTGGGAAAACTACTATCGATTTATAACCGACGTTATTACCGACGTTATTACCTGAATATACCCAAAATTGGTACGGGATGATTATGATTATTAGTAAAACCATCTCCGATCATTTCCATGCCCATTCCTAGTTTGTGAGAAAAGAAAACTCTTTCTCACCATCAGATTGAACTGCTTTGATTTTGATTTCAAAATTTCTTTCTATGATTTTCATAAAACTAGCAAAATAGGTTTGAGTCTCATCTTTTGTTTTTAAAAAGAATAACCACTTGTACTTATACAATCATCTACCTCAAGTAAAAAATACTTAGTACCAATATTAGAAACTATAAGAGATGTCCACAAGTCAACATACAATAGATCAAAAGGATGTAAAGAATTCAAGTGAGTATACTAGAAAGGCAATTTATGAGATTTAGCAATATAATAGGAATTACACAAACTATTTTTAGGTAGCTTAGTATAAGAAAGCAAAGGATAAATCTGTAATGCCACACATGTGGCTTTATTGAAGAAACAAATAAAGAGCCAGTATTAGCACTAGAAAGCTTGATGTTTGTATTATGGACAACATTACAAGAATAAGCCTAAGAATGTTGGAGAAGAGTTCCATCTAAGAAGTATAAGCCATCATTAACCTTGCCCTTGGCCAAAACTTTGTGTCAATGCATCCTTAATATCATGCAATTGAAAAACTGACACAAAATTGGAAGACTTAACACAAGTAGATCCATGACTTTTAATAGTTAAAGAAGAGCCATTACCTACTGGATTAGTGTCATCACCAAGAAAAGGATTGTTGTTCTCAACAACAATATTCTCATTATTTGTAATGTGATGAGGAGCTCCAAAATCCAACAGCCAATTCACATTCTTTTGAGTACCTTCACCACTACCACTTCCTTGTGCCATCATAGCAGAAGGATCACCTTTCATGCCTTGAAGAATATCACGAAGCTGATAACACTTGTTTGCATCATGACTAGTCATTGCACAAACTTGAGACACAATTTTAGAACCACCACAACCTTTCTTGTTCTTGTAGTTAATCAAAATTGTTTGCATGATCTTGCTTTTTAGGTTGATAGATGAGCGTTGAAGAAAATCCTAAAGATTCCAGGAAGCACCATTAGTGTTGCTCGAGGGCTTGTGATTAAAAGAACTAGAAGAACCTTTAATTTGCAAATCAACTAAGTTTGCCTAAAGAACAACATTTGTATCTCTTGAATGCTATCGATCTAAATGCCTTTCATAAGTTAGCAACTCATTGTGAAACATATCAAAGTTCACAGATTTTGTTCTCATAGTGAAAGAAGATACAAAAGAATTGTAGGTTGAATTCAACCTTTTTAAATCATATAGGATTTGAGATTGTTTCACCAATAGCACCAAGATGATCAACCAGTTTTGAGACGCATAATGTTTTCCTCTGCTGTTGAATCATCCTTACTCATGGTTTGTAATTGAATACGTAAATCCATGATCCTAGCATAAGAAGAAGCAAAGAACATTTGTTCCAATGAGTTCTATTGTTGAGTTGCAGAAGCTTTACGCTTCAAATGCAAGTGCATGCTAGGTGTAACCGATGCATAGAACCAACTTTTAATAAAACTATAAGTCAATTCCAGTGAGAAAATTCAAGATTCACAACAGATGAATTTACAGGAAATTGTGAAGGAGGAACAATCTATGAATCAATCACAAACTCTAATTCATATTCAATGAGAATAGAAAGCATCTATTCTTTCCAAATCAAAAAATTTGTGCGATCAAGCTTGACTACAAAGCTTAGATTTATTGGCAGAACACCAATAGATGAGGAGTGATGATCGAGTTTCCTCTGTTACCACCATTGGAAGCCATGGGAGATTGAAGATCCACAGGATCTTGAAGGTTTGATACTATAGTAGAAATCAAGATAAAGAGTGTTTAAGAGATGAAAAGATTGAATGAATGTAATCTTGATTAATTAGAAAAACCTATGCAGAAGCTATGCATGCATAGCAGTGAGCATTGCTCTTAACTAGTTAGTGAAGCTAACCATGTAACTTACATAACAAACTCTTTGGAGCTAATCCTCTACACTAGAGTGTATAGAAAACAATGTACAACTCAATACATTATAATACTTTCAACATGTTCTCTTTTAATATAGGCAACCATACAATATGCTAGAAGTTTTTCCTCCATTTTGTTTTGAAGTGATGTCTTAATAAGTTTCTTTGCTGAAAAGGCATAATTTGTAGTTGTAGTAGTAATAGGCAAAGTCAACACTAAACATATTAATCAATTTACAAAAAAATAAAATATTTTGGATATGGCTAATTCAAATAGTTTTCGATACAGTTCAAAAAGAGAAGTTAAATTTTGAAACTTTGATATATGTATTACATAAAGCTCATACAGTTTTAATTGTCTTCTCAAACCTTGAAGCTATTGAAAGATTTAAAATTACCAGTGGGATCCAAAGATAAACCAAGTGTAAGAAGTTCCAATGTTTGATAAGGAAATTTACTGCTTAATTCCATCAATTGAAAATCAATAACATCATTCAATATATCAAAATGATAATGACGATCAACTTTGATATGATTTTGTTGTTTACTTAAACATCGTGTACTTTTTATGTAGTGAGTAGTCATATCTGGAATATCATTATGATGTCTTTCATAAAATGATATCGCACTTTACAAAAAGACATTCCAACCATCTTGTCTCAATTGTTGAAGAGTTTCCACTGTATACGATACTAATCTTAATGCATTCAAAACATCTTGAGATTTTGAATACAAAGATTTACACAAAATATCAATGGTTCCCATGATTTCATTCATCAACAACAAGAAAAATATAAATTCAAAACTTTTTTAACTTTGAAAGGTCTTTAACTTCCCTTCTTATATTTCTATTAGGTTCATTTTGAACCATATTTTCCAGAACATAAGAAGTTGTGTCAAACATATCAATCAATCCATTAATAAAAGCCAAATAAGAGCTCTATCTTGTAATTGTAGGTTGTTGTAATTTGCGCATTTGATTGGCCCCTCTTACATTTTAGAGTTCTCCAGAAGCTAACTAATTAGCTAATTTATCTTCTCTAATATTGTCTTGTTCATTAAAGTGGTATGACCAAATTGAATTTTTTAATCCAAGAACACATTTAAAAGAACTATTATCAACTTTTTCGGATTCACTATTTTGAAATTTAGAGGAATGTGGCTCATCAATGATTGGTGTCTTAGTAGGTTGGTCTTCCCTTTTTAGAAAAAATGAATGAAGAATCTTTATTGGTTTAGAACTTTGAGGATGATTTTCCATATGAATTGTAAAAAATACTACGGGATAACATAGTCATAAATTCAATAATATGAAAAATTGAACGTAAGGCATTTTCACTCTTTATTTTTAAGGTATACACATAAATATTTTATGTTCAATTTTTCATGTTATTGGATTATGATTATGTTGTCTCGTAGCATTTTTTTCAATTTATATGGCATATATTTATGATAGGTTATTATGGAAAATCGTCTTCATAGTTCTAAACGAATGAAAACTCTTCATTCATTTTTTTAAAAAAGAGAATACCAACCCACAAAAAATGATCAACTTATTGAGAGACTAATCATTGATGAGTTGCATTTCTCTAAATTCCAAAAGATTAAATTCGGAAAAATTGATAAAAGTTTTTTTGAACGTGCTCTTGGATTGAGAAATTTCATGCAGTCATATCATGTTAATGAATAAGACAATATTTGGAGAAAATACAATAACATGAGACCTTGACAACATATCCACTAACTACTTTTGGGAACCAATGTCAAACCTTTCAACATTTATGGTTTGATCGTTTTCTTTGGCTAGAATGCTCTTTAAAAGTAGATAGTGTTTCGTTTTCCATGTTTCCTTTTTGATAGCAACCCGAAGTCTCTACCATTTTCTGTTGGAGGTTTTGAAAATTGGAAACGAATTAATAAAATCAGATGTGCTCTTTTGATTCTTGAAAGAGAATTGTGTTCACCTCACAATGGAAAAATGGGATATTATGAGAAATCCATCCATACATATCGATAAAAGAACTATTGTAAAATTATCACAACAATTGTTACAAAATGGATTGAGGCTTAAAACTTCAATAGAAACTACCAAGTGGCTTTCAAGACATGTGTGTGAAAATATTGAGGTGATAAAATTTTTGACATCAACGAATGAAAATATTGAGGTGATCAAACTTTTGGCATCAACGAAAGAAAATATTGAAAAAGTTATCTTAGATTGTGCTCTAAGAAATACCAAATATACCTCTTTAATGATTCAAAAAGAGATTGAACATTATTGCCAACAATGTAAGAAAGAAAATTCGAGATGAGGTTGGAGATGCTAAATTTTGTATTCTTTTTGATGAAGCCATTGATGAAGCATGCAAGGAACAAATAGCAATCGTTTTAAGATTTGTTCATAGTGATGGATTCGTTCGAGAATGTTTCTATGATATTATGCATGTAAAAGAAATTACTGTTTTAAATCTAAAACTGAAATATGTAGAGCTCTTATTAAGCAAAATCTACGAGTTGAAAATATTTGAGGTTAAGAATATGATGGTGCTAGTAACATGAGTGTTGAATGGAATGAGTAACAAGCGTTGTTTAAAGAAGTTTCTCTATCTATATATTATATCATTTTTTTTGCTCATCATTTACAATTAGTATTGGTTGCAGCTTCTAAAACTGTCCATGATGTATGGATTTTTTTCCAAAGTTGACTTCAATAATTAATCTCGTTGGTCCTTCAGCAAAGCGTTACTTAGAATTAAAATGTGTTTGGGAAGATGAATTAGTTAATCAGTTAGCTTCCAAAGAATTTCAAAATGAAAGAAGAGTCAATCAAATGCACACATTGCAACGACCTGGAGTTATAAGATAAAGCTCTCATTTTGTTTCTATTAGTGGATTGATTGATATGTTTGGCACAACTTGTTATATTCGTAAAAATATGGTTCAAAATGGACCTAATAACAATATAAGAGGGGAATCTAAAGGGACTTTCAAAGCTATCAAAAGTTTTGAATTTGCATTTATCTTGTTGATAGATGAAGTCTTGGGAACCATTGATATTTTGTGTAAATTTTTGAAATTAGTCTCAAGATGTTTTGAATATATTAAGATTAGTGTCGTGTATAGTAGAAACTTTAAACTTTTCATTAGTTGAGACAAAATGGTTGGGTTGTCTTTTCGCAAACTACGATATCATTTTGTGAAAGATATTATATTGATATTCCAAATATGAGTACTCATTACAAGGAAGGTACACGATGTTTAAGTAAACAACAAAATAATATCACAATTGATCATTATTATCATTTTGACATATTTAGTGTTATTGATTTTCAATTAATGGAATTAAGTAGTATATTTTATGGTCAAACATTGGATCTCTTTACGCTTGGTTCCTTTTTGGATCCCATTAATACTTTTAAGTCTTTATATATTAATGATATTTGTAATCTTGTTAAAAAGTTTTACGGTAATTATTTCACTGAGAGTGAGTTTCAAGCTTTGAGGACACAATTTAAACTGTATGAGCTTACTGTGATACATATGTTAGAGTTTCAAAATTTGATTTCTCTTTCTGAGACGTCAAAAACTATTTGAGTTGGGCAAGTCCAAGATATATTTTTTGGTGGATAGATTGATTCGTTTCGTGTTGACTTTGCATTATTACTAATGCAACTACAGAGCGAGCTTTGTCAGCAATGAAACTTAGTAAGACATTTTGATAATAGATGAATTTTATGCTTTAAAGTATCGTAGAACAGTACTATAGTAGTGTTTTATTGTACTTGTATTAGTAAATCTATGAACAATATTTTTTATAGATGAGTTTTGGTGTTGAATAACAAGTTCATCTACCATTTATTCATACATCTCATAAGCATTGTTTTCATATTTATTGTGAATTTATCACAAGGTTGATTTGAGTTGATAGAATGTTTCATTTTTCATTGCAGTGATGTTGAATCGCGGAAAGAAATCAAAGTCATTAAATGCTATTCAAAATTTCCAACTCCCAGTTCTGATCACATTCTTTACTTTATTTCTCATATTAATAGTTTTATTTTTTAACCGTGATGAAAGCCCCAGTTTATCAATAGGAATTCTGAAACAAAAATCAAAGAGCTTTGAGACAGAGGTGGAATATCATCCAACCTTAGGTTACACAAATGGTACTAGTATAGTATGGCAAATACCTGATTCACCTAAAGCAGTTATCTTTGTTGCTCATGGGTGCAACGGCCAAGCTCTTAACTTTTGGGACAGATCTTCTCACTGTCCTAAATGCGTTGGTTTGCCAGAAGAAAGGTTAATTGTTCTTCATGCTCTTGCTCGAAATTTTGCTGTTCTTACTATATCGAGTGTGGGGAGATGCTGGACTTTTGGGAAGGAGATAATAATTGTTAAAGATATAATAAATAGGTGGGTTAAGAAAAACAAGCTTCAACATCTTCCTCTTGTGGCTATGGGGGCTTCATCTGGGGGTTACTTTGTCTCGGTGCTCGCCAATTTGTTAAAATTCTCAAGTATTACACTGATGATCTCTGAAGGGATGTTTGACCAAATGGATATAAAGGAGAATTACCCACCAACCCTTTTTGTACACATGCCCAAGGATGTGTATAGACAACAGAAGATAGAGGAAAATATGGAACTTCTAAGAAATAAAGGAGTTGATGCTTCAGAGGTTGAATGCATCGAGTTCCCCCTGTCACCTCATCTTTTGGCTGATAGAATCCCAGGTCTCAATCAGTCTATGTCAGCTAAGTTATATGAGTTGTTTAGGCGTGAGGGTTTTATTGATGAAAATGGATATATGAAGAAAGATGGGCGTAAAACTCGTTGGAGAGAAGCCCTCATAGGGAATAAAATAATTGTGGGAGATGAGCATCTAAACCATCACATTCAGGAGGAACTAAATCTTGCATATGCTTACCATGAGATGATTAGCTTGCAATCTGATCAGATCTTTAAATGGTTTGAATCACATATGAGCTAAGTCTGCCTTTTAAATTCTCCCTTCCTCGTCTATGAAAGGTTTGTGAATTCCTGCTTCAATCTGTAGTAATTAGATAGTATAGTTTATCACTGGTTTTGTCTCAATTTCCTTAATTTGGGATGGCAATTGAAAGTGTGTTATCAAGCAGTTACAGAAGCTAAAGAGGTTTTCAAGAATGCTCATTTGTGTAATCTAGTTGAACAGGCTAGTAAAATGCAAGCTGAAGAATTTAACTGACAAATATTGAGGTTAGCCATTCCTGAAAGGACTTTAGAGAGAGAGAAACAAATCTTGAAAGGAAAATGAGCACTTTTTTTTTTAAAATTATATCTTTAGAATTATAAATAGAGTCTATTTTTACCAGAAGATCTTGCCATCTTGGCATGTTTTCCCTGTTTAGTGTACAAGCTTCTAGTCCTCGTTATATTTTGAAATGTTTTATTCATCACACTGAATATTATGCTGGAAATTTTATTTCAAGGTTCCATTTGGTTTGGTGTGGTTGAAAGATGATAAAATCATATTCAATACATACATATGTATGTATTTGTATTTGTATTTGTATTTATTTATTTATTTATTTATTTTATTAAAATCGAACCAAAGGACCTTCCACAATTAGGTTAATGCCAAGAAGACACTACTCTCTACACGAATCAAGATGTTTTTGCATGAATTATATTATGGATGACTTGGATGTGAGAATTAGTAAATTTTAATGGATAAGTGATTATTATTCATTATTTTCTATTTATCTTACTTTTAAATCTTTTTTGCAATCTATAATTGATAATAATTGATATGAATGATGATATTAGATAAGTGAATGAAATTTAAATTTTTATAATGAAATTAACATTAAAAATATTAGAAATTATAATATAAGAGTTAAAAAAAAATTAATAAACAAAATTCATTAGCAAAAAGGAAAAAAACATTTCTCGAACCAACCCAATAAAATTGATTTGATTGGATTAATTTTTTAAATTTATTGGTTTGAATTAGTTATCATTTTTTAAGAACCAATCCCATTGAATTGGTTCTTACTTTAGTCTAAATCCAAACTAACTCTATATGTACATTCTTAGTCATCAATGAGTCATTGCATAAACAAATAAGGATAAACAAAAGTGTTTCATATAAAACATTAAAACTTAGAACACGTAAAAGAGTGATAACATATGAGGGAGCAAAAATGTTGAAAGGAATAAATGTATAGTATAACTATTTTACTAATAAGTTTCATTTTTAAACTTATCTCAAGCGTTAAATATATAATTTTTTTATAACGTGATAAATATGATAAATATATAGAAGTATAATTGTCTTTTCTTTTAATAGCTTAATTTTTTTTCAATAACTTCTAACATTATATTAGAGTTGAATTCATGTCTCTAAATCCTAGTATCCTTAATTATTAAATTGTAAGTGTTTGATCTGCATAGTGTACAAACAGAGAATGATAAATGTATAAAAGTGTAATTGATCATTCTCCTAATAGCTGATGTTTTTAGAAGAATTAATTTTTCAATAATTTTTAACAAAATATATGTTCAATGCATCTTCATAAATGCGCTAAATATATATTTTTTATAACGTGATAAACATATATGTTTTTTAGGGATAAAAATAAAATAGATTAATTAGATCATATAAATTTTGGAGGGATGTTGAGATTAGAAATAGTTAATATCTCATATTAAAAGTAAATTAATAAACATACCATCAATATATTAAAAATATTGCAAATAATATCTAAATTTATTGATTTATAAATATAGTATCATGTGCATTAAAAATACTATTAGTTTGCAACTTAAGATGTTTCATTCCTATATTATTTGTAAATCAATAAAGTTACAAAAATATGATTTATGTTATACGGATAATATTTTTGTAACAAATAATACTTTGGTTTTATATTTATAATATGATAAATTTAAATAATATATTTACAATTTTATTATTACTTAGTGGTAGAGAGAAGAGATACATAGATATGAGGTTTAAAAGGAAAACAAAGGATGAGGAAGAGAGAAGAGAGATAAAAAATATTAAAAGATAAAAGTAATTTTTAAAAAATATCACATGTCATGCACATATCAAAATTCTCAATTTATATTTTGCATTAAATTGATACATTATTTAAATGTAGGTATCACTAAAATACCAATTAATAACAAAGGTAAAAAATAAAATAAAATTAAGTTGCTATTAAGATAGCGAACCCAATATGAAATAACAATTTTCAAGGCATATAAGCTTATTTTAGGTATTGGTCAAGTCTTGTAACTATGTGATTTATACATTTTAATATTTTAACTTTTCATTTGAGTTCCATTAGTCATGTAATTTAAAAATATTATCAATTAAGTAAAAAATTTTAAATATTAAGATTTTGTCAATGATAAAATGAAAATTATATATTTTATTAATAAAAAATATTAAAACAAAGAAAGGAAAAAAACCATCTCATCTCCCTCTCTGTCCCCTTCCCTTACTACTCTCTCTCTCCTTTTCTTTTTCATTCTCACTCCATCTACTCTTTTTCTCTCCATCCCTTCTCTTTCTCATACTTACTCTTTCTTTCTGATTTAATTTGTTATTTTTATTAATAAAATAATGATTAGAGAAGAGGGAGCGAGAGAGAAAGAAAGAGAGAAGAGAAAGAAGAGTCTTTTTAAATTTTTTTTATTAATAAAATATATAATTTTCATATTAATGCTAAAAATTCTTAATTTTTGAAATTTTTTATTTAATTAATCATACTTTTAAATCACATGACTAATGAACTCATCTAAAAAGTTACAAGACTAAAATGTAAATTACATAGTTACAACACTAAAATGATCACCCATCTACTTACGTTGATATATTATAAGAACAAAAATTCTTTATATAATAAGTTATTGTACAATATCTTATACGACATATAATTATAGATTAAAAAATAGATTATATCTAAAACCATACAAAAGCCCATTTCTTATCCCATTTCTTTTCTTCTTTCTACCTACTAACTAGCTCAACACCATGATCTGCATCCTTATCAATCTAGATCATCACCATGAATAGTTTTTTGAACTAACATAGAAACTTCCATGAGCTAGACTTCAAATGGGTTGGACTCTTTCAAAGAGCTTGGGCTTGTAAACAAGTTTACAAAATAACACTTCCCCTTAAACTTATTTTACGATGGCAAGCAAATTTCTCAATCTGACAAAGTCTTCTTACTTGAGCGGTTTAGTGAAGATGTCAGCAATTTGATCTTGTGATTTCACATACTCGAGTTGTACATCATTTCTTGTGATGCATTCCCTGATGTAATGATATTGAGTATCTATATGTTTGCTTCGATCATAAAAAAAATATTTTTGGCTAAGGAAATGGTTGACTTGTTGTCGACAAAAAATTTGGTTGGATTTTCTTATGTCATGCTTAGCTTCTTTAATAAGTTTCTATACCAAATTGCATGGCAAACATATGAGGTAGCTGCTACATATTCTACTTTATAGCTAGACAAGATGAAAATTGGTTGCTTTTTTGATATCCACGTAAAAGAAACATTTTCTATGAAATACACAAATCCAAAAGTTCTTGTAATCATTAGAAGCCAAATAGAACAAGCTAATATCAATTGTACGTTTTAGATAGCGAAGTATTCTCTTTGTAGCTTTGAAATGGATGATTGTTGGTTTCTCCATGTAGCAGCTAATCAATGTAACAACATATAGGATGTCAGGTCTTGTGCACCTGAGATAACATAGACTTTCAACTAGACTTTTGAAAAATGTTGGATCCACACTTTCACCATCTTCATGCTTGGACAGTTTGATTTCACATTCCAATGGTGTGTTGATCAGCTTGCAATCGTTCATTTTGAACTTCTTTAGTATCTCCCTTATATAGCTTTCTTGAGAGATGAATATGCCTTCTTCTTTTTGCTTCACTTCAATTCCATGTTGTTGGTGCTTGCTTCAACACCTTTTCTTTTTGATATTTTGCTTCATAGCCTGATGGTTGTTGAATGTAGACTTCTTTAAGGACTCCATTTAGAAAGGCATATTTTACATCCATTTGATGTATCTTCCACTTATTTTGAGCTACCAAAGAAATTATTAGTCTTATAGTCTCTAATCGGGCAACAGGAGCAAACACATCATCATAGTCAATTCTAGCCTTTTGACTATATCCTTTTGCTACTAGCTTTGCCTCATGCCTTTCAATCTCTTCCTTAGAATTCCTCTTTGTATTGTACACCCATTTGATACCTATTTCCTTGTGTCCTTTAGGAAGTGAGATGAGTTCCCATGTGTCATTCTTCTCAATGACCCTAGTTTCTTCTTCCATTGCATCTCTCCACTTCTTTTCTTGTACTACTTCTTCAAATTTTAATGGTTCACAATCGACAAAGAGACAATGACGAAGGTGATGAGTCTCCTTGAGTAGGTAGAGTTGCAAGCTCTTGTTGAGGTTCACCTAGTTGCTCCCTCATTGTCTGCTCATCTTCTTCAAATTGAGGAAAGAAATTGAAGTTACCTACATGAGAGTTAAAATCTCACTCTTCTTCTTCGTCGAATACTACATCTTGACTAATCACAATCTTCTTATTGTCTGGATTGTATGATGACTCTATGAAAATAGAGTTATTAGCGTACTTTTTTACTTAATATTTACTTGTTTTATTCAATAAAATAGTATTTTTTAGGGTAAAAAATATTAAAATATAAACTTATTAATGAAAAGAGATGAAAATATAATTTTTAATTTTTTTGGGATTTTTATGGATTTTTCATGAATTTTTAACGCAGAACCAATTAGGAGCTACCACGTGGCATGGCACGTAGGTAGAGGAGTTGCCTGGGCAAGCCACGTAGATGCCACACAAGCACGAAGAACTAATCAAGTTGCGCCTTGTGTTAGGAGGATGAAATATGTGCCATGTGTTAGCACGGCATTCAATTTGAGTTTGGAAATCGATCAACGCGCCATGCCACGTGTCGTTACACCATTTCTCTACGCGTTTCACTTGTGCGCCACACCATCTATTTCTATGAATCACGTCATGCCACTTGTTGATGACTTAGCAAGCGTTGACTCTGACCTGTCTCTTCTGTCACGCGTCACTCCCTGATTTGCCCAATGAATTTTTGATACCACGTGTCGCGCTGTGATTGGCAAAAACTGTCAATTTTGCTTGTTTTGATCGTAGCCCTTGATTTGAATTTGATCTGACGGTCAAAATCGTACTTGAGCTTTATTTAAGCCCTAATCACTCCATAAACCATAATTTGCCTCCATTAGCATAATTTTGGTCATATTTTGGAGCTAAAAAGAGAGAAAAATACAGAAAAAATCAAGAAAAAACACAATTTTGACAGAGATTTAAGAGGAAATTAATACTACAATTCAACAGATTGATTGTATTTCTTTTTCTACTCTTTTTTTTATCAATTTTGTCTTCTTTATGAAAAATATGAGTTTTATGAACACAATTATGTGTAATTAATTTATTAATCTAGGGATCTTATGAACCCAATTTTCACCATGTGATGATATAAAATTTTACCCCAATTATAATTATAATTTAATTATATTATTTAATCTGATTTTTATGCTAGTAATTGTTTAGCCAACAATTTATCTATAGAGATAATTAAATAGATTTGAGAGAATTATTTAATTGTTTGTCTTGATTAAATAGCATGCATAGTTTCTAGGCAGAGATGTATGATTCTTATGTATGTGATCCATAATTGATGAACTTAATGAGTTGTATTCAATTTAATTGGCATGAGAGTGTGGTTAAATTAATTACTATATGGTGTGTAGTTTACTTGAGAGAGGAATACATGCTACGTTAGATTCAATTGATCATATAATTAATTGATAATTATTTTTGGGAGGATTTTAGCGATTCACATGTTTAGAAAATTGGGGAATTAAGTATTCCTAGATATTTTCTCATATATCTTTTTTGTTACCAAATTTGATTTAATTAATTATTACTATTTATTTGTAGTTATTTTAATTTTGTTTCCTTAAAATATAAAAACACAAAAAATTGATTTTTAATTTTTTTAAGCTTTTAAAATTAGTTTCTAATAAAATAATCTCTGTGGGAACGATATGTTCTTATCATTTTATTACTTGTTGTGGTACGTATACTTGCGTATTAATTGCACACACAATTTGTGTGGCGATCATTGTACAACTTGTAGCCCTTCGAATTAGCATCATAGCTGATGAAGATAAAACTCACGCTTTTATCATCAAGCTTCGTTCTTTTCTCATCCGGTATATGAAATGGGTTATACTTCCAAAGACTATTAGGTGGGAAATGTCAAGCTTTCTTCCACTCTATGCCTCTTGCGGTGTCTTTCCCCATACACTTCTTATTGGAGATCGGTTTGACAAGTAAACTGCACATGCTACTACTTCCGCCCAAAACTTCTTGGGTAGTTTCTTGATTTTGAGCATGCTTTGTGTCATGTTGAGGATTGTTTTATTCTTTCTTTTAGCTACACCATTTTGTTGTAAGGATCTCGTAACTGTCAAGGATCTATGAATTCCTTTTGCTTCACAGAATTCTTGAAACTCCCTGGATGTACATTCTCCACCTAGGTCGGATCTCATGGCTTTGATCTTTCTATCACCTTCTCTCTCCACTATAGCTTTGAACTTTTTGAATATTTCAAAAACTTCTGATTTCTATTTCAAGAAATATACCCAAGTTTTTCTTGAAATATCAACAATGAAAAGAAGAAAATAGTTGATGTTACGGAGAGAGCTAGGCTTGATCGATCTGCACATATCGGTATGGATTAGCTCGAGTGGTTCTTGGCTCTTGAGTTTGACCCATTTGGAAAGCTTTTTCTAAATTGCTTCCAGAATAGACACCCTTCAGAAAGCTGATCAGGATGGTTAATGCAAGGTAGTCCATTCACCATCTCTTTCTTATACAGCAGCTCCAATCCTCCAAAATTGAGATGCCTGAATCAAAGATGCCATAGCCACGATGCATTTTTGTAGCAAGCTTTTAGACACTTTGCAATGTCATTTTATATGTTGACTAGGAACATTCTATTCTTTGACATTGACACGTTAGTAATGAAGTTATTCTTACCATCCTTTATAGAAAGATTACAATCCTTCATACAAATATCATAACCTTTCTCTAACAATTGTCCTAAACTCAAGATGTTACTTTTCATATTGGGGGCATAGTAAACATTGGAAATAAATTGATGTCGTCCATCTTTCAAGCGAAGAAGAATGTTACCTCTCCCATTCACTGCTGCATTAAAATCATCTCCAAATGAGACATTTTTGCTTACTGACTCATCTAACTCCACGAACATGTCTTTCCTTCCACACATATGGTTGCTTGCACCGCTGTCAAGATACTAGGAATTTGGTTGGCAACCATCATCTTCTTTTCATGCTAGAAATTAGTTTCTTTCTCATCGGTCTTCTCCTTCGTGTAGTTGATATTCTCATATACTCTATTGTTGAGAGTTTTACATTCTGAAGCATAATGTCCAAAATTCTGACAATTATAGCTTTCCCCTCTCTCGAAGCTATTGGAATTTTTGTTGTAATTCCAACCTCGTCCATGACTGTGGCTTCCATCTCGTCCATAGCCTCTACCTCTGCCTCGACCATGTTGGTTTCTGTTATTGTCTTGGCTTTCATACTTATCCTTGAATTGCATCCTGAAGAGTTGCTTAGTGATCCCTTGCTTCTTATTATGCTTTTCTTCATATGGTTGTAATGACCCATTGAGTTCATCAATGGTCATTTCTTCCAAATCTTTTGTCTCCTCAATCATTACTACAATGTGCTCAAATTTGGAATCTACTGAGCAAAGTATCTTTTCAATTATTCCAACATCTTCCAACATCTCACCGTTTCTTTTTAATTGATTAGAAACAACTGTGACTCTCGAGAAATAATCAAAAATAGATTCAGAAGCTTTCATATGTAGAGATTCAAATTCACCTCTTAGTGTTTGGAGACAAACATTCTTCATTTTCTCGGCTCCTTTGAAAGAGATTTAAAGCTTATTCCACGCTTCTTTGGAGGATGTTGCATTCGAAATCTTTTCAAACCCATCATCATTTAAGGCTTAATAGATAAGGAAGAGGGCTTTCTTATCTTTCTTTCTCGAATCCTACAAAGATTCTTTTTGCACTTGCGTTAGAGTAGCTTCATCATCTAGCTCACTTAAGCCTTTCTCTACAACTTCCCATACATCATATATGCCCAAAAAGCCTTCTTCTTGATACTTCAATTATCATAGTTGTTGTTGTTGAGTGTTAGGACTTGAAACAATGACATGCCTCCACTTGACATAACTCTCAATACAGTGAGAATTTGCAAATTATGATCGTACAAACGGATCCAGAACATCAAAAAACCTTGGGATGAACTCTAGGAAAAAATCCAAATTTTTTGGTCAACTGTCAAAGTAAACCCTTTTGGTCAACGATCAACGCTCGATCAAATGGCTCATCGGCTCAGTAAATGGCTCGATCAACTTGGCTCCAACTCAACTGACTCGACACTAACTTGGTAAGTTAACTCACTTTCTGGTTTCAACTTTTGACAGTGCCTCTGATCTCATATCAGAGCGATTCTAGTGGCGTTGAATTCCTCTAGTCGAGACCTTTAATTTGATATGCAATACTCTATACTTTCTAACTATGCTTTGATACCATTTTGTTGGAATATTAAATATCAAAATCCTAACACTCAAAACAATTTTCCAACTACTCTCAAAACTCTCAAACTTTTATTTCTGATTTCTTGACTTGTTCTATTACAGCTACTGAGAAGTATCTATATAAACAAATGATAAATCCAAGCCATACAACATAAACCTACCAAAAAAATCTAAAACCATACACCTAGCCTCTTATCTAACCCAATTTTTCTTCTTTCGACCTACCAACTAGCTTAACACCATGAGCTGTATCCTTATCAACCCAAATCATCACCATGAATGGTTTTCTGAACTAACATAGAAGCTTTCATGAGCTAGACTTCAAATGGGTTGGACTCTTTCAAAGAGCTTGGGCTTGTAAACAAGTTTATAAAACAACAAGTAATTATTAATGGAGCAAATGCTAATAAATTCTTTTTATCCAATGAGTTAAAAGGGTTGTAAGGTAATAATGACCTTCCACTTTAATGCAACTTATTAGCAGAAACTCTATCATGGAAAAACAAGGAGAGAGACACCAGTGTCTCCTCAACTTCATAAGCACAATCCTTAACCATGTGCAACTCAATTCAATTGCACTTACAACAAAAATGGAAAGGCCATGAGATGATTAGCCTTTATCGTTCAACAAAAACTTTAACATTTGCAATAGTGTTCGACTGCCTTTTGGGGATTGAAGTAGAGAAGGATATGTTTTGGAAGGTATTTTAGCACCACCTATTCACTTCCCTGGCTCGAAATTTTTATGAGCAAAGAAAGCGAGAATGGAAATAGAAAAAAACTCGTTAAAGTGGGGAGAGAGAAAAGGGAAGCATTGGAAGGCAAGATTGAGGAAGAAGATCTCGAAAGAATGTTCCTATCTCAGCTAGTAGCTAGAATGATTCAAGGAGAGATTATATCAATTTTTTATATTTGTATATATTTTATTATTTCAACGAGTTAAAATTATTTATTTTATATTTATTAAAAAATATTAATTTTTTAAATTTTTGAAGATTTGTATGAATTTTTTTATAATTTTTATTGGAAAAATAAATGTATTAAAAAAAGGTAGATTTATTAAGAAAACCAAATTAAACTTTCTTTCACGTCACATGGATGGCCACGTGTCATAAAATTAAATTAATATCACTAATCTTTTAAGCGAACTTTATCTTCTATTCCTTCCCCGAGCAAATCTCAATAGTGTGATATGGGAACTAGAGGTGTCCATAAACCAGGCCGGATCGGTTTAACCGAAAAATCGGTCTAGTCTGATCCGCATTAAGTAAAATCAATTTTCAAACGGTTTGGTCCGATTATAAAAATTATAAACCGGTCGGATTGGACCGAACCGATTTTCATAAATAATTAATTTTTTAATTAACTGTTACTATATATATATTATGAAATCGCGTTACCCTCCCTAATCCTAATTCATTTTCAACGACTGTGCGTTTGTGTCTTTGCGAGAGTGAGACTCAAAAAAACCCTAGCCTAAAGTCGCCGTCGTCTCTAACAATACCCAACCACCCAACCATCCTTGTGTCGCCTCTACCACTAGCCAGTCACCTCTTCTCGCATCACCTTGCATCCTATCATCCATGGATGAAATAGTTATGTGGTGAGTTGACTGATATATGTTTAAGTTTATGGACGAACTGTTTCATGTGACTTCTCCAAACATTCTCAGTACAATTATGTGTACGAGACATTGTCTGTATTTTGGATTGGTTGTCAAGTCTTTTTTTTAGTTTATGATAGGGTTATTTTGAGTTAATGATAGGGTTTTTTGAGTTTTTGATAGGGTTTTTTTTTTTTTGAGTTTCTGATAGGATTTTTTTGTTTGTTTATGATACAGTTTTTTTGAGTTTCTGAAATGCTTCCTCAAATGAGTTTGTGATAGGATTTTTTTTAGTTCATGATACGATTTTTTTGAGTTTTTGATAGGATTTTTTTGAGTTTCTGAAATACTTCCTCAAATAAGTTTTTGATATGATTTTTTTTAGTTTATGATACAGTTTTTGGACACCCCCAAATTCTATTTCTCTCCTTCACTAGCCGTGTGTGCCAAAATTATCATTAGATCGTGTTTATTTGTTTTTGATATTACTTTGAATTAATAGTTTCAATCATTTTATTAAATTACATATTCTCAACATTACTAATATTTTATTCATTCTTTAAGCCTCAATCGTGATTGTGATTAAAATAATATGTTCTTTTCATGTTTTTCCCCTGATTTCAAATAAAAAATCAAACAGAAAATATCATGTGCTTTTTGATTTCATCCAGTATTAACATATATGTTTTTTACTAGCAGAAAATATAATGTGTTATTTAAGCTACAGAATTGCATATAATTACGTTTGTTTCGATCTGTTTATAATGAAATGTATGTGTTAGCAGTTCAAGTTTCAACTATTGCATCAGAATCAGCTTTTAGCACATGAAGGTGCATTCTTTATTCATTTAGGAGTTCTTTGAATCCTAAAATGGTGTAGGCATTAGTATGTAGTCAAAATTGGTTTCGTTCCTCCATTAATGACTATGTCGCCTTATCAAAATAGAATGATGACCTAGAGATTTATGAAGATGTTGATTTAGGTAATTGCAAGACTTAAATATTATTTCTAATTTTGTTTTTTAAATATTCTTATCTAATGATATATGATTTTATTTTGTTGTAGATTTCATTAAAGACACTACATTGATCATTGATGATTAATAATGGGTATGAGTTCTGTGTAAATGAGATATTGAGACTTCATTTCTTCATGTCTAATCTGTTTTACTTTTGGATTTCAATAATAGTTTGTGTATTTATTTATGTATTTAACAATAATATCTATTTATGTATGATGATTGATGAGCATCACATTTGATTTTATCCTATTAGATTATATCATATTAAATTGTATTCTGTTTATGTATTATTAACCGTTCTAAACTGTTAATCAAATCAGATCAAATTGTTCAGTTACAACATTTTGGATAGACAAACGGTCTGATCCGATCCGATTTGAGCATTATGAACGGTCTAATTTGGTTAAATTGTTTTTACTCAAAATTGGATTGAACCACGGGCACCCCTAATGGGAACCACGGGTACTCATACAACTAAAAAAACAAATCAATTATTTTAATTAAATACAAATAAAATTTTATAAAATAAAAATAATATTAAAATTATACAAAAATTAAGAAAAAATAAAAAAAATTGTAGAATTAAATTAGAGACAACAATTAAGAAGAATAGAATTTAAGAAGCAATTACAAGAATTGAATAACGAAATTAAAGAAAAAAAATCATAAAATTGATTCTTTTTTTTTTACTATTTTCATGAATAATTTTCTTAATTTATTGTTTTCTATGAATATCTAATTTTATAATTAATTGTAAATGATTTCAAAGCTTTAAACATGGATTGCAATATTTAATATGATCTGTAATATTCTATTCGACTATTTTTTTAATTATATATTAATTCTCAATTTTAATTGTTGTATAAATTTATTTGATTATTTAAGTGTACAATTAAGTAATCAAACTAATTATTCAACCTAGTTGATTTGGTATGAAATTGCTTAATCAATTTAAACAATTAGTGATAAATTGTTTGCAATGAGAATCAATACCCAATATAATGAATCTGAACTTGTGTGTTTAACCTCGATCCAATTTGCTTCTTTAAAAATTAATGTTTTTGATAGATTAAATTTAGAAAGTTTATTCTAGGTTATTTATTAAAAAGAGTTGAATTAAGATCTTATTTAATTCAACGAATTTGTAACAAGGGGTAAAGATTTTCGATTTTGTTAATTTCTTTAAGTTGGTATAATAAAAGAATATGGGATTAATATATATTTTTATTGAGTTACAATACATGTTAGTGGTAGAGAATGATCTTGTAATAGTTCTTTTATTTGAATCTTTAATATAATATTTATATTTTGTTTTTATATTTATTAATCTTTGGTTGTTAGATTTAATTTTCAATTTACAAAACAAAATCTTCTTTTTTAATAAATAAGAGTTAGTTTCCGAAATCCTTTGGGAAAAGACCTTTACTTGCTATATAATAAGTAACAATATCTTAAGTAATTTTAGTTTTCTAAATCCTTTGCGAAAAAGACCCCTACTTGCTATATAATAAATAATGATATCTTAAGAAATTTTAGTTTCCTAAATCCTTTGTGAGAAAGACTATTACTTGCTATATAATAAATAACGATATCTTAAGTAATTTAAAATAAGATTTAAATTTATTATTTATCTGAATACATATCAATTTTTGGCACTGTATTGCTAGGAATTTTTGTTAAATTAATTCTTATTTATTTTTAAGTATTTTATATTTAAAATAAAAATAGAAAATCAATTAAAATAAATACATAAATACATAAATACATAAAATTAATAAAAAAGAAGAGAAAAAGTTAAAAAAAATTAGAAAATTTTATTAAAAAAAATTTCTTTATTTTAAATTGTTATTTTATTTATTTATATTTGTGTTTTTTTTATTTTTACTTAATTTGTTTATAATCTTTATTTATTTTTTAGAGCAACAATGAATGAACCTACGCTACAATCTGAGATCAAAATCACAATGTCTCGAGTAAGCAAATCAGACAAATCTTCTAAATGTAAACTACTTATTTGAAGATTTTGATAATTTCATCCACGTAGAAATGACTGTGAATAATCTCAATCAAACTCCTAAAAAGATAGAAGCATCAACTTTAGATCAACAACCATTATACATTCAATACGATGACAATGGTGATGCTCTTGAATTGAGTTTTGACATGATTCATCTCTTGCCCACTTTTCGAGGTCTAGTTGGTGAGGATCCAAACAAGCCTCTAAAGGAATTTCATGTAGTTTGTTCTAACATGAAACCTAATGGCACTACTGAAGAACAAGTAAAACTTAGAGAATTTTCATTCTCTATAGCAGATAGTACTAAAGAATGGTTGTACTACTTACCATCTGATACAATAAATAATTGGAATGAGATGCACCAGCTATTCTTAGGGAAATATTTTCCAGCTTTTGGGAACGATCTAATCAAAAAAATAAAATTGTGATATTCAATAGTACAATGCGAAGAATTTATAAAAATATTGGGAGCAGATCATGAAATTATGTGCAAGTTGCCCTCATCATCAAATAAGTGAATAACTCTTAATTCAATACTTCTACGAGGGATTGATACCCATGGACAAAAGCATGATAGATGCAGCCAGTGGTGGAGCATTTGCTAATAAGATTCTGAAATTGCAAGGAATTTGATTGCTATTATGGCCACAAATGCTCAACAATTTAACATCAATTCCAACCAGCCATAAAAGGTTAATGAAGTAAGAGTTCCTAATATTATTGAACAAGAACTGAGCACTTTCACTTTAATTGTCCAACAATTAACAATCATATAAGGTCATTGATGAGAAAAACCAACATCGTCGATCCTTTGGTTTTATATTTATAAAACTCTCGCAAGTGTACGAATCATTTCATAGAAAATGATAAGTATACTCCTAAGGTCGATCTAAGAAATATATGTTGTTTTTAATTTATTATTCAAACTTTTAAAAACGAAATTAAATTCTAAACATCTTGTCACAATATTTGGTGTTTTTGTGTTTCTAATCTTATAACATAAAAATAAACATAGATACAGATTCAATAAATATTTATGCAACTTTTATCATTTATAATAGTGGAGTATTTATAGATATAATAACTAAGTTAATTATACTTGCTTATATTATTTAGGTTATAAAAGATATAAATTGATATTTATTGATTCTCTCTTTTTTATATGAATACCATTTTTGGTGGGGTTAGATATTCTTTGTTAACTAAACAAATCGATTAATACCTATGGGTGAGGTTGATAACTAATTTGGTTAATTAAATTAATTCCTTTTTTCTAAGAGATTGAAAATGAACCATTTAAATGCCACCTTTGGTGGGGTTAGACAGTTTAAACTTTATTGAAGGTATCCAAATTAAACCTAAGAATTTAATTATCCGAGTACTAACTTTCAAGTTTTAAAACCACTATTGAAAACATGTTGTCAATACATTTTCAGATAATAATTCTTATAAAAACTTTTGAAATAAAGCCTCACTCTAACTATCGGGCGATTGTACCAACAAATAAAAGAGCACTACTCTAAATCAGACCGGATAACTAAACCTTAAAATCTAATTTCCTCATTTAAGTTTGTAATGAAAAATAATATATTTCTCTCTAACATTCTTAATATAAAATCTTGAATAAAAACAAAATTAATTCATTTTAGAGATTTTTACTTATTAAATATTTTGCAAGCATAACAACGTTGTTATTATATCATGTTTACAAACAACCAGCAATATTAAATTTAATCACAGACAAATTAAATATAACATATAAGAATAAAACATAAAAAATAACAACAAAGAAAATAAAATCCTTACAGTACTTTGATGATAATTCTGTTGCTGAAAAACCTCCAAACAGAATTGCATTTCCATTTATTGAATAAAAAACTAATAAATTACAAAAACATAATTATTTCTTCTCAAAAAGAGAGGAACTCTAGAAATAAGAAAAAGAAACTAAGAAAAACTAAAAACTAAGAAATGGAGAGAAAGAAAGAGAGAAGATGTTTTTGAGGTATGTTTTGGTGTGGAGAGAATTGAGGTATTTATAGGTAAGGATAGGAATAAAAAATGATTAAAATGGAGAAAATGCATAATAGGTGAATGATGACGTCAGTTGATGTCATTGGTAGGTGGGGCGTAGTGGACTAGGCACGGGCATGTGCGGACTGGGCATTGTGCCGCGCATTGGCCGGCGATGCTGGGCGGTTGCGTGCGCGATTTCATCCTTTTTGACATTTTTGAACCATTTTATCCAATTTTCCATCTTTTTTTTTACTTTTCCTCATTTATTTTATGAATATATTTGTAATGTATTACCTCCAGTATTTTTCTTCGAGCCTTTAAGTTACTTTTTTAAGCGAAAATACCTGAAAAATAATAAAAATACTCGTGATTCCGAAAAGACAGAATTATATAAAATTATGATAAAATCATATAAATATATATCTTTTTAATCAATTAAATTGCATAAAATTATGGTGATTTTAGTGATTTTTGAGCACTCATCACTTATGCTTGTGGAATTTACACCAACATTGGACACCTAATAAACATGTGTCATACTATTCAAGATCCTAATGTTGAACAATCAAATGCTATAGGAGGATACCAAGGACAACAAAGGCAAAAATATGATCCCTACTCTTAATGCTTACAATCCTGGTTGGAGGGATCATCTTAACTTTACCTATTCTGGAAGCAATCAAGCAGTTGCCCTCGGTAATCCACTAAGTTTTCCTTTTTCAAGAAGTTAACAAATTTATCAAGTGAGACCATAAAATCCTCCTCAACCTCAAGGTAAATCTTTAGAGGATTTAGTAAATACGATAGTATCTAACACTGCTCGATTCCAACAAGATACTACAAAGTTATAATAGGAATGACTCAAGTTTCAATAAGACACAAAATTTGCTAGCAAGAACCTTGAAAATTGATTCGGTCATTTAGCTATTACTACTGTAAAATTAGAAGTACTAGGAATTGGTAAACTTCCCTCTCAACCAATGGTGAATCTTCAAGAAAATGCCAATGTTATATCACCGACAAACAATAAACATCTTGAAAAAGCTCACGAGAAACAAACCAAAGAAAATGAGACTAAGGATAAGCTAATTAAGGAAGAAATAAGCAATTCTAACAAAGTGGGAAACAAGAAAACTGATAATAAAGAAGCAAAACAACCACTTAAGGTACAATCTAAAGTTCCAATTTTTACTTATGAATCTCCTATCGCTTTTTCTAGCAGATTTGCAAAAACCAAGAAGGAGGTAAACGAGCAAGAAGTTTTAAATTTTTTCGAAAAGTATAGGTTAAAATTTCACTGTTAGATACCATCAAGTGTTAATGTTATGCTAAATTTTTAAAGGAATTATGCACCAACAAGACGAAACTCAAAGGTAATGAAGTGGTGAACCTAGGAGAGAATGTGTCGACAATTTTACAAATAAAACATCCACAAAAATGCAATGATCCAGATACTTTCACCATACCATACATCATAGGTAACACTAAATTTGAAAGAGCTATGCTAGATTTAAGAGCTTCAATTAATGTTATGCTTCATTCGATTTATGTTACTTTAAATCTTGACCCTTAAAGAAATCGGTGTAGTTATCCAACATGAATCAATCTAATTCTTATCTAAAAGGAGTTTTGGAAGATGTTTTAGTGCAAGTTAATGAGCTTATGTTTTCAGTCAATTTTTATGTGCTTCGTATGAGAGATAACTCCACCATTAAGTCCACACCCTTTTCTTTTAGGTAGACAATTCATAAGCACCACCCAAAAAAAAGATAGATTTGCATACTAGAACTCTAACTATAAAGTTTGACAAAAAGGCTATTTGTTTTAATATCTTTGAAGTGATGAGGTACCCTAGTTATTATAATTATTTTTTTGTTAATATACTTGACTCTTTAGTGCATCAAGTGATTGACGTTGAAAGTTTAGACCTATTGTAGGTTACCATAAGAGAGCATAAAAATTGAAAATCAAAGTGATGAAAAATGGGATACTAACAAAGTAGAGGAATTGAAGGAGATTTTTACCTCACTTAAAATTTCTCTAGAGATAAACCCAAGGTACAATCTTTCCTATATTTCTCTTCCCATGTCTAATGAGAAAATTTTGCCTTCCATTGTGTAAGAAACCATCTTGGAGCTCAAACCTCCCACAGAACATCTCAAATATGTATACTTAAGAGACAGGAACACATTTTCTATGATTATATCATCTAAACTTTCAGCTATTCAAGAGGAAAGCTTAATTCATATTTTGAGAGAATACAGCTCAACGATTGGGTGGACAATTGTTGACATTAAGGGAATCAACGCCTCTATATGCATGACCGAATATTACTTGAAGATGACGCCAAACTAACAAGAGAACCACAAAGGCGATCGAATCCACCAATGATGAAAGTAATTAAGAAAGAAGTTATCAAATTATTGAAAATTGGTGTAATTTTTTTAATATGAGATAGCAAATGGGTCAGTGTAGTCCAAGTTGTTCCAAAGAACTCTGAAGTTATAGTGATGAAGAATGAGAATAATGGTTTGATTCCTACTCGACTCCACGTCGGATGATGAATTTGCATTGGTTTTTGAAAGTTCAACTCTATGACTCATAAATATATTTTTTCTTTATCTTTTTTTGATCAAATACTTGACCGTTTAACAGGCCATATACTCACTGTTGTTTTCTTGATGGTTTTCAGGTTATAATCAGACTGTCATTGCGCCAAAAGACCAAGAGAATATAACATTCGTTTGCCCCTTTAAAACCTTCACTTATAAACATATTTCATTTGGTCTTTGTAATGCTCCTACACCTTTTAGACGTGTATGATAAGTATATTTTCTAATTACATAGAGAACATTATAGAACTGTTTATGGATAATTTTACTGTATATGATGACTCATTTGATAACTACCTCAGTAACCTTACATTAATTCTAGATAGATGCATAGAAACTAACCGTGTACTTAATTGAAAAAATGTCATTTACGGTAGATCAGGGTATTAATTTAAGGCATTTGGTATCATCTAAGGAATAGAGGTTGATAAATCTAAGATAGATCTTATTTGTTCCTTACCACCTCACACTTGTATAAGGAGGTTCATTCTTTTCTTGGTCATATAGGATAAATAGGATTTCATAAAAATAGCAAGACCTTTATACTAGTTACTCCAAAAAAATGTATTTGTTT
The DNA here is from genome assembly GCA_033030585.1 of Hippophae rhamnoides. Taxonomy (NCBI): domain Eukaryota; kingdom Viridiplantae; phylum Streptophyta; class Magnoliopsida; order Rosales; family Elaeagnaceae; genus Hippophae; species Hippophae rhamnoides. The sequence goes on from CM065428.1 coordinate 45,917,459, forward strand.
TTGACGAAGAGTGACTCAAAATATTTAACATATCAAAAGAAATTTTAACTACAACACCTATTATTAAGCCACCTAACTAGAGTCTACCATTTGAGCTAGTGTGTGATGCAATTGACTATGTAGTTGGAGCTAGTTTGCGTTAAAGGTTGGAAAACTCCTAAATGCTATATATTATACATCACAAACTTTAAATGATGCCCAACTCAATTACTCCACAATAAAGAAAAAGGTTTTAGCATGATTTTTCTTTAGAAAGTTTTTGATAATATATTAGTGGAACTAAAATAATTGTTTTCTCTGACCATGCAGCTCTTAGATAATTACTCATGAAGATAAATGCTAAACCAAGGCTAATAAGGTAGATTTTTCTTCTACAAGAATTTGACCTTCAAATCAAAGACAATAAAGGAAGTAAAAATGTAGTAGTAGATCATCTCGGTAGATTAATTCAAGAAGAAGAATCACTTACAATAAGAGAGGACTTTCTAGATGAGCAACTACTAGAGATTGCAATGCTTATTCCTTGTTATGCAAATACAATGAACTACTTGGTCACCGATGAGTGCCTAAAAAGCATTAAAATGATCACAATTTAATGTAATTTAATTGATTAAAAAAATTTATATTTATATGATTATATTATATTTTTTAAAAAATTTATCTTCTGGCAATCACAGGTATTAATTATTATTTTCTAGGTATTTTTGCTTCAAAAACAAATTAAAGACTCGAAGAATAATACTGGAGGCAATACATACAAATATGTTGAGAGAAAAATGGGGAAAAGTCAAAAAAATGGAAAAATGGACAAAACTGCCCTTAGTCACACGCGCATTCGTGCCTAGCCGCACCCATCTGCGTGCAGTCGCCCGCACAACGCCAAAGTCTGCGCGCATCACTATCTGCATCAGTGCCCATCCATTCTGCGTCAACATCCATCCATTACGAATCTAAAGCCCTTTTTATCATTTTTTCCCATTGTTTTACCATTTTTCTCACCTATAAATATCCCCTTTTTCCCATTATACAAATCACACCTCAAGAAATAAGTTTCTTATCTCTTTCTTTCTCTATCTCTCTCTCTTTAGAAAGTTTTCTTTTTTAGTTTTTAGTTTTAAAGTTCTTCTCTTTTTGAGAAGAATTAGATATGTTTTTGTAAATTTCTAGCTTTTAATTCAATAAACAGAAATACAAATCCGTTTAGAGGTTTTCCAGCAACATAATTAGCATAAAAGTACTCTAAGTTTTTACAATTATTATTATTTTTTATTTAATTTGTCTATGATTAAATTTAACATGACTAAATGTTTGTAAATATTATATAATAATAACATTGTTATGCTTGCAAAATATTAAATATGTAAAAATCTCTATAAAATGAATTAATGTTGTTTTTATTCCAGATTTTATATTAAGGATGTTAGAGAGAAATATATTATTTTTCATTACAAACGTAAATCTAAAAATAAGATTTTAAGGTTTAATTATCTGGTCTGATTTAGAGTAGTGCTCTTTTATTTGTTGGTACAATCGTTCGGTAATTAGAGTGGAGCTCTATTTCAAAAGTTTTTATAAGAACTATTATTTGAAAATGTATTCACAACATATTTTCAGTAATGGTTTTAAAACTTGAAAGTTAGTACTCGGATAATTAGATTTTTAGGTTTAATTTGAACACCTTGAATAAAGTTTAAACTGTCTAATCCCACCAAAGGTAGCATTTAAATGGTTCATTTTCAATCTCTTAGAAAAAAGAAATTAATTTAATTAACCAAATTGATTATCGACCTCACCCATATGTGTTAATTGATTTTTTAATTAACAAAGAATATATAATCTTACCAAAGGGGTTATTCGTATAAAAAATAGAGAATTAATAAATATCAATTTATATCTTTAATAACCTAAATAATATAAGCAAGCATACTTAACTTAGTTATTATATCCATAAATACTCTATTGTTATAAATGATAACAATTTGCATAAATGTTTATTGAATTCGTATCTATGTTTATTTTTATGTTATTAGATTAGAAAAACACAAAAATCAAAATATCGTGACAGGATGTTTGAGATTTAATTTCGTTTTTAAGAGTTTGAATAATAAATTAAAAACCACATATATTCCTTTCTTCTTTAGATCGACCTTGGGAGTATACTTATCATTTTCTATGAAACGACTCGTGCACTTGCAAGAGTTTTACAAATATAAAATCAAAGTATTTGCATGATCAATGATGCAAACTCAAAAAGATTTTTAAATAATGTGTAGGATGACCTTTACCTTGGAAACATTGCCTAGACCAAATGATAAAAAGGTGCGTACTATACATTCAGTTTACTTCTATTCTAACTTTTTCTCAATCTTATGCATATGGAGGACATTTTGGAGTAAAAAGAACCGCTTTCAAAGTCTTAGAGAGTGGATTTTATTGGCCAACATTGTTCAAAGATGCCTTCACTTTTTGCAAAACATGTGACTGTTGTCAACGAACAGGTAACTTAGGTCCTAGGAATCAAATGACACAAATTCCAATTCTTCTTGTTGAAATCTTTGATGTTTGTTGTATTGATATCATGGGACCCTTTCTATCTTCTTACATTAATATATATATATATATATATATGTTGTGGATTACATGTAAATGGGTGAAAGCTAAAGCCATAAGAACTAATGACTCTAAAGGTGTTTCATGACAATATGATATCGAGGAAAGAATTCACCATTGTTGACAAAATCTCTTATTCTATTCACACGGTAAACTATTTCCAGGTAAGTTACGTTCATGTTGGGTTAGTCTATATATTATTACTAATGTTTTCTCTCATGGTGAAGTTGAAATACAAATCCCGAGTACTAGTAAGAATTCAAAGTTAATGGGCATAGATTGAGGCCATACTATGAACCTTTTGTACCAATCAATATAGAGGATATAATGATGACTCTATGCAAATAGAGTCATTAGCATACATTTTTACTTAATATTTACTTGTTTTATTCAATAAATAGTATTTTTGGGGTCAAAAATATTAAAATATAAATTTTTTAGTTAAAAGGGGTGAAAATATAATATTTGAATTTTTTTGGGATTTTTCTCGAAATTTTATGAATTTTTTAACGCATTACCAATCAGGAGCTCTCACGTGTCATGCCATGTAAGTAGAGAAGTTGGCTGGGCAAGCCACGTGGATGTCATACAAACAGGGACAAAAAATCACATTACGCCGCATGTGAGGAGGACGAAACGTGCACCATATGTTAGCACATCGTTCAATCTGAGTTCAGAAATTGATCAACCCTCGTTGCCACATGTCACCACGCCATTGCTCCGTGCATTCCACCCATGCACCATGCTATCCATTTTCACGAATCACGTCACGCCACGTGTTGCTGACTTAGTAAGAGTTGACTTTGACCGGTCTCCTCTGCCATGCATCGCTCCCTGATTCGCCCAGTGAATTTCTGATGCCACATGTCGTGCTGTGATTGGCTAGAGCTGTCAGTTTTGCTTGTTTTGATCGTAGCTCTTGATCTGAAGCTGATTTGACGATCCAGATTGCACCTTAAAAATATTTAAGCCCCTAATCACTCCATAAACCCTAAGTGGCCTCCATTAGCATAATTTTGGTCAATTTTTGGAGCTAAGAAGACAGAAAAATACATAAAAATTTAAGAGAAGACATAATTTTGGGGGAGATTCAAGAGAATATTAGTACTAAAATTCAAGAGATTGATTATATTTCTTCTTCTATTCTTTTCTTTATCAATTTTATGTCTTTCTATATGAAAAATATGATCTTTAGGAACACAATTATGTATAGTTAATTTATTAATCTAGAGATCTTATGAATCCAATTTTCACCATGTGATGATTTAATATTTTACCCCAATTATTATTTTAATTTAATTATATTATTTAATCAGATTCGTATGCTATTAATTGTTTGGTCAACAATTTATCTATAGAAGTAATTAAATAGATTTGAGAGAATTATTTAATTGTTTGTCTTGATTAAATAACATACATAGTTTTTAAGCAGAGATGTATGATTCTTATGTATGTGATCCATAATTGATGAACTTAATGAGTAGTATGCAATTTAATTAGCATGAGAATGTGATTAAATTAATTACTATATGATGTGTAGTTTACTTGAAAGATGAATACATTCTAGGTTAGATTCAATTGATCATGTAATTAATTGATAATTATTTTGGGAGGATTTTAACGATTCAAATATTTAGAAAATTAGGGGATTAAATATTCCTAGAAATTTTATCATATATCTTTTTAGTTACCAAAGTTGATTTAATTAATTATTGCTATTTACTTTTAGTTATTTAAATTTTTCTCCCTTAAAATATAAATACCCATAAAAAAATTGAGTGTTAGTTTTTTTAGTTTTAAAAATTAGTTTCTAGTAAAATAATCTCCTTCGGAACAATCTTTTCTTATCATTATATTATTTGTTGCAATACGTATACTTGCTTATTCATTGCACACACTTGGTGTGTAGCGATCATATGACGCTACACGAACCAACAGATTTGGATAGTTAAAGAAACACATGAGGCATTGTCAGGCTATCAACATTACATCAAACACTTTGTGAGAGATAACCCACCAGATTTGTTTTCTACTCCCTTTTAACTTATCTTTTTACATTACATATATGAATGTTCTTACATTGAAAACAATGTAAGAACTAGTTGTGGGAAGTGTTAACACATTACTATCTTTATTTTTTTTTATGTTTTTTTTAGTTTAGCATGTTTTAGGATACATATTTTCAGATTAGTATGTTTTAGCTAGCATAATTTTTTTTTCACTTTTAGAATTTATTTATTGCATTCTTAGGATAGGTTAGATTAATAAAAAGGCTTAGAACCAATCACACATTCTATTTGTTTTCTAACATGTGATAAAATTATTTAAACAATGTTAGGTCGAAAAGAACGATGAATGTTGATAGTCTTGACCTTGTTCTTATGTAAAGGTAACTTGATGATAATTTTATTCAAGACTTACATGATCAATAGTTAAATTGATTATATAATAATCTATATGCGTAAACTTGTGAAAAATGTTGTAAATTCCTTGAAACTTTACTATACTTTTAATGAATACGAATAAGTTGCTACAACATTTCTTTAAATTTATCAAGGCGAATGCTAACTGTATTTCTTGAAAAATGATTAAAGCAATATGATTAACTTCTTTGGCTAAATTGTTCTATCTTTAATATTGTTATTCTTTAAAGAACAATCATTTTAGAGAACCAATTTGAGCCTAAATGAACCAATTGTTTGTACAACTCCTTACCCTTTGAACCAAATACATTAGCTATATCCTATAGTTTAAGAATAAGTAGAGTTACACGAAAAGAGAATAAATTCTATGAAAATGTTAGAATAAGATTCATTAAATGCCCAACATATAGAAACAACCTTACTACAATATGTTTAAAAAAAGAAAAAAAAGATAGGACATATATATATATATATATATATATATATATTATAATAAGGGGATAAAGTGAAAAAACATTATAAAAAAGGATGTGTGTTATTTAAAAAAAAGTCAATAATGATATTTGGGTCCAAAACAATAAAATTTGATCTTATAATATTATTACGCATATGTATCTTTTTCTTACTTTATAAAATCATCATTTTTTGTCTCTTTTACCCTTTTATTTGATTGAACCCAGAAACATAACTACATATTATAATCAAATGAAAGACCTTTTAACTTTAAGAAATACTTTTTATGAGTGAAGATACAATTTTAAGAAAAAACCTATAGTATCCAATTCAACTCTAAAAAGAATATTGATATTTTGTAGGGAGAAACAAACTTGAACTTGTTTAAGTTAGATGATTTATTGTTATTAATTGATATATTACATCACACATACTTTGAACATGATTATTATACACTAGTTGGAGCAAAGTGATGAATAAGGATAATATCTAACATTTATTATAATTATAAAATGTAAGATTGTTAGGGGTGAGCAAAATATCCGATGAATCCGAAATAATCCAAAAAATATGATCAAAACCGAAAACAATTGAGTGGTTTCGATCCGAAGTCGGATCATATTCGGATTAGATTTTTTCAATCCGCTCGGATTCGGATAAAAAATATTCAAATCCGTATAATCCGATATATTTAATATATTATTTAAAATATATATATAATAATAATTAATAATATATTATAATTAAACTTAATATAAAACGTAAATCCCATACGCGAGCCGAGAAGCTCGAAAACCCTAATCTCATTCTCAACTTCTGAAATCTCATCTCTCTCTCTGTCTCTCATACTCTTTCCTTCATTGTTCAACTGTTCTACTCTTTCCTTCCCGTTGATGTTCGGCCGTCGCTGTTGTTTCCTTCTCCCATCGTTATTAGTCTGTTTCAATCGATGTTCGACCATTCCAATCGATGTTCTTCAATGAAAAGCTAGATTTGTTATTAGTTTTTCTTTTTCTGAATTTTGATTTCAAATCCAATGTTCAAATGCTCTGTTTTGTGATGTGCTATTGATATTGGTTCATAATGTCTTGACTGTTCAATTTTTCCATATAGTAAATTACTTCTGATGGAGCATTATGTTTTATAATATGAAGGTGAAGTGATATGCTTTTGTTGTTATAACCTTATAGGATGCTTGTATATGAGTACGTGGAAAATGCAAAATGATTATAATTATCTTCAAAATATTAATTTCTTTGAAGTTTTGTAATTGCAACTTTTTTTCTTTTTTCGATTAGTGTATCGTTACAACTTGGTATAAATGAATTTTGGATCTTATGGTCAATAATGAATAAGATAAATACAATAATGTATTTCTTTTTTCTAAATTATGAATACAATAATGTGCATTGTACAATATAATTAAGATTCTTATTTCTTAGCGAGTTCCCACCTACTTATATACTAGTTTCCATTTTGCTTTTTTGCATCATTATTTGGAAGATAGCTTCTTTATATATATAAAAGAGGGGCAAAATAATGAGGATTTTTACAAAATGTTAAAGAGATTGATTTCTTCCTAACAAAAACATTTCAGTATATAAATGATTTATTTATGTAATATAATTTTACTTTTAAACAACTCATTAAACAAACAACTTTATGTGATTGAGGAAGTAAATAAAGATGAAAGTACAACACAACCAATTTAAGAAGAAGATTCTGTAAATATTTCAATTCTTAACCTCTGTATTGCTTCTAAAGAAGAAGGTAAAAAGGTTTCCTCTATATCTAGTAGTGCAACATGGGCTCATTTTACCATAGAAGGGGTCGGGCAACATCGTAAAACTATATGCAAATATTGTAAGAAATAATATAAGTATGTGTCAAGCAAATTTGTGCACGTCAAATTTGCTTGCACACATTGTAATTGGGTGTGATAAGTTTCCCAGTAGAGTTCTTAAGAAACAAAAAACTTTAGTTTTTCATAAGGAAGGAAGTCTTGTACCTCACACTTTTAATGTTGGAAGATGTAGAGAAAAAATGGTAAGGATGATAATAAAAGATGAATTGTAATTTATTATCGTGGAAGATGAAGGATTTAAGGAGTTTATTAAAGAGCTACAACCTTTGTTTAAAATCCCTTCCCGGTGGACTATTGCAAGAGATTATTTGAATTTGTACGTTACTGAAAGAGTAAAATTGAAAAAGTTGTTGAATAGAACTAGTAAAAGAATGTCTTACTATTGATACATGAACATCTTGTCAGAATTTATGTTATATGTGTTTAACTGCTCATTTTGTTGATAATGATTGGAATTTACAAAAGAGAATCTTGACCTTTTGTCAAGTTTCATATCATAAAGGGAATACACTTGGTAGAGTTATTAAAGCATGTTTGTTAGATTTGGGCATTGATAGGATATTATGTATTATAGTTGATAATGCAAGTTCTAATGGTTGGAGTAATGCAATTTTAGAATCAAAACACTTGCACATGCGATGTGATACACATATTTTGAATTTAATTATTGAGCAAGGTTTGGAAGAATATAGCATATCAATAAATAGGATTCGTGTCGTTGTAAGATACGTGAGAGGATCACCAATTAGACTTCAAAAATTTAAGAGTGTTGTTAAAATGAAAAAACTCTTTACTCAAAAACTTGTTTGTTTAGATGTTACGATAAGGTGAAATTCAACTTATTTGATGTTAGATTCTACAACGTATTTTTGGCTCTAGAATCAGGTATATTGCAAAAAACTTTTAAATATATAGTTTGAATATATATATATTTGTTATCATATTACGTGAAAATTAAAGTTTTTTATATATTATTATGTTTATTAGCTTATTACTTATGTATATTTTTAACTTTTTTAATTTTTCATCATACAGATATTTTCGATGGTATTGGTGACTTAAATCTTGAATGATTATCAAAAAGAGTTCTTGTTATTATTAATGTTTGGAAAGTGAAGTTAATTTATGTAATTAATATTTAATTTTTTGTAATTAAATTATTACTATGTATATTTGGAGTTAAATTATATAATTGATGTTGAATTTTTTCTTTTTGATTATTTTTATTAAACTATTTTTAATCATGTTGTCACCTACTTTTTAATTTGAATGAAAAATATTTTTATTTCTATTTTTTTTTATTTTATGTAATTTTTCATTTTATATGTTGAAATTATATCGGATTCGAATTCAGATTTATTCAGATTGACATTTATAGCGATTTAGATCGGATTGAATATTTCATAATTTGTTTATTTATGTAATTTTTTATAGATTTAAATTAAAATTTTAACCCTATCCGTTCCGATCAATCCGATCGAATTCGAATTGTTTGGATTGACATTTATAACAGATCAAATTCAAATTAAATATTTCATAATTTACTTCGAATCAGATCGAATTCAGATTGTCTTAAAACCGTCGGTTTCGAACCGATACTCAACCCTAAATATTGTTAAGCCTTTAAAATAAAATATTAAAATACTTATTCTCTTAATTATAGGTGTTGACTTTGTTCGAGAACTAACACAAAATAGGTGTAGAAGGAATTTGATAAGTAATATTTTATACATTTTTATATATCAATTCTTTTATATTTATATATATATTATTATTATAACAAGCTAAAATTATTTAGTGTGTATTTACTAAAATAATATTAATTTTTTAAATTTTTTGAGATTTTTTCTTTCACGTCGCCTTGATGGCCATGTGTCATAAAATTAAATTTAACACCACCAACCATTTAAGTAAACTTTATCTCCAATTCCTTCGTAGCACAAATATCGCCTGACTGATACACGATCCATGGGTCTTAATACACCATAAACACTAATCAATTTTCTTTGTAAAAAATATAAAATAACAGCCCATAAAATGAAAATAAGACACTTTTATAATTACACAAAAATTAAGAAAAAAATTAAAAAAATAAAATAATTATAGAATTAAATTAGAAACAACAATTAAAAATAAAATGATTCAAAAAACAAATAAAAGACTTCAAGAGAAAAATTAAAGACAAATTTTAAAATTTCTTTCTATTTCTTTTATTGTTTTCATGAATAATTTTCTTAAATGATTTTTTTTGCTATAAATAACTAATTTTATAATTGATTTTAGATAATTCCAAAACCCAATACATAATATTTAATAAGATCTATAATATTTTATTCAACTATTTTTTTATTATATATTAATTTTCAATTTTAATTGTATAAATTTATTTGATTATTTAAGTATATAATTAAATAATTAAATTAATTCATGGTAAATTAATTTAATTGATTGTGCATATAATCGTTTAATCAATTTAAATAATTGGTAATAAATTACTTGTAAAGAGAATTAATACTCAAAATAATTAAAATTAACTTGTGTTTTTAATCTTGATCCAATTTACTTCTTTAAGAATTAATGTCTTTGATAGATTAAATTTAGAGAACTTATTCTAACTTATATATTAAAAATAATTAGATTAAGAGCTTGTTTAATTCAACAAATCTATAAGAAGTAAAAATTTCCGCTTTGGTAAATTTCTCTAAGTTGATATAATCAAATAATAAGATATTAAAATATACTTATACTAATGGTAAAGAATAATCATGTAATTGTTCTTTTATTTGAATCTTTAACATAATAGGTATATTTTATTTTTATCTTTATTAATATTTAGTTGTTAGATTTAATTTTCAGTTTTCAAAACAAAACCCACTTTTTCAATAAATAGGAGTTAATTTTCAAAATCATCCAAAAAAGACCCTTATTATATACTAAATAACGATATCTTAAATAATTTAAAATACGGCTTAAATTGACTATTCATGCATAACTTAGCACTCAAATTGTCATGATCTACTGCTTCAAGGTAATACCATTTTTTTAGGTTTTCAAAACAGGAGAAAAAAAATACACCAGAAAGTATAAGTTATGTAGAAATAAAAGGCCAACAAATTGTTTATTTATGATTTGAAATAATGAAGAAAATACCCGACGAGAATCTAACAGTGGAAGACAAAGAAAATGAAGTATACATGGAAAGTGGCTGTGAGAGCATGTGGCTATTCCCTCCTCTCTTTCGCTCTTTCATAAAAATTGTTACTGAAATTGAATTCAAAGGATTCACCATTCCTAAAGGATGGAAGGTAGAGAGATCATTCGAGTTTAGATTCCATTTAAAACCCAATTTAGTTTACAAATAATTTTTTTTAATTGTTTTGGGATTTGTTTTGGGATTTGTTTTGGGGTGATTATGTACCGGTGTTATGGACAATATATGGAACACACTATAGTGAAAAGTATTTTGAAGATGCAATGAGATATGATCCAAATAAATTTGAAGAGGCAATACCACCATATGTTTTATTCCATCTGGAGGTGGACCAAGGGTGTGTGCAGGGTACCAAGTGACCAAAATGAACATCCTAATTTTTATGCATTTTGTGTTAAAAGTTCTGATTGGTCTCTACTTTATCCCAAGGAAACTACTAACATAGACCCCCTTCCATTCCCCTCCCAAGGAATGCCCATCAGAACGAAACCAAAGTTGTGAACTAGTGTGCTATCATTGCACACGGTTTCTGTTTCAGCTTACATTCGTGAACAAAATGATTCCAGCTTCTGATAATGTACCCCTCAGTCTGTACACATGCAACCTCTGTTTGGTACATTACGATTTATTATATTCTACTAAGTTATGCCAAGCAACGTGATCTGAAAAGTGAAAACCTTACCTGAGATAAGAACGGAGTTGCTCCTTGAACATCTACCTTGAGCTTTAGTATTTCCCTCCCAATCAATTCTGTTGCATAACATTCTTCATCTGAAAAGACACTGCCAAGGTTTAATTCCATTGGGAATGAATTTAGATCCAAAAAGGTTGCTTTACCAGATGAAATTGCATGTCCACATCCGATATTGTATTGGTTGCTCCAAGAATAAGCTAATGTGTTAACTCCAACCAATAGTATAACCTTGCACATGCAAGAATTGTGGTTTGAGATATAATGTTATCCCATTAGCATGCTACCGTTTGAGTAGAAACCAGGAGCAACCATATCATCTCATGCACACATACAATTTCAATAAATGGACTGATGGCTTCTAAGTCCAACATTATACTTGATTATCTAAGTGCACTATTTTTTCACTAATCAATTATTTAATTGCACCTTTCAATTATTATTTTCTCATGTTCTCAATGCAAATTTGCGTTTTGATTTTGAAAGAAACCATAATATGGCCACAACCTGAAGTTAGACAAAAGAATAGATGTATTTGCATACAAAATCCATTAATTTTACACATCCCGTGGATCTATCACACACTGCATGCCGTCTGGCAATAACTTGTGGCTTATTGGCTTCAACCCTCTCCTTGACCAACGTTTAACCAGAGATGTTTCTAGTTTTCTCACCTGCACTTAATGGAATATGAACATAAGAACAGAAATCCACACTTTAATAGCAATAACAAAGAAATGTTAATTACAAACAAATTTACACACACTAATTATGGTATGTCACATGGCATCATAATCTAGACAAATGAATAGCTTCTCTAATTTCCAAGATTATCTTGCCATGTGCGCACCATGCAGTTAGCATTCCGTTTATTCAGGAAATCTAGTAGCAAGAGATATAAGGACACCAGTAGAGATATATATCATTGTAAATATCAAATCTTCAGGTTGATTATTGTTTCTGTTCCTCTCAGCTGTCCTTTTTATTTCACTGTGTTACCTGCTTTCTCCATTCTTTGTACTCACAAGTAATTTGAACACAGATTGTTATTCAAGCCTAAGACGTCTAGTTTATCATATGATAAAGCAATCTTCTTTCATTTTCCAATACCTAATGTGCCACTCTAGTTGTAGGGAGATATGAAAACCATTTCCATAAATAAATCCTCTAAGGCTCTAACATTGACCACCTGTATAGTAGAGGACATGCCATAAGCTTCCAAGCATACAAGCTGCCCACACTTGGACATGCTATGGGTGAAGTGAGATTAGCAACATGGTAAACAAAAGAATTCCCTGTATGGATGCTGGGCACTTAGACTTTGTTGCTTGCAATACTTGAGAAAAAATTTCCATAGATGAAAGGACAAAACTACCATTGAACCAACAGCCTAAATCTAGAGCCATTAAAATTTAGCAATGAGAGGATTTAGGGGAAAAAAGGGTAGTGAACAGTCAATATGAAACTGATAGTAGTCAAAGACAAAAAAATGATTAAAGAGGGCGTTGAGAAAAACCAACCTGCTTGACAATGAATGGCTCTTCTGAAAGACTCAAAGGCTCAGTTAAAATAGTTAGAAAGCCATTTTTGTTTCCGTAGACGATGTCAGTTAAGGGCCGATCACCAACCTGTCATAAAAACAATAATGCTATTAATCTAAAGACAAAATCAAATTCAAACAAGTATTTGATTTTTAACTACCATGATAAGTCGTGTCGTTTCACAACCAAAATGCTTCTCAATTTCTTCAGCATTCCCAGCTGGCTTTTTAACTCCTAAAGGACAACATACAAATATTCTCATAAACATCACAAACACCAAACTTTCTAAGAAAATTTAGCTTTCAGTACAAGCAAACCTCATGTTTTGACATGGATTTAAGGAAGGAAGGAAGGAAGGGAGGGACAAACAAACAAACACACACTCACTATGCCTTATGACTTTAATTTTAATTGCATCCTCAAGCGCTCTAGCTTTGGAACCATGATAATCATATTCATTGAGCCCTGAATCACCACATCATCAAATTAACGAAAATTCAAACTCCATATAAATAAGCAATCATATAAGAGCAATAAGCAGAATTGTCTCGTGGAACGTTCCAAAGATTACCGGCAGAGTTGCTAAAAATTGCAACATTGGGGCCGAACGCCAATTTACACTGCTCTAAAGAAGAAGAAAGAGGAGCCCAAAGTGACAAAGAATAAGGTACAGTAATAGTATTGTCCTTATCAAATACGACACCTTCAAAACCCCTTCTGCGCAACTCAGCCCAATCAATGTACCTTATATCAGTCACGGCAATGTGAGGTAGAGCCAAATGTCGGTCTCTTACAGCCACCCCAGCCGAACAGACAATTGCCTCTAAGTTAAACCGCTGGCCTAACGCAGCTTTTAAGTTCGCCCACCACATGTTTGTTGAAAGTAGCTTGGTGTTTGGTTTTGACTTGGATCTTTGTTCTGCTGGGTCACCCCAGCCGAACAGACAATTGCCTCTAATTATGTCGTTGTCTTTGCTCTTCTGCTGGGTTTTGCTGTTCTGGGCTCCTATTGCTGGAAGTGTTAGGACCAATGAAAGAGTAGAGTTGTAATAAAAATGGATCGTTGTGATATGGATCGGAGTTGCTTTCTCTCTTCTTGTTATCTTCTTCTATGCAACTATGCCTCTGACCGATAACGAGGGAAGAAAAGTTTTCGAGTGGTGTTTGGTTTTGACTGTGTTTGGAAAGAGAATGCTTGATCGATTTATTTCGGAGATGGAGATGGAGATGAGAGCAGTGAAGATTATTGGTAACAGCAAACAGGCGATGAAGCAGCAGATATGGACTGCATCTCCAAACTATTTTAACCTTTTTTTTTAATTATTTCATTAAGTAATCGACTAAATTAATCATTTTTAACCTTCAGGAAGAATAAGTGATAAACAATAAAACAAAACAAACGAAATAAAGCTACAATTTACATGGCAGCCAATAATTAGGTTCGAATTTAACTCCAAATAAAACTTATTAATAATAGACAAATAGTTGTAAATAAATATAATAGTAAAAGTAATTTAAGTTGATTTCAAAAATTAATAGATATAAATTACGAAGGAAATGTATCAAACCTACTTGAAAAAATGTTTGGTGTGTTAATCAACTCTATAGAGAGCTAGAGAGCTAAAGAGATAGAAGGAGACCAAACAATGGTCGTAGTGGTATTCATCGAAGGCATGCCAAGGATTGGGACCGTGGTAAGAAGACAGGTATCGATAGTGGCTAAGAAGGCATAGTTGAGAGGATAAGCCATAATAGCGTCTATGGAAGAAGCTAAAGTCGACATGGTCTCTTCATTTGGCAATCAAAAGAATGACAGAATGAAGAGGTGATGAAGAAATTTTAGGGCTAGGTTATTGATTTTAAGATTTGGGTAAGGACTAATAATTCATTGAAGAGGTGATGAAGAAATTTTAGGGCTAGGTTATTGATTTTAAGATTTGGGTAAGGACTAATAATTTCTATAGTTTGTTTCTGGTCTCTATGTGCTTGGATATTAGGTTCTATCATAATCTCACTGTAGTGTTTATGTTTATCTCTGTCCATCGTGTGGGGGAGGCTGTTAAGTATCCTTATCTCACATCGACCAAGAGCAAGACAGTAATGTTGTTTATAAACTTGGACAACCTTTAACTCAATGAGATTTTATTGAGTTGAGTTAAGCATGAGTTTCTAACAAGATGGATGTTCTTTAATCTACAATCTTTTTGTTCGAGAAGAAAAGACAATTAAAAAAATAACACGCATATTCATCGGATTCTAATAAATGATTATAAATAATTTATTTAAATAATTTATTAAAACTAATAAAAAATTTATATGAAAACGATGTAATATATATATATATATATATATACATATGTATATTAAAGATATATATATTATACTTGAATTATTTTACTTCTTTTAATTTATTTATTTTAGTTCATTTCTACTTATAATATTTGAAAAAAAGTTAAACTAGTTTAGAGTTTAATTGTAAAAGAATATCAACTAATATATGTTTAAGATACATTATTCAATATAGAAGTATTTTTCATTTAACGTGTTTATCTTAATTTGTATTTTGAGTAATTTCATATATGTTATATGATAGTTAAAGAGTGGTCATAGTTATAAAATAATTTTATAAGTCAAAAATAAATAAGTGTTTAGTTATCATATAAGTATGAGTGCAAAATAGTTATCTAAAGGGATTAAAATCCAATTATTATCTTTTAATTATATTAAAGATATAATAGGCATACAGATTATTATTTATTTATCTTAAAGGATAATTAATGAGATGATTAAGTATAGATGTGTACAAAAGATAAATGTCTACAAAGCATGAATGTCTGAAAAGCTAAAACAACTCAATCTTATTTAGATAGAAAATAGATATTGTGTTAATTATTTTTCCTATATATATTCACATATACACACAATTGTTATCATACGGAGATATCACTTCATCTCATAATAGAGAATTATAACTAGACATTATCTTTTCATATAATTATTAGAGCGAGATTGTAGATCTCATCTACCTTTCATCTTATAATTACTGACTTACACATCGAAGGACTGAAGACTACCTCTCACAAGATGGTATAAGGGTTTAACAGTTTGTTTATCTCATAGGTCTACGAAAATATTATTCTATAGTGTTCACAAAAATTGATATCAACTTTTGGCATCATCTGTGGGAAAGAAGTGTGATCTACTCAGTTGAAAATTTTAAAGTTGTAGGACTCTCAAAATATTTTCTTCAAGTTCTTGATCTACAAGGAAATTAAAGATATTTAAAAAGAGATTGTGGACCTTAGCAGTAGTGTTTTTTGAAAAGAGAACTTCAAAATCTTCTGATATACTATTTTCATCTATTTTCTCTAGAATTTTCAAAAGAGTCATGGATCAGATAGATAGCTCCACCTCTCAAATCCTTACAATTAGTTAGGCGGTCCAGCCTATTAACTAGTAGACTATCCTTCCAACTCCGTCGTAGCCTGCCAGAAATATGAGTATTGCATTTGGACTTGCCCACCCATAACAAGCCCGAAAGGTTAAAAAGATAAGGTGATCTCGAACCCCAGCCCACCTAGACATGATGGAAAATGCACTCCAGGCCATGTTAAAGCACCTGCCAAAGCAATAGGTTCTTAAACCAATCATTATCCCAAAGAACGTTCCTACGACATCTTCTAATGCCTATAGTGCACAAGGCCAAACCCATAGCCATCCAAGGCTTGGCTGGTAAGTTGACCATTCATAGAAAGACCCAAGTCTCGTGACCGGTTAGAATTTATCTGCTCACACTATCATAACCATTAAACCTTGAATGTCAGATCATATTTTCATTGGCTGTTCACCTTGGACTATCCAGGCCAACCAAAAAGGCTCATTCAAATCATGACCTGCATGACCATCTTAAGGCACGCCAGCAAGGACACTCTCTCCGAGCCAGCCATGTTGACTAAGCAACCTTAACAATCAATGATTGCCCAAAGATCCAAGATAAGGTACTAACTATTCTTTGTCCCAACATTGACTGGTTTGTTGAAGAATTACAAAGGTCCAACAAAGGTTGAACCGAGGTAGACTTCTAAACCTAACAGTCTCTACTAAGTCCCTATTCACCTTAGTGATCATGGCCATCCCACTTTTTGACAAGTTCAAGTTTCCTAAAACAAGTACATATGATGGCACCAAAGACCCATTCGAACATATGGAAATTTTCAAGGGTTAGATGGATCTTTATGCCTATAGCGATGTCATAAGGTATTGGGTATTCCAACTTACTTTGATAGACAAGGCTAGAGCTTGGTATCATACTTTGAAGCCTAACTCTATTTGTTTCGTTGCAGAAGGAGGGAAACAATTCTTGTCTTACTTTTGAGCCAAGAAAAGATAGCCAAAGACCCTAGCACTCATATTGATCTTACAATAAGGAAAGGAAGAGTCATTTAAAGATTTCTTTAACATGTTTATTTCAAAGAAAATACAAGTGATAGATTGCCCAGACTCTATTCCCATCATAGCTTTGCATCATAGCCATATGATGGGATTGGACTAAATATTTTCTAACAAAATAGTTTGAGGCTATCCAATTGATTAAAATTTATATTAATATGGATGAAATGATTTCCAATAGAAAGAACCAAGAGCCTTCTAAGACAGAAGTAATAGAATAGAAACGTAGGGGAGATGAAACCTCACGCTGTGATAGCAAGAAATGATAAAAAAGTTGTGGACAAAAATCTCTTCTATCTTGGACAGAATTTTCAAACTTACACTTCTCTCAGAGAAACAAGAGAGGGTAATATGATGAAAATCGTTGCCAGTCATTTGTACATTGATTTAAGAAATAGAGAAACCCTGGCTAAGACAAGTCTCAATATTGTAGGTTTCATAAAAACCCCATCTACTCAACTAAATGTTACCGAGAACTTCAAGATGAAATTAAGCATCTAGTAAGAAAAGCATACTTAGATGAATTGATTAACAATCCAAGGCCACCACAGCCATGACCACCAGAACCGACCTCCCTACCAAGAGAAAGAAATCAACCTCAAGGAAAAGAACTATGTGAGGTTAAAGTTATCATGGGAGGTCCTACTGGGGGTAGTTCTAACAATGCCCACAAGGAACTCATCTGTGATTCCATCTTTAGCCGAGAAGTTCTAAAGGTTATTATTTTATGCAATCCATGAAAAGATCCTAAACTTATGGGCTCAAATGAATTTTTTTCAAAAAGAGAAGTCTATAGACTAATCCATCCTTATATAGATGCTCTCGTAGTCACTCTTCAGGTGGCCAACATAACTTTGCATCAGATATTAATAAATACTAGTAAGAAAATGAAGCTTTCTTATCCTTTCAACTAGTGATTACCCAATTGGTAGGATTATCTGGACTCCAGCTCATCCCAAAATACAGTGTGACCTTAGCAGTCACAATTGGATAGCACCCGAATATAAGAACAATTATGTGGACTTTCTTATTATGGACTACCTATCTTCTTACAATTGTATCATGGGCAAGCCATTCTTATATAGGGTCAGGGCTGTAGCTTCAACCTACCACCTTGCTTTAAAGTTCCCAACATATACGGGAACATGAGTAGTACTTGGAATGCAAAAAGTATCCAAAAAGTGTTACATTATAAGGATCCCAATGGGCATTAAAAGTCCTGCTAGGTCAAGATCAAAAAGTGCTTACCCTACAAGTTTTGTTTTTGCTAAATGTTTTTATGATTTCCATTGTTGCAAAACTTAGTAAAACAATAGCCTTAGTTGGAGATATTTCAATTTCTATTTATAGTGTAATTTCAATTACTTTGTAATTCAAATTTATTATTATCAATAAAGGGAGTTCTTGGGATACATACATCTCTCTACAAGTCAAAGATCTATACTTAGAAGATTCAATAGAATAAAACATCCACCATTAAATGAAGAAGCAAGCCTGAGATGCCTAGACTTGAGAAATTTTAGAGCCATCAATCCGACAATGCTAGGGACTAAACACAATAAAGTCCTCAGGACCTAGGTAGGGAATACACCCTCACAAAAGGAAGTGAATATAAAGCAACCCTGTAGTGAGTCTGTGCCTTAGGGCCTAGACCACCAAATGGTCTATAGAAGCTGGGCATATAAAGTGACCATAAGGATGCACCCTCATCACATATTGTGTAGTCTATGATAAAGCTAATGTAAAGAATATCTTAGCTTGCTTTAATCACCTCTTAATCGACCTAGACCTTGAAAGAAGGTCATGGCTCGAAAGCTCTGCTACCATGGTATTGAGAAATCCTTAGTATATTTTTAGGAATGCATCCATACGAAAGGCAATAAATAAGAAGCAACTTAACGACTGAGCCTGAGCTACCTAGAATTAAAAGTGAAAAACCTTCAATATGACATCGTAAGTGATTCTACACCTTAGGTCCCATACCGTTATAAGATCCATAGAATATGAATGCCTTACATTACAACTAGAACGCACCATAATCATAGGTTATGTAGTCTAGGATAAAACTAATGCGAAGAAGCAATATAGGCATTGAGTCCCGCGCCCCATCGTATAGACTACTACACAGTGGAACTGAGTGCAATAAAAGCCTTAGTATATAACCAAGGCATACATTACTTCCAAGGTAGTATATAAGAGATATCCTAAAAGATGAGCTCTACAATTTTAAGGCCAGGCCACCACATTGTCTATAAAAGATCAATATGTTAGCCATGTGGTCTAGGCCATAACTAATACAAAGAATGGTCTATCTGGTTTCCTAACACCCTAGAATTGGCTATAAACCCTAAAAAAAGGCTTACAAGCCATACCACCTTAGGTCCAAGAACTACATTAAAGTTTCTACACCATACTTAGGCTTACAAGGCTTAGTAAACAAGACAATAAATCTGTAAGGAAGTGATAACTAAATATTTCCCAAAGTTGAGAAGTATCACATGCTTGGACCACTTGAACAAATTTAAGTACTCCAAGTAGAGGGATGATAGACCGAGAGGCTTAACCAAGCAATACTTGGATCAATAAGTCATCTCTAGCTTAGAAAATTTCAAACAAACACATCAAGACCCGAACAAAAAAGTAAGGCCATGTGTATAGGTGAAATGTCACCCAAACTTTAAGCCACAAGTCTAAGACAACATATGGTCTAAAGATCAAACCACCATCCAGTCAGATAGGTTAGGACCAAGAAATATAACCAGCTAGGAATGTGACTGACCAACTAAGAAGATGCCTAACCAAGGGTATGACCAGCCAAGAGTGCGACTGGATAGAGGTGTGATTGTGGCCAAGCAAGGGTGTATTTGGCTAGGAAGTGGGTGGCCAAAAGTGTCATCAATTGATTAGGAAATAGCCAACCAGGAATATGGCTAGCCAAGGGAAGGATCAACACATGTTTGTATTGCCAGATCGGGTAAAGCCATGGTCGAGAAATCGTTCCTTATCTTGCACACTTCACATCTAAGATCCATGTTTCATTTTATGCTAATACATTATATATGTCAACTCAAACGTCCACGGCCTCCTATATATAGGGCGACGATCAAGTCCAATTATTTTGTTAAAAGTATAAATACAAAAGATGTAATATAAAATACATAGTTATGCCCAAAAATGTCTATACAAAGAGATAAGTCTATAAGTAAAAATAAACCTACTAAGTACATAAACTTTAGTGAGAAGATACATGAAACTTGGGCTATCTTAAATCTAAAGAAAGTAAAAGGCTAAACAAAACTAATGTCCGTGCTTGGCAGCACCATAAGTTGCATAACAATTCACAACCTCATCTTTTGTCCTCTCAGAATCATTGCAATTGCTATAGCTACTTGAGCTTCCAAACTACTAGTGTTGTCATCCTTCCACTAGAAGGTGACTATATCATATTGAGAAGCACGCCTATCTGAAGATGGGAAAATATTCTCATCAAGGATGTTATCCAGGAAGACCTTCCTAAATCACCTCCTTGTAGTTTGGAAACTATGAACCCAGGCATCCAAGATATCTTTGACATACCTGGATCCTAGCTAGACCCAACACTCTAATGGCTACCTATAAATGCCCTAGCATTAAGAAGAGGCTTTCAAATATCCCGTTAGTCTACTCCCTCTTTTTGGCCCAATTGGCTTGCTTCTCTAACAAGAGAGCATCCACATGAATGATTTCTTTATTGGCCACCTCCAAGGCCACCATGACCTTAGTTTGTATCTTATTAGCTATAGCAAGTTCCATCTTAAACTCCTTCAATCAAGTCTCTAACTTGTGACGGGTTGCCTCAATAACATCTCTAATGTTGGTTGCTTTACTAAGTGCCTATTTGGTAACTACCACACACTTTTCAAAGCCAATTCATACCATAATGGCATGCTCAATATCCTCAGTAAACTATTTTGATCTACCACTAAGGTATATATATCATTATTTATAGGCATGGTAGACTCCAAAATATCTAGAATAATAAAGGCTCACATGGACCCATGATGTCCTTAATTCACTGAATGGGTCTTAGACCAAACTCATCTATCATAGGATATGAAGGAATATCAATAGGTGCTGGAAGGGATCTAACCCTTTTAGAACCTAGTCCAAAAATGATTAGTCCAATGCTAGGGGCTTTTTTTTCCTTTGGAAGCCCCAAGCTTTCGTACAATTTTTGCCTTTCTAGGCATATCTTTTGACCTAGATTCTCTCAAGAATTGGATCACTATTTACATTCTATTCTACTTTCAAGAAGGATGTCGGGAAATCATATTTACAAGAACTTAAAAGTTGTTACGATGACCTGATAACCAGGAACTAAAACAATTCATAAATATTAAGTTACAAGAAGTAGTCATTATCTAGGTCTAGAGGTCTGATGCCCTCTAGATCAACTTCAATCGGGTCTAAGCCCAAGTAAGTAATCCACTTAAAGATAGTATGTCAATCACTACATTACCGTGAGAGAGGAAGATGATAGAATGACTTGATGAATCTTCCTTATTAGGATTAATATTACCTCGGGTCAAGTGCACTACAAACAAAAGAAACAAGTCAGGATGCTACAAAAAAATTATAATAAAAGACTAAGTCTTAGAAATCCAACCCTTTCTTTTGTACTGAGTAGGTGTAAGAGGAAGGTCAAGGGATAGAATGTCAAAGTCACCTATAGCAATAAATAAGGACTCTCTGTGCCCTTTATTAGTATCCTATAATTGGTCTATTAGGACATGGTTAGCAAAAAATTTGAAGTGATACCAACTCCCACTACCTCTATGTAGATATCAATAATAACAATACTTGAATTATTCAATAGTATGTTTTCTACCATGCTCATTCCAAAGCACCCAACAACCAAGTAGGACCATGTTTCAATCAAGTGGAAACTATCTCAAGGTTGCACCAGCATTAATCAAGAACTTCAATATTATAGCAAAAAATGGGAGTCGTAACCTCACAAATAAGTGATCAAATGAAAAACTAACTCTACTAGGCAAAAGGTTACTCTAAATTATTCCTGGTACCTGAGTCATCTGGAAACCTAGTGGTTTCACAAAAGAGTACTCAAGATTGCTTCAATTAGTACCCGAATAGAACATATGAATGCTATCAAAATATAAGCTAATTTTTTATCGCTCAATGACTCAATTTATGTCAACTGGACACTTGAATGACCCATATTGATAGAACCAAAAAACTCATGACATTAAGATGATCTAGGTACCGACATAGCCCATTCTTAGTCACTTTTAGCTATGTTGTCGTTTGATAAAGCACGATCGACCAAGGAAATATTGACTAAAGAGGTTCTGGCCAGTGAGCTACTACCAAGGAATTCACCAGCCAAGCCACCACTGATTAGAGAAGCACCAGCTAGTGATAGGCTAGTTAAGCCTTCACCTAACCTTCATTTTCCCACCACGTGCATCGTCAGTGCCAACATTCGTCTACCTTGGTACACACCCATGGTGACAAGACCTAATTCTATACATTCATAAATCTGGTATCCATCACTTCATATGTATAAAAGTGTGATATGAACATCCTTGGGTGTAAAGTATTTGTATGATGATAATTATCCTACATAACATGCGAGATAAATGAAGAATAATGAATGGAGAATAATAAAGGAAGAAAAATGAATGAAAATTACATTGAGAGAATTTTCTTTACTTTTCTTCTCTTTTCAAATTGTGAGTTTTAAGAAATTATTATGAGTTATGAAAAATGTAAAGGTCGAGGGCTTGTATTTATAGAGGTAGTGAGTTAATTTCATCCACCCCTCTAAAATCACAATCAATAGCCAAGATCGCTTAGCTAATCCTAGAGGGATTAGACTTAAGATTTGAATTTTAAGTTTATCACACAAATAAAAGAAGGTTTGACTTTATTGATAAAAATGTCAACTTCAACATAACATTCTAATTAGAAGTCCGATTGAAAATTCAAAAATATCGTTGGTAATAGAACACATTCTTGCACGTTTCATATAGCCAAAATTGGCATGAAGGTTTTTGCATGGCAGGTAAAAATAATGCAAAGGTAAGCCCAAAATCATTAGTACAATTAAAAGAGATATTTAACATAAGTATTAACAAAAATTATAGTCATACTTTCTAGCCCAAGGGTCATAAAGTCTGGGGGATTGATGTTGAAGGTAATTTCATACATCCCACATGGTAGTCAAATAATGGTCATGGTCAACAAAGACCTTATATGCCAAGCCCAATAAATGCTTAGTCCTCTAAGAAGGATAAGTATCTACGAAGGATAAATGTCTACAAAGCTACAACAGCTTAATCCTATTCAAATAGTGAATAGTTATCAAGTTAATTCTTTTCCCTATATATATTCACATATGCACACAACTATTATCATCTTGAAATAACACTTGATCTTATAACATATAATCATAACTAGATACTCTTTTTCATAAAATTATTAGAGCGAGACTATAAATCTCCTATAATCTTCATCTTACAATTATTGACATAAGTATCGAAGGGCCCAATACCACCCACCACAAGGTGGTCTAAGGTTCTAACAATTTTTTCATCTCGTAAATCCACAAAGAACAATCATACTTGGTATTAACAAAATTAGTATCAATAATTTATTTTCCTAAATTTAAAATAAAATATAAATTAAGAACAAGATATATCATTATTGTAAAATGTAAAGATATTTTATCTAAAATTATATTTGGCATGTATATATAATTTAGGTGAAAATTGAGTCTAATCAATTGTGTCCACCCATGAAAATGACAAAAACACAAATAATACCCCATTATTTATCGAATGTATGTAGAAATTATGAATATATGTAAATATAGACTTTTTTTTCTTAATGGATTTTTAATATCCATGTTTTTAAGTCTCGAATTCAAGACATCTACCTTATACCACAGTGATATATACCATTAGGTTATAAGACCATTGGCCTATGGACTTTTGTTTATTTAAACTTAAAATACAAGCATGTGTTAAAATAATCAAAATAAAGGTATTTAAAAGAACATTGTTTTATATGTACATGTTTAAATAATCAAAAGAAATGTATCTAAAAGAACATGGGTTGTTTTTTTATGTGTGTTCGATCGAATGTATATTGATTTGAACATATGTTTATCATAAACAAGGGTGAGTTATTTTTTAATCCAATTTTGTTCGTGGTTTATCTAAAAAGTTATATAGAATATATTTTTGGAAAAAATAACAACATTAATACTTTTAAAATTTATAATTATAAAAATAATTACCCTTATGTCTATCTCATATATTTTTATTATTAAAAAAATATGACACATTATTTTATTTTGAACAACTTTTAAAATTGAATTACAGTTATTTAACTCATGTAATATTAAAAATCATCTAATTAAAACTAATTCAATATTATTGGGATCTATTTTTGTTGTTATAAGTTTTAAAGATATTATTTTTTATACCTTTCTAATATTTTTACCTAATTATATTTTTACCTTGTTTACATACCATCTAAATATTATCTAGTCAAAAAATGGAATAAAGATGTTAGTGGTTCAATAGTTTTGGGTAAAAAAGTGTTTAAAATTTTTAGGAATAAAGAACACATTTTTTCAAAATTAATGGACTAAAACACTCTTTTTGCAAAAGTTATGGAACCTTGTATGCCCCTCACCCTAAAAAAATTAACTTACAAGCTTGTAACTCAATGCGGTGATGATCTAGCCTTTATAATAAATTAAATATCATAACTAAAAAATTGACGATGAAATTTTTTGACCAAAAAAATATAAAAATGTGATTTTTTATTCAATTTTAATGTATTTTAATTAAAAATAAATCAAGTTTACACATAAAATATTTCATACTTAAAATATAGGCTTAAAAGTAAAGTTTAGAGTACTATATGTAAGATATAATCTTACTTTATGAAAATTACAAAATTTTACATGTAAAATTATATTTTTAATCAAGGGAAGAAACACATGTGCCCCTAATCTCCACATACATCGACTCCTAGTTGAATGACATGTAATTCACTTGGGTACATAGAATATTTGTAGTTCAACTCTTTATTACGAATGCATAAGTAGCATAGTTATTTAAAAAAATAATTAGTATAGTAATACTTGTTAATCTATTTGTGGTCCATGTAATAAGATACATCATTTTATTTCCTTTCTAAATTATAGGTTTTAATCTATTACTTGATTTAAAAAAAATTAATCAAAATTTGGATCGCATGAAAGAGAACATGAAGTCTTCAAAACAATTTGTGATGCTTCCAAATCTAGGCCAAGATCAAAAGAAGACATGTCTAAATCATCAACATTAGATGTCCTACCATGACCATCACTCTTTTTAGGTCGAACTGATATAATACAAACTTTAGTTGGAGACTTGTATGATTTAGAAGTATGATATGTCTATGCAAAAAAGAAAATTCAAAATCAGATCAATGATAAAATTGATTACTAATGTAATAACCAAAAATAATAATATAATACAGATCGAGAAAATCTTCAAGAAATCATTATAAGTTATGCATGGAGTCCATGCTCATCAAACATCCGATCAAAATAAGCTCTTTATTGACTAAAATTTTCATCAGTATATGAAGACAACTTGTTATAAAAATCTTTGAAACCAACCTTCGATGACTTCAACTATTCATCCAACCCCTATTCTTGACATTTCTTCATATTCTCTATTGATTTGTCCTTTAATAAAATATCATATATAGGTTCATATTGTGAACCTCTAGCTCGACTTTAGCACAAACCTACCTTATCATAATAAATTATTTTGATATGTGATAACAAAGATTTAAAACAAGGAGCATCCTCATGTGCTAGTACCGTATTCACGTAAATCTATCAAAAAAACACAACATAATAAGAAAATTAATCAAAATAAAATAATAATAAGCTCAAAAATATTAATTTAAAAGCTATTTAACAAGTTACATCATACATAACATATTATGTATGTTTTTATATACCATGTAAATTGTTAAGTAACATATTATATTATACCTAAAAAGTTATATAAACATCACGATACATTCAGTTTTCACTCTTAATGTAACATGTTATAAAACATTCCAAAAATGATGTAACTTGTTACATATGATAGGAAATAATGAAAACAAGCATCTTAATACTTAAAATAAACAATAAAATACAAACATAAAAAATAAAACATTACCATATAAGGCTTATCAAGAGTAACCTTAAGTTGAGCCAATTTTGGCTTGATAATAGTTGTTCACCTCATCATTATTGGGAATTCATCGTTCAAGAAAACAATTTATTCATTCCAAATATTTGGGATGACATCATATATCCAAAATTGTAACGCTAAACTAAGTTCATATATTTGAAAACAGAACTTGTCATCCTTCTTTTTTTTAGCTTAATTTTGTCATTTTTTTGATTCATTCCCAATACCACATTATGCATATGCACATTATATTTGTTAAAACTATCAAAGAATAAGTTGAAAATAATGTCATTCCAAGGATAAAAATTGAATTTATCCCGATCACCATCCAATAGCAACACTTCTCTATAAATAAATAAATATTTCAATTTTTAGAGTAAAACACATTCTAAAAAATAAATCAAACAAATCATAATAACATCCTCTTCTGTAACTTCAACAAACTCAAAATTATAACCAACTTTCTTCCTTTTAAAGCCTTATTACTCAACCCAACCTCCTTTGGTTTCTTACCACCTTTCTTCTTATGAGTAATAACGGAGCAAGGATTAGGCCTCTTAATACAATCCTCCAAAAACTCAAGATATTTAATGGTACAAAACTTATTGAAATACTTGTAATAGAAGTTAAATCATTATTAACATCAATAGATTCATATTCATTCAGTAACTTGAGACCAGTAGCAATTAAAAATTAGGTGCAAGAGGACCTCAACACCTTAATATTTATGCAAAACCATATTTCCCTCACATATTTGTAAAGGAGACATTTGCTTAAAAGCAATGAGTAGATTAATTGCCCACTAAATTTACAGTTTGGTAAATTATAAAAATTTTCAAAATATGACTCTTGAAACTTTAAAATTGACCCTCGTTCAATACACTTTTTATATGTGTCATCATCATTTGAGGTGTGGCATTATAGCCACAAGAACATTAAAACCATTATTCATACCAAGAAGGTTAGGGAACAATAAATTATCTTCAAGGTATGAAACCTAAAAATGAATAAAAAATAATAATATAAGATATACATCTAATACTAAGATATACAACATACTTAAAAATGAACAAAAAAACATATATAAATGTAATTTGTCATGTTAATGATTATAAAACATATAACCATATATGTGAATACAAGAAATAACAATGTATACATAACATACTCAAACATATATAATAATTTAGAATACAAATAAAAATTACATATAATTAAACAATGAAACATGTTACATTAACATTGTACTTCAATGTAACAACATACTTCAAAAAATAAATCAAAGTTCCATTTGAAAATATCATACAAAGGATTGTAAGACCTAAAATTATTTGGAAAAATAATGTAAGGCATGCAAAACATACTAAAAAATATTTAATATTTTACAAAACAACCAATAATAAAGAAAGAAAAAGAATAATATAACTTGTTACATTAAAATACTAATGTAATGTAACAACATACATTTTAGCCATACATAATTTACAAATGACAATACTAACCAAATATTATGAAAGCTAAAAATAATAAAAGATATCAGTTAAATAAATTATAACAAGAATTTGAATCTCATTAACATCATCAACTATATTTAATCGAGTCCTTTTCAGTTCACTTGGTAAAGCAGTATCAAAATCTTTCCTTTTCAACATCCTACATCAAATAATCAGAATCAAAACATATGATATTAATGGTAACAAAACACCAACACACAAAATTGATATAACCATAAAGAAATACAAAATAAATAAAGAAGAATCATTATCTCGTAATGATTAAACTTCAATGAATACAAACTAAAAAAAACAATATATATATATATATATAAACCACACATAGTGATAATATACCTTGTATAAAAAAATAACTCAAAATCCAAACATACAACCTTACCAAGCACAAAAACACATAAAATTGAAAAATACTAGAGATAGGATAAATGAATGAACAAAATGAACCAAAACCTTTGAAAATTTATGAAGAAATGGAAAATAAAACAAAATATGTTAGAAAAATATGATATAATAAGAAATACAAAAAAAACACATAATAAGTCATAAAAAACAATGAAAAATAAATATACTAACAAACAATGAAGAGTAAATAGAAACACATCATCAAATCAGGAAGAAAAAAATATAGTGACAATGGAACAAAAATAGAAACAAATAACATGAATGTATAGATAATTGAATAACTCAAAGAAATGTTACAAGAAATCAAAGAAAAAATAGTGACAATGGATACAAAAATGTATAGATACATAATGAGAAATATAACAAAAAAAAAAACCTAGGAAAAAAGAACATACTAATAGCATGATGAAAAACTCAATGAAATGTCCAGAAAATCAACAGGAATCATGAAAAATGAGTATAAAAATAAGGAATCAACATAATAGAAAAGGAAGACAATATTAAGAGAGAGTGTGTGTGTGAGTAAATATCAAATATCATGACTAATGGGATTTAAAATAATATAATTTGATTAGGCAAATGGGTTGAATCATCATTTTCCCTATTCAAAATGACATCATGCCACAATTTTAGGAAGAAAAAGGACAACTTTTCTCCTATACCTTCTATTATTAGCCATTTTCACTCGGGTGGCATTTGGTTCACAGAATGGAATCGAAATCGGAATAGGAATGAGAATGGAATGGAAAGGAAACACTGTTGTTTGGTTTGACCATTGGAATCAAAGAAGAAATCAGTATTATAGTGTTTGGTTTACCACTGGGATGGAATGAAAAAAATTGTAAATTACCTTAATAACCCTATATTTAGTAAAGTTTAAATAATATTATTTAATTATTATTTTTTCGTGAGACAAAATACATTATTGAAATCATTATTTTTCTAAACAATTATTACTTAAAAAGAAAATATATTATTAAAATTATTGTTTTTCTAAATAAGGTTTAGAGTTCTAAGGTTTGGGATTTAGGTATTTGGGATTTAAGGTTTAGGGTTATATTTGTGGGTTAAGGCTTAGGGTTAAAATTAATATTTTTCTAAATAGGGTTTAGGGTTTTAGGATTTGGGATTTGGGATTTAGGGTTTTAGGATTTAGGGTTTAGGGTTTATGAATTTACGGTCTAAGGTTTAGGGTTTTGAAATTTGGGGTTTAGGGTTTAGGGTTTAGGGATTTAGGGTTTAGGGTTTTGGGTTTTGGGATTTAGGTTTTAGGATTTAGGATTTAGGGATTTGGGGTTTAGGGTTTAGGGATTAAGGATTTGGGGTTTAGGGTTTTGGGATTTGGGGTTTAGGGTTTTAGGATTTGGGGTTTAGGGTTTTAGGATTTGGGATTTGGGGTTTAGGGTTTTAAGATTTGAGATTTGAGATTTAGGGTTTTGAGTTTTGGGATTTAGGGTTTAAGGTTTTGAAATTTTTAATTTAGAGTTATATTTGAATTTGGGGTAAAATTGAAATAAGAATAGAATCATGATTACTAAAGGAGGGAGAAGGAAATGTAATTCATTCTCCTTTAAGTAATTATCAATATTTTAACTATTAATAATTTATTATTTATTGATAAAAAATATAAATCTTAATTAAATTATAGTTATTCTGTAACATTAATCATTATTTTAAAATATGTAGGTAATTTTGTTCAAAATTTATAAAGCATGATATATAATCATTAAATGTAGGTAATTTGATCTAAAACTTTATAAAGTATGATTCAAAGTATATATATTTTTCCGTAAGTCTAAATTATTTTTAAATAACTTTGGAACAAAAATATCCTTTTATATTTTATTTTTAACTTTTAGAAATATTAAGTTTTTGTTCTTTAACGAAAAAATTAAGTTAAGAATCTTAGAAAGAACTCTTTAATATTAAGAAAATTACTTTATAAATTATATATATATTTTGAAAGTTATTAGAAATTCACGTGCTAAAAACAATTATAAAATTTAATGAGTCATGAATTATCATATTTATTTTGGATATATATATTTTACTTGGTTAATTTTTTATTCTTTATTTAATTGTCATTATATCAAATAAATTTCAAAATTTAGTAAAAATTAAAAAAAGAAACAAAATTATAAAAATTTAACAATTTACATGCTTTAATTTTTTAAGTAGAATAGAGAAAATCTTATATACCACATGGCATAGTAATAACAGTTGATTTCACCACCATTTCTTACATTTTTTTCATTTTTATAAAGATGAAGTATTAAGATAAACTAGTTCCCATCATACGAAGAAAGAAAAGAAATCTCTCCTATTTGAGTTTTCTTTTTTATTTATTACTAAAATATGAAAGAAAATTATAATTGATATATAATTACTAATTCCACATGCAAGATGGATAAAAAGAAGGTTGCAGAGGACTTATAAGTTTTATCAATGCATGCATATCCTAACAAATTAACCAAAAATATGTAGTTATTTTGCGAACCTGTCATGACTATTTTCACCCTTTTGATTTTTCTTTTTTCTCAACTGTTATTTTGATGGCATATAGAAAGACTCTTAATTTAAGCACCTATGAAATAAGGCTCGCAATTCAGAATCACTCTTTATTAACTTTCATCGTCCTCTCCGATCAAAATTTTCAAAATGTATTCATACAATAATTCATTGACATTAGTAAGGCTTTTGCTAATATCTTTGATCATAATCAATAACTATGTAACAGCTGCCTCAGCTGGAAATTTCAATCAAGACATTGAAATTACATTTGGCGACCATCGTGCTAAAATACTCAATGGAGGTCAACGACTCACTCTTTCTCTTGACAAATATTCTGGTTCGGGCTTTCGATCCAAAAATGACTATTTATTTGGTAGATTTGACATAGATTTGAAGTTGGTTCCTGGAAATTCTGCAGGAACAGTAACTACATTCTATGTAATTCTCATTTTTTTTTTCTTTCGTACATTTATTTCATCATGTAATTCTTTATTTAAATTTGGATTTTTTTATTATTTAAATGTAGTTATCTTCTGGTGATCAAAATCCTACCCATGATGAGATTGATTATGAGTTCTTAGGCAACTCTTCTGGAGAACCATACACTTTGCATACAAATGTGTACATCCAAGGCAAAGGAAATAGAGAGCAACAATTCTATCTTTGGTTTGATCCCACCAACGCCTTCCATACATATTCCATTGTTTGGAATCACAAACGCATTATGTAAGTTATAATCAATAAAAAACTTTTTTATTTAGTATCTATTAATTTTACTCTTTTTATTGATTAGGCACATGATCTCTCTGTTAAATGATTGGGTAAGGACTAATTGAGGAATGAACCCTTAAACCACATTGTGACGAATTAAAGGAATCACCTGCATATGTTTATTTTTGCTTCTGAGAAGTGCTTGCAATTAAGAGTTAAAGAGAGAAAAAAAATTTGTCATAAGTGTTTTTGGGGTTTAAAAAGCACTTTTTGCACTTGCTGACTTCTTTTTTTAAAAAAAAAAATTTGCTTTTATTATAAGCACAAATAAATGAAGCCTAAGTAGGGGATCAATTATAATTTTGATAGATTTGTAAAGAGTTATGAATTTAAAAGTTTTTTAGGAACTTTAATTAAGGACCTTTTTGTTAGGTTTTAATAGTCTCGTGGATGGTATTGAATTTTAATTTATAGATTTTAGAGGATTTTATATTGATAAGGAGAGAGTATGAAATAAAAGATTAAAAAAAATTCCTACAAACCCTTAGAAATCTTTGAGGTGGTTAGAAGAATGAATAGATATTTTTGTTAGGATAAATGGTAACAAAAATACACTATCTTTAACAAAAATATGTTTTAATCTATTATTTATTTCATATGATCTCTTTTAAAAATTTCATTGAATTCGATATGTCAAATTTCTAGAAATAAAAATGTTATTTTGTAAAAAAATTATTTTCTTTTACCAAATTAACAAAAATAAATATTTAAATTTTTTTACTTCACAACTACATGATAGTTTATTTTCTTACTAAAAATAGTCTTAATGTTATATTTTTAATATTTAATTTTTTATTTGCTTATTATTTTAAACTATAAACTATTAATTTTAAAAAATAATTTTTTAAATATCTATGTTATTTTTAGTAAAAGAAAATAAAGTTAATATAAAATTAAAATTTAACATAAATCTTCCTCAGTGATCTCAGTGACCATTTCAACGACCTCTAACATCTCACTAATAACTAACATTAAAATATAATTTTATTAAAGGTAGTGAATTTTTGTTACCCTATTCTTTTTGTTAGCATAATTTTAAATGAAAAGCCATCAAAATCCATTAAAAAAACTGTTAGTTTTAATTTTTTTAAAAAAAATCAATGACTTTGCATGTGAGCACAACAATATTTTTAAAGACTTCTACAAAGTCTTAATTCAATATTTCAATACATTTAAATTTTATAGATTTTTAAATACTTCTATAAAATCTTATTTGAATATATCTAAATTTTTAGATAGTTTAAAAATCTTAATAGAATATAATTGAATTTTGAAAATCTATAAAAATCATTAGAACTCTAAGTGTTGTATTTAATTATGATTTTCATAGATTTATAAATAGTTATAAATTTAAAAGAATTTTAGGAATTTTTAAAGACTTCATATAAGTCTTTAAAAATATAGTAGACTTGTAGTGAATTTTATTTGAAAGATTTTTATGGATTTTTGTAGATTTTATTTTGATAATAGTTAAGAATAATAGAAAGATAAAGACAGTATATTATAGAAAAAAATAAAAATCTAAAACAATGATCGACAAAATCCATAAAAAATTGTTAGTTTTTAAAGTTGTTTAAAATTAAGACTTTTAAAATTTATCTAGATTTTTAAAAACTTCCATAAAATCCTAATTGAATGTAGTTAAATTTTTATAGAAATTCTTTAAAACATTTAATTAAATACATTGATTTTAAAGCTACATGAAAATTATTAGCACTCTAAATTAAATACACCTCTGTAAGTAACTTATAAAAAAAATATAATTAAGATATTGAGTTCTACTGATTATCATTGTCAACAAAATGATTTGGTTTTGAAGATTTAGTTGTTTGGTAAGCATATATTTAGTTTTGTTAAAGGAGATTTTTTTATAAAAAAATATCATGATATTTATAATTTTATCCATATTTATAACTATTATAAATAATAATTTCAGCATTAATATAGGTGTTATTTATAATTAAAAATAAAATATTTTAAAAAATTAAGATAATAAATGGAAAACATATTTTAAATAAAAAAAAAATATTAACATATCAATAACATCTTGATACCAAACAATAAACTTTAAATTTTAAAAACTAAATTACTTATATTTGAATTCTTCGATTCTTTCTATAACAAGCTATTAGGACAAAAATGATTGAAAAATGTGTCCATAATTATAATACCAATTTTAGTCTTTAGTTACAATAACTTAGGATCAGTTACGTTATAGGATTTAAAATTTTAAATACAAATTAATTTTAAAAAACAGAAAAAATAAGAAATAAGAGTTTGATTAAAATACTTTTCAATACAATTTTGAATAATATGTCAAAAGCGTTAATATCTTTTATCTTTATATATATAAATCCTATAACTTTTGGTTGTTATCCGTGATTTTCTTTTTCTTTTTTCTCTCTCTCTCTCTATTTTCTTCCTCTATATGTTTTTTTTTTTGCTTGAATCTTTACCTATACATTTATAATTTTTGGTTCTTCAAATTCATTACTTTTTTTTAAACATGATACTAATTTTTTAAAATAAATATCAAATTATTTTTAAAATAAATAAATTTTTATTTATACACGTAAATAAGTACAAAAATATTTTTAAAATAAACAAACTATTTATAAAATCATTACAAAATACCCCTAAAATAAATATATTTTTTATAATTATTTATTATTATATATTAAAAAAATAACTAATGAATAATATATTAGTTAAATGTTACTTCTTTTTTACACATAAATAAATACTAAAATATTTTTAAAATAAATATAATATTTATAGTTATCTATTATTATTTATAAAAGTGTGAATAACTAATGAATAATACATTGGTTATTTTCTACTCTATTTTTTTCATACAAATAAATATAAAATGATTTTTAAAATGATTTTTTTTATAATTATCTATTACTATATATAAAAAAGGGAATAACCAATGAACGATATATTAGTTCTTTTCTTGCTCCAATATTTTACAACTTTTTTTTACATAGAAATAAATATTTAAAATAAATTCATTTTTTATTTATATTACAAATAAATACCAAAATATACTTCTAACAAATAAAATTTTTATAATTATAATTATAAACAAAAGTGGGAATAACTAGTACATTGGTTATTCTACTGCTCTACTATTCTATTACTTTTTTACATACAAATAAATATTAATATGTTCTAAAAATAAATATATTTTTTATAAATAGTTATTTTATTGTGTACCAATTTGATTATTTTTCATTTTTTTTTATTTTTCATCTATTTTTTAAGACACAAATAAATATCAACATGTACTTATATCTCTTTCCTTTTTTATTTTTGTTAGTTTTTTACTGTTTATTGGTTATTTTCTACTTTTTTTGTATATTAATAAATGTTAAAATATCCCTATATACTTATCAAATTTAAAAAATCGTGTTTAAGATTTTTTTTAAATCAAGAATTACGGAACAATACTAATTATTTCTCGACAATCAACACTGTAATATACTTATCAAATTTAAATAACATGACATTATTTATGTTTTCTTATAAATAATATCAGTATTTTAAATAAATAATTAACACAATATATATATAAGATAAAAAATTTATTACCTAAAAAATTATTTATAAATTATATATTAATTTAAATAATTTTATTAATGCAATTATATTTTATGTACTACACGGGTCCAAAACTAAACTTAAAGAAATATAAGCTAAAATTTTTTATGTTCTCTAAAATTTTTATTCAAATATAAATTATGATTATAAGTATCAAACGATCTATTGAGATAAACTCAACTCATTTAAAGTTGATTTATTAAACTTGTGAGCCGAAAAGATGCAACTTAGTAAACTCATGAAATGAAATGAGTTGTTCACCAATTTATCTACAATTTTTTTGGGTGAAAATATTTTTTTATCTAAGTAACAAACTTTTATTTTCTCTAAACAATTAAATTTTTTATTAATCAACAAACTTAAACTATTAATTTCTTTATTTAACTAATTACAATATAATCACCACGTCAGTATCTAACTAATATCATAAAATTGTATAAAGGTTTAACAAAATTAATAAGTCAGTCTAGTTAATATCATAAATTTGTAAAAAATTAAATGAATCAATCTATTTAAAAAAAAGTAAAATAAATAAATATGATTACAAAAAAATTTAAATAAGCTACTTTTATTACACTTAATTCATTTAGAAATTAGATTAGATGAGTTAGTTAAGCTACAACTCACTTAAGATGATATGGACTCAAGTCAGCTTAACCAATCCAACTTGTTTTGTCCCTTCTGATTATGAATATCTAAATAATCATTTTTGAATTCATTAGCAAACTTGAACTTAAATTTAAAATTTTAAGTAAAACTCAAATATTTAAATATTTTTTTAAATTATATACTTAATTTTGATAATAATTTTTAAATCACAAACCAAATATATATTAAAAGTTATTGTAAAACTTAAGCTATTAGGAGAATAACCAATAATACCTTTATATATTATCACTCTATCACAAATTTTGAATTTATACACAATACAGAATAAATACTTACAATTTTATTATTGTAATTAACTAGGTATTAATCATATGAACTCTAACTCTGATATCATATATATTATTATATATAATTATTGGATATCAACTATTCTAAAAACTTAAACAATAGAGAAAAAAACATTTATACTTTTATACATTTTTCAATAATAGTTAACAATTAGTTTAATGAAATACTAAAACTTAACTTTTATAATCTACGACACTTGTAAAAGTATTTTTAAGCTCGATTTCAACCCATTTTTGTGAGAGATTTCACTTTTAACTCTATATTAGCATATCTATAAATCAATATGTACAATATATAGAAAAATATATTCTATATAACAAAAAGTTCCATATAATTTTAACTTGTTACCCTTAATTTTTTCCTTAAAAATGTAAATTATGTATAAATCAACTGGTTACGAATTTAAGATTTATATCTAAGAGTGATAAAAAAATATATAACATTAGTTAATTCTTAATTAATATTTATTTTTAATTAAAAGATATGCTATATGTATTTCATTTTAATGAAATATATTTAAATTATTAAGTTTGTATAATAAGATATTGAGTATTAAAAGCCTAAAATTTAAAATATAGGTATAACACAATTATATTTTATGTATGTAATTTATATATAATTTAATATATATTATATCTATAATTTTATTTGTCTATGTATATCTGCCCCTAAAATCATCAAATCTGATGGTATAAGGGGACACTACTACAAAAAGGGGTATTAAAATCAGTTCGTTAAATCAACTTTAAATGAAATAACTTAAAATTTAAAGTTGGTTCAACGCGTGAATCGACTTTAAATTTTTAATTTTTAATTTTTTACAAAATTTACTCATTTTTTATTATACTCAAATTAAAACCTATATCCGATCACTAAATAATAGCATAAAAAAATATGTTTAACAAATAATTAAATAATACAAATAATTAAAAAATAAAATATTAATTAATAGTAGAAAAATTATCATGGTGTTATTTTATGTTATTCAAGATCATCATATTCTTCTCCTGATGTTATGATACAAACCTACATATATAATATAAAAAATTATACACATAAATAATAACATATAATGACAGAAAAAATATGAATAATAAGTACAAGATTAGTTAGAGAGGAAGAAAACCTACTAACCAGTGTTAGGATTGGCGGTCGTGAGTGGCTAGAAAATGAGAAAGAATGGAGGAGAAATGGAAGAGGTTTTGGGTTTTTGAGAGTTATGCAACACTTGGAATAGTTCTGTCTAGGGAATAAAGAAGAGAAAAGAATATCCACATGTGTAGCATTGGTTGATGTGTTGAACTAACGCTACACGTGGACGTAGCGTCGGTTGACACCTGGAACCGACGCTACGTCCTATGTGGATAGCATTGTACAATGTACATGTATATACATACATACATATATACCAAAAAAGAAAAAAAGAGTGAGATGGCATAAACACACAAAGTTTAAGGACATGATCAAATGGAGAAAGTAGTTTTTTTTTACACGAATCAATACTTTTTTCACACTACTATAAAATGCACATATGGCCTCGGCTTTTAACCATAATCGTAGGCCTACGGCCACGGTTATAAGAATTGAGGCCTAAGTGAGAGATACCATAGATTATTATCTATGGCCTCAGTTTTTTAACCGAGGCGATAGACATACCCTATGGCCTCGGTTATTGAAAGACCGAGGCCATATAACATGTCTATGGCCTCAGTTTTCTAATAACCAAGACCATAGGGTATATCTATAGCCTCGGTCTTTCAATAACTGAGGTCATAGGGTATGTCTATGATTTCAGTTTCTTAATAATCGAGGCCATATGGTATGTTTATGGCCTTAGTTTCTCAATAATCGAGACCATAAGGTATGCATAAATTAAAAAAATACAATTATTAAGTACAATATTAAATCAATATAAATTATAATAAATTCA
Organism: Hippophae rhamnoides; assembly: GCA_033030585.1. Lineage (NCBI taxonomy): Eukaryota > Viridiplantae > Streptophyta > Magnoliopsida > Rosales > Elaeagnaceae > Hippophae > Hippophae rhamnoides. The sequence continues at coordinate 45,955,637 of CM065428.1, forward strand.
TTAATTATAATATTAAAAATTATATTATATTAAAATTAAAAGTATCATTACATTTGAAAATTAAAAGTATAATTACATTTAAAAATCAACCGCTTCCAACATGAATAAAGAATCATAAGAAATGAAAAAATACTCTACAAATAATTTATCATATAACACAAGGCCAAAGAAAGATACATCTATATATGAAAGCAACCAAAACTGCCCAAGAATCCCTTCCTATAAAAATACTGCTCAATAGCCCTAAACCAATCTAAGCATCATCGTCCAACAGTTGAATTCTATTGCTGCTTACAATCTCCAGGCCGCTCACCCTGTTGACCATCTCCACTGGATGCTCTTCCACTCTTCTGCACAAAGTAACAACATTTCATGTAAGGAACGAAAATTAAAAGACTACTAAAGCTTTCCATGAAGATCAAAGTAAATGTACCTTAGGCCTAGCTGTCGATTGTAGGAGCATCAAAACCACAAAGCATAATTAGATCACTCCACAGTTCATGTTTAGCAGAAATACATAGAGAACTAAATGTTAATACTACAAAAGTGTTTAACCCATAGGCCTAGTGCATGTTCCTGTTGCAACGTCAACAAGGCACAGTCACTTGACACAATTTAAGAAAATGTCCAACAACTGATTTTGAGTAAAGGAAGCAAAATGATAAGATCAATCACAGTCTCATAAACAAAAATATTTTCACCCTATAGTAAAACCTATTTTCTATTAGAAAAAAATAATATAAGAGAGAGAAAGGCATAAAAGGCTTTAATAGCTTGATGTAACATAAATAAATCAGGTTACCAAAAACAAATTACTCATAATCCTTTTTTTCATAAAAGAATTAAGGAGTGACATATATAATACAAGACACACAAATGACTGTAGATAGTATACCTGAATTTCTCTCTGAGAATCCATTGTTACTGCTTAGATATCAAGATCAGTAGTCAACCTATCTTTGCAAGTTACACCACCTTGAATTTTACTACCCATATCTAATTGAGAATCTATCAGCTTATGAGTTATGAAGTCGGTAACATTAGATTGCTCATCACAATATGTCTAGTTAAGTATGTTGCCTTCCTTTGTCACTCCATCCCAGTGGGCTGACCCAGTAGTAGAGAAGAATTTAGGTCCAACATACCCAGAACCAGAAAGATTGTTGCTGGATAGCTCAGGTGATTAATGGAGAAGAGTTACTTGATCACCGTATAAATCCTTGTTCTTAATTTCTGAAGATAATCTTTGCCCATTCCAATCATCTTGGTTTAGAGTTGGTGTATAAGTTGTATGAACTGTAAGGGGAGGTGATTTTTCTTATGCAGAGTAATTATGTGAACTTCCAACTTGTGATCCTGGATCTGCCAACAAACGAGAGACTCCAGACTTGTATCCCTGGAATGAATGTAGAATACCATAAAAAATCGACATAAAGATGAAATGAGACATTCAATTAGATTTTGAACAGATTGCATATTAAGATGTCTGATAAAGGGCTCAAAAAAAATTTTCCCACCAAATTAGATTAGTCATCTGCGTAAGCTACTTTTAAGATAAACACAAACAAACAGATCTTAAAACTGATTAAATAAGTGAGAAAACAGAAGAGTACCTTGAAAGGCTCATTGTCTATTCTAAAGCTGATGTCAGGAACATACTTTAACCAAACAGAAAACCCTCTAAACATATACAAATCAGAAAGGAAAAAAACAAACTTAGAGCAAGAACAGTGAAGTAAATCCCAATTACAATCAACCATATGCTACAAAATTAGTGAATAGAAAAATAAAATGTCTAATTCAATTCAAATTTTCAATGAACAACCTTATTAACATAAAGGAAAATAAAGGGAATCAAATGGTCAGATTCAACATGTAATTTTATTTCAGAAACTATCAGGTAAATAACTAAAATGAAATAAAAGCTTGATATTTTGCTTTTTTTTGTTCTTAATTAGCATGTGAACTATCCAAAAATAACTTCTATTACCAACATGTATACCTTCATTGCAATCCCTGAATAGGCCCAATCTGGTGAGAAATCATATATACAAAATAATTGTTCCAAGGAAAGAGATGGCCTAGAGAATTAATATCAAATTGCATATGGTGTGAAAAATTGGACACTTCTTTGTCATTATTTTCAGTTTCAAGTGAATTCCAATAATTAGTAGAGTCAAAGGCCATCAATGAATCATCACAGTCCATAGCAATTTCTTTATCCATACATCTCCCAAAGCTGAGTTTCTTCAACTCTCCTACTTCATCATAGCCATCACGACAGTAAAATTGCATCTTCAGCATCTCTAGAAATTACAGTAAGAAATATAAATTCATACATGAATGCATAACCCTAATTCAATAATTTATGCACATAGACCTAATTCCACTAATAATCAACGCATATATGAATTGATATGGTAAAAAAAGAGAGTATCACACATACCCAAATCTCGGTCACGAGCGACAACAATACAAATGGTCGGACGACATGGTGCGAATAGAAGAAAAGGAAAAGAAAAAAAATAGAGTGAAAAGGAAGAAGAGAATGGAAAGGAAGCTACTAGGGGAGAGAGCGGTGTTGGTTCGAGGAGAAAGAGAAAACGCGAGAGAGATGGGGGGAGAAAAAAAAAGAAATGAGGAAAAGGATAGAAAATGCTGGGAAATTAAAGAAAAAGTATATCGACGCGAGGAAAAAAGAGGGAAAAGAAAAAAGAGAAAAATAAAGAGGGAAAAAATTTGATATATATATATTATAAAAGAAATAAAACACATTAAATTAAATTAATAGAGAAAAATAAAAAAAATTATAAAGTAATTTTTGTATTTCTTTTAAATGAATGACATACAGTATATTATTTGATTTCGGTTTTAAAAATATTAAAAACTATTATTTTAATTGTGATTAATAATAATTACAGTTATTTAATAATCGTGACTATGTTTATATATATTTAAATAATTTTTGTAATTTAACTTATAGTCACGATTACTAATAAAACCGAGATTATATGTATACACTATAGCCTCAATTTTTATTAAACCATTACAAAAACTCTATGGTCTCGGTTTTTAAAAGAACCGAAGCTAAAAACCCGAGATCAAAGTATATATTTTAGTAGTTATCAGTTGCTATAATAATATTGAAGTACTCATCTATGTAATTATAATGTGTTTCATGATTTTTCATAATATTTTATTATTATTTAATATAACCAATATGCAAATTGCTACTTTGCAGACTTTTAGTAGATGAAATTCCAATTAGGGTATTCAATAATTTAGAATCAATTGGGATACCATATCTAAACAAACAACCAATGAGGGTTATCTCAAGTTTGTGGAATGCTGATGATTGGGCAACACAAGGTGGAAGAGTGAGGGCTGATTGGAGTAAAGCACCTTTTGTTGCTTACTATAGCAACTTCAGTGCCAATGCTAATTGTGTTAATGGACCATCTTGCACCTCGCAATCTTCAACTTCATTGAACAAAAATGCATGGGATAACATAAGGCTGGATGACATCAGCCAGAATAAGCTCCGATGGGTGCAGCAAAAGTTCATGATTTATAATTATTGTTTTGATACCGATCGGTTTTGGCAGGGTCTTCCACTTGAATGTAAATATTCTAAACTTTTAGGGAGTTAAACAAATGCAATTCTACAAGTATAATACATTTATCCCAAGTTTGTTTAATAGAATAAAATAATAATAATAATAGTAATAGAATTGAATATAAAAAATAATATTACTATTAATATATTCGGTTTTTAAATAAAATCAAATAATAAAACATTATTACAATGTTATATTAGATTTTTAATTAAAAAAGAAAAATATAAATGTAAAGTAAGTCCAATAGTTAGTGTGGTTAGAACATTTAGGTGTATTTTTTTGTGATAGTTTAGTGTATTAGTTTTAAAAGAATTTACAGTTTAATCCACTAGTTACAAAAATAAAAGATTAGTTTAAATAGTCAAATTTTAGATATTTTATTAAAAAAATTAATAATTTTTATTTCAAAAATTTTTAATAAGAATATTTGTTAAAGTATTTTTTTAAAATAAAATTTAAAAAAAAATTTGAATGAAAACATAAAATTAATTATTTACGACTACTGTAACTTTTTAAAAACTATTAAATTTTCATTAAAAAAATTATTGAAATTAAAGTGATAATTTCAAAAAATCACCGAACAAAAAAAAGTTATATTGGAATTTTTTTCCTTTTATATTTTATGAGTTAGGATATTTTAACTTTGAAATTATTTCTTAGAAAACAAAATTCAAGCATTTAACCTACTAAAAAAGCTTCGGACAATTTGTATTGAACTTGAAAAATATCAAAGAGATTAATTTTGTGTAAAATAGCTGTAAGAGTTTTTAAAAATTTGTACTTTAGTGACTAATATTTTAAAAAAATACACGGTAAATCTTTTACTTATTTATAAAGGGCAAATAAATTTATTTAAATTAATTATTTTATTTTGCTATAATTTAAGAAGATGGTATTTTATTAATATCTATATTAATCTTAATAGTAATTAAGTTAAAATAATTAATCTAAAATAAATTTATGTTAATTTTTAAGACAAATAAGAGACTTACACTGCAACTTTTAAAAAACTAGTTAAAACACATACATTGCGCATGAATTATTATACTTTTAATTTTATTTTCTCATTGTTAATTTTTAAAATATATTTAAAATTTATGAAAAATAAATAAAAACAAAAACTAACGGCAAGTATTTGAGTTAATAAGAGATAAGTTCTAAAAAAACACAAATATAATAAGTTTATTAAGAAAGTAGACTCCTTAATTATATAAAATTAATTTTAAGTAAGGTGTTCAACTTAATTTATTTTCCTATAGTTAAAATATGATATAAAGTGCATGATATGTAATTAATTTAAAATATAATAATATTTTTGTTTAAAATTCTTATAAGTGTGATTCAAACTTTCATATTTAATTTCTAGTGATGAACACATAATTTGCAAGTAATTTATTAATATATTAAAAACAATTTCATATTAAATTTTGTTATAATTAAGACTATAGTATCGTTGCTATGATATTGAAAATTTAGCATTGTTTTGAAAATAAATATCAATATTTAAATATTAATAATTTATTATTTAATTAATAAAAAATAAAATTTTAAATAAATTATATAATTATTATGACAAATAGTCAATATTATAAAATATAGGAGTGTTTATTGTTTAAAATTTTATAAAACATAATTTAAACTCTTATATATAATATAGATTAATAACAAAATTGCATATTTTTAAAAACTAAGAACTCGAATATTTTAGACACATTAATTTTGTCAAAAGGTGATAATCTATCTCTCGATATGCATTTTAGCTTGCTTTTTTTTTAATTTTTAAATAAACATGTATTATATTATATTACAAAAAAAGACATATAATATAACTTATGATTATTAATATGATATAATTAAAATAAATGTAGTTTTTAAATATTATGTCTTCGATCATAATTTTTGTTTTGTTTTGGAGATATACTTTCTTCAAGCACTCCTGAGAATTCTTAGTTTTCAGATAAAATTGGACCTTACGATTCAAAGACAAAAATAATTGATTGTTTGATAATTTTGGGGGATATAACTGGAACACTCTAATAATTTGGAAGCTACTTTTTTTCTCTCTAGAGAATAAATTTAAGCTACAGGGTAATAAAATAGAGAAAAGATGAAAATATTTGAAGCAAAAAAGTAAATAGCTCCTATGCAGAGGAAAGAAGTTCAGAACCTCAGCCATGGAAGTTGAGAATTTTCTCTACTCAGAGAGAAAACACCAGAAGAAATGAAAAAGTTAAGGGGCTGTAGAGATAATTTTCTCTCACTCTATATGCATTTTAGTTAGTATCGTCCTGAACCGCCCCCGACTATATTGTATAAAATATATTGATTTATTCTATTTATATCCATTAAATTAATTAGCTAAGGTTTTTTTTCCTTAATTATTTACTTTATTTTACTTTTAATCTCTTAAAAAAATAATTTTTATATTATTTAATATATATATATATATATACATACGCACTTACATTTTTTAACATACATAAAACATATATTTTTTATAATATAAAAAAGAAAATATATATATATATATATACCATATTAAAAAGTTAAAAATAAAACTTTATTTATAAAAAAATATTTATTATAAAGTTAAAAAAAAAATTTTACTAATTTTTTGATGCATCTGCTAAATATTTTATGAAGTAATCCATCAGCAACATAAGCTATAAAATATTTAAATAAGGTTAATTAAAAAAAACACTATATAAATATTATGCTATTTATATACGCTACATTAATATTACTTTTAAAAAAATGCTAGAAAATATCTTTTTTCACTAACATACTAAACTATTTTACATGTAATAGTTCAATGCATCCAAATGATTTTTTTATCTTTCTTTTTCTTCTTCTATCCTAAAGTTCTTATTACCCTTTCAAAAAAAAAAAAAAACAAAAATAAATTTTCGATTTTTATTTAAAATTCAGTACTTTTCAATTTATATTGGGATTTATCATGCTCCAACAAGCTTTATCACAATTGCATAATGCTTGATAATCGTCGTGCTCATATCATATTTGTTTCATATTATTTCTATCGTGTTTTGACATTAATCGTATAGGATTTTCGTATAAGTTGTTACATAAAAAAATTTACTTGATTTTTCATATTATTTATTTATAATAATAAAAAAATAATAAAACTTTTAAGAACATACAAAAACTATTAATCAATTTTTACTAAAAAATTTATTTATGTCGTATCGTGTTCATACTATATTATCGTATGTATTATGTCAAACATTGTTAATAGTTATCATGTGTTGTCTTGTTTTTACGTTATTGGTAAGACCCTACAAACACTTCACCACTAACCACGTTTTGTTCTTTTAACATTGCTAGTAAAGCCTGACTTCTTTGCTTAATGTCTTGCCACTAACAATGTTTTGTTCTTTTGATATTGCTGGTAAGACCTTAAAACAGTCGCCTTAGACCTCACCTCATTGCGCAATGCCTTACCGCTACCCATATTTTGTATTTTTTTTAATGATTGTGGTAAGTCCTTACCACAATCGCATAACTCCTTACCACTAACGATGTTTCTTTGTAGAAAGGTCTTATCATGTTAAAAGTAAGAGCATTACTAGTACAACACCTCGTAGCCATTGTTATTAAAAAAATGTTGTTTAAAGTGGACATTGTATATGGAATTTGACACCTCTTCATTTGAATTAGATTATGTTATGTTCGTCTAAAAGACTAATGATTTCAATTATTAAGTGATAAAACCAACTTATTTGACATCTTCAATGAACAAAACAATTTACAAATCTAATTTTTATTACTAAACATAAATAATATTTGATGCAATCTATAAAATATTATTGAATATAAATAATATTTGATGCATTCTATAAGTTTTTGACAAATTTAATTTGAATCCGTATAAATTTTATATATATTAATTTCTTAATAATCGTCTAAAAGTTACAAAATATTAGAATAATTTTAGATATCATAAAATTTATATCACAAATGAGATTAGGTGATTGAATTGACTATTGATTTAATAAAAATTCTACTTAGATTTTGTTTCAATAAAATTCTAACACTTGACTCACAAATTTGTAATAAATAATAATTTCTCCTTATCAACTAAAAGCCCCCTATCTACATATATAATTAGATATTAAAATAAACACGTAAATAATACCCATCCAAAACACTGTATTATGCTGTGCCAATCTGTCTTGAGTTTCAAGCAGCCCACCTCAGACTTTGCTGCCACAACTTCCTTTGTGGACTGTGGTATGTTTTCTTTGAACCTTCCATACAGTGTTGCCTGTTATAACATTTTGATCAGCTTTTGCTATAACCTCACTAAAGGCTTTCTATATATAAAGCCTCTACAAAACCCAAGTTCTACAAACAAACCTGTCTTCCACTTAAACTAATCACTTGTCTACCTCTAGCAAATTAAAGATAATGTTTCCCTTCAACAACTAGTATTTTTCAGCAAAAATGCTTTTGCTTTCTGCTTTTGCTATCAGTTCATTATATGAAGTTTCAGCAGGAGATTTCCACCAAAAAGTTTATATTACTTTTGGTGACCACCGTGCCAAGATTCTAAATGGTGGCCAACTACTTAGTCTTTCTCTTGATAAAGCTTCTAGCTCTGATTTTCGTTCCATAAACGAGTAATTATTTAAAAGAATAGACAGTTGCTTTCTATGTAATTTTTTTCCTTCTTGACTTTAATTTTTATTTTTAGTAATTTAACTAATTTCAGGGATAAATCTTACAGTTGACTTCAGAACGTCCAAACCATGAAGATATTGACTTTGAATTCTTGGGAAACTCATCTAGAGATCAATACACACTTCACACAAATGTCTTCAACCAAGGAAAAGGAAACAGAGAACAATTTCATCTCTGGTACCAAGAACTTTCACACCTACTCCATTGTTTGGAACAAATATCAAAAAACTAAATGAATGTCAAGGGCACAAAATTTACAATCATTATTGCGCTTAAACTAATCTATGTCACAGGCTTTTAGAAAACAGAACTTATAGATTTTCTCAGATAACAATGTCAAGTGACATATTTTGAGTGGTGTGAGTGCAATGCAAATATCATAATCCTTAAGTTCATATTTTATCTTTCTTATCCTTTATTCAAATCGACTAATTTAAGGAAAATCCATATATGCAGTTTTTTGGTGGATAACATTCCAATTAGGGTGTTCAACAGTTTGGAGTCAAGTGGTGTCCCATTTCCGAGCAGAAAAGCCATAAGGTTATATGCAAGTTTGTGGAATGCTGATGATTGGGCAACCAAATGAGGGTATGTGAAGACTGACTGGAGTAAAGCACCTTTCAATGCCTATTTTGGAAACTTCAAGGCCAATGCTTGTGTTAGTTTATCTTCCTATGTTTCTACATCGTCAACATTGTCAGAGGGCAGTGCTTGGCAGGATCATAAACTTGGCACTGCAGGACAAAACAGAATCCGATGGGTGCACCAGAAGCACATGGTTTACAATTACTGCAATGACCTCAATCACTTCCCTCAAGGTCTTCCAACTAAGTGCAAGATAAGAAAATTTCTAAAAAAGATTAGTAGACATCAATATTCAATACTCAATGCTTTGTCGTACTTCAATTTCAACATGTTACCATAAATTCTTTGATTCTTTTCAGTATTCAATTGTTAAACCTTAAATAAATTGTTTCATAGTTTGTCTCAATTGTCAAACCTGAAAATTTCTCTCAATATTATTGTTCTGCTTCCTTATTGCTTTGGTTGACCCCTCTGCTTCATTATTATTGTTTATGTTCTAGACTCTAATGATAAAATACATGATACAAGCACAATTCTTACTGTTCTTTGTAGAGTCAATAAGAACCAACGGCAGCTTGTTCCAAAAGGTTAACCCAATACACTAGTGTTATTCTTAAGCAGTGTGAGATACTTTCATTTTTATTTTAACAACCTGCAATGGTGGTGGTGGTGGTTTGACCAAAGCAGTAAACTTCTGTCGAGAGTTCAAGATTACTGGTCGATTAGCATTCTATAAGCAGTAAGCTTTTCTCATGACTACCCTTTGAAATTGGCTTACATGATTAAGTACATCAGTTCTTGACACTAGACATTACAGTCATGCATTAAGCAATTACAAAAAGAATGGATACAAAATTTTCAACACAACAAATACATTTATCCAGAATACGTTAACATCAGCATAATATTTTCTACGAAATACCATTTTTGAATTTTTGATATGTTTCACGGACCACTTGCTTCATTCCCTACTCCAATGAGCACTCATTGATTTACGTATCCCAGTAGTGCTATACAGCATTCACAGTTGACTCCTTTACAAACATTACAGCTATCTCTAAACCTGATACTGAAAATAGGAAAAGAGAACATAGAACAGTCGAGTTAGCGTAAAAAAAAAGAGCTTAAAATTACTATAGACAACACTTTCTCCATAGTTAAGAGAACTTCAAGTAACGTTCAACCATGCTTATGTGAGAAACTTTGATGTTAACCCTTGCCTCCCTTTTATAGTTTTTAGTAGAGGAGTACATTTCAGTCAAAAAGAATAGAGGTGTAAATTAGTACAACACTTTCTCCGTACTTAAGAGAACCTGAAGTAACGTTCAACCACGCTTGCGTGAGAAACTTTGATGTATAAACCTTGCCTCCCTTTTATAGTTTTAAGTAGAAGTGTAAGTTTCAATAAAAAAGAATAGAGATGTAAATTGGGATACAAAGTTCCATTAACACATGGTATTATCCATTAATTTTAACAGTTCATCTCATCTTGCCCCATCTACTTCCATGGTGAGATGTAATGGTAATAGGATAGGACAATTTGGTTTTATCCATTTGTCCTAGGCACATGATTCTTTGTAATAAGAAAGATTAAAGTGAGGACCATTAGTTAGTATACATCCCAAATGAAATGGGATCAAAGTTACAAAAAACGCACTTAGGCAGCACCTTCAGGTGAGGCGGCTGATAGGAGCCTTGAGGCTAGCACCTCCTCTACTTAATTTGAAGTTTATGCCTTGAGGTTATGCACCTTGAACCAACATCAAGCTTATGCCTCTTTCATGAAACTATATAGTGCCAAATTGTGTTGTTTTTAATCTAGGTCGTGTGTGTATAAAGCTCAGTAACCTATCAAGTGAAAATAACAAAATAAATGAAAATGAAAAAAAACTCCTAAAAGATAGAGGCAGATGTAGCAATAAAGAAGAGGAATTAGTGGATAAAGATAAACAAAACATTAGAATTAGATATGATAATGATAAAGTCAATAGAGACAATGGTGCTGATGAGTGATGAGTGATGAGTGAGAGTTTGAATTAGTAGATTTAAGAGATGAAGAGAAAGAAACTAACAATGACCTACATGAGAGTACTAATGAGTAATGAATGAGAGTTTGAATTAGTAGACTCGAGAGATGAAAAGGAGGAAACTATTTTGCGATTTATTTGTGATTCATTTTGAAAATTGTTTTGTGATTTTATTTGAATTTTAACTTGTGATTTAGATATTTAATTATATGGTTTGTGACTTTATATTTTATGATTTGTCTTAACTTTTAGTGTATTTTTACTCTATAATAAGTTACTAATAATTTTATGTATTTTTTTCGATTTTAAATGAGGTTTACGCATGACACTGTCTTGCGGCTTATGCCTTGCCAGATTTGAGGCAACCGCCTTAGTACCCATTTCCATCTTTTAGAACCTTGAATGGGATAAGTTAGAATGGGTTAATTAGAATGTGCAGTTTTGTACTATGAACCCATTTGGATCATTAAATAAGATGTGAGATGGTAAGGTATATCTCAATTAGCATTTTTAGTTCTGAGGCAGTATTTAGTTCAACTATGAATGAAGAAGCACACCATGTGTTCATAAAAAAACCAGGTAAGTCTCTGCCAATCATCTCCCATAATCCATAAGACATACAACCAAACAATCAGAATAGATTGTTATAGCCATACAAAGAAAGAAAGATAAAAATAAAATAAAATAATCAAAAAGAGGACTTTTAACTAAGACTCGCAGGACTTCTGCATAACTGCTGATTTTGCCGGTTTATTTCAAGTGTAACTTCAACTGCACTTGACAATAGTATAATATACATACAGTTATTTCAAATTCAATGGCCAAACATATAAGCCATTTCACTAAGTACATCAATAATTGATGTTGTTTGATCATGTCCCAAATCTGAACGTAAACCTCTGTTTTCATAACATCATAATACTCCCAATTGAGAAACAATATGAAATTGGTTTTCAAGCTTGACAGTCTTATAGGTTGTGATTTGTCAAAGACTCAAAGCCCTGAGCTCATACCATTTCTTATCATCTAATGTTAAATATTTTACCGAACCTTCATAAAGTAAAACCTTCGTAATCAAAATCTGCATGTCATATGAATCAGGAATGCCCAGTTGAAATAATCTATCAAATTCATTGTTATAAAATGTTATCCTTATTTCCTCTAGTAAACTACCCCGTCTTTAATCTCCAGTTGTATTGCATTAGTACATTTGTAACATTTCCCAATCTACCGCAAAAGAGTTATACCTAGTTACTTTCAAACCTTAGAAATCCAATATTCCTCCTATCAATCTCAAAATCTCACATTTTGACATAGTTTCTGTATTTTACCAAATGAAATGAAGATAAGTAAGGACATAAGGATTCAACAATCGAGAATAAACATCTTCATCTTGTAGCTTGAACGGTTGAGACCCAAATAAATAAACCCGTCTCTTCCCCGAGCAAAATGATAACAATGTCACAAAAAGAACAATATTTAAGAGGTGAGAAGAATTAAAAATATGTGAAAATGAAAGATAGAAACTTGTATTATATGGGGAAAAAAAATGAAAGCAAAAGATTATTCTCTTTTGATTAAAAAAAATGAAAACCAAAGATAAAAGGGATTGGGTAATGGGGATAGATGTTAGAGTTACCTTGAGAAAAAGAAAAGGGAGTCCAAGAACAGAAGTTTCCATGAGAAGGGATACGAAAAGCCATAAGAATGAGATTGTGATGATGAGATAGCAAGTGACATCTAAGAAAGCCTTTGATTGTATTCCAACAAGGAAACTCCTTTTCATTTATCGAAACTTTCCTTCGATTGGATCCCTCTCTTTCTCTCTCTTATACAAATGTGAAGCAGAGGGCTAAAGAGAGAGGAACAGACTCAACTGTATATTCCTGTGTGTTTTGTCTTTTGCGCTTTTTCTATTCCGTGAGTGTTTAGGATTTTGCACGAATCACGAGAAAGCGTGCAGTTTGATTTGCACCATCCCGCCAACTCTCTTTCTTTCTTTCTTTCTTTTTTCCGTCCAAACAAGCAAAGGCATGTTTGGTAGATACACTGTCTCTCGGGTCAGAGCTAGCTACGGTCAGTTTCCGAAATTGCTCTGTTTGCCATTTGCCCACTAAAATGGACCTGGCCGTACTATTGGGCTGGTTTCCTTCGGCCCATCGCGCACTTGCAAAATCATATACACTTATTTATGGAATAAAACATTTTTCACTCAAGTAGCATCAAATCTCTAATAATTAATAAAAAAATATTATTAATAAATTAATATTTTTTATTTAAAATATATTTTTTAATTGTTTTTTGACTCCTATCCAAACTTCTTATTTATAAGACATTCTACTTACATTTCACACATATACTTAAATATATATCACAAATATTTTAAATCATTTAAATAACCAAAAATATGATAAAAAAAATAATAATACTTACCATTCACCAAATATATCCCCACTTTTTCTCTTTAAAATGATAAAACAAATATTAAACATCTAACATAATTTTACCATGCACTAATATCAAAACCTATTACCCTAAACTCAAATCATATAATTATTAACCATAGTATTTCTTACTTAATCTAAAATGGGGACTTAGACATTCAAATGTTAAAAAAACTAAGAGAAATAGAGAGAATTTTCTTTGCACTTTTTGTCATTTTTTTTATTTTTATGGATCGATAAATGTTCAATAAACTAAGTTCGAACATTTTCAAAACATTCAATTAGGGTTTCAGAACATTGTTGAATATTTTGAAAATGTTTGCACCTTCTTAACCAACACATGTGTTTATTTGTGCACATCTAGTTTATCAAACATTTATAAAAAAAAACACAAAAAAGTAGAGTTGGTGAATATATTTTTAACTCCTCTTAATTTTTTTTACTATTTGGGTGTCTAAGTCTTTTATTTTAAAGTAACTAAAAGTATTATCGTTAAATAATTATATGATTTGGGTTTATTGGTGAAGGTTTGGTAATAGTGATGGAAGTATGGATAATGCCTGGTAGTTGTTTTTAACATTGATGAGGAAAAGTGGGGGATGTATTTGGTGGATGACGAATTTTTTTTATATTATATTATCAATTGTTTCAATGGTTTAAAATGTTTGGGGCCTGCATATATCCCATTTGTTACTTAACTATAACTTGGTTAGCTTTGATTAACGAAATGAAAACTTTTATAACATAAATGTATACATATCATAGTATTAATATTATTTAAAAATGAATTATTTTTTAATTTCAAAAATAATTTTAATTCATAACACAGTAGAAAATGTGAGTAAAAATTAATATTTTATATAAGAATATAATTTTAACATGTATCATAATATAATATGTGTATGTGTAAAAATAAATACAAATTTTACTGATATTAAGATTTTCAATTTTTTTTAACATAAAAAATCCACGTAGGAATTATCTAAATGAAGACAACCAAATAAAAAATAAAAATAAAAAACGAAAATAGATATTTTATAATATGGGGTGAAATAAGGACAAATTTTTCATTTTTCATCTATTTTCTCAAAACTATTATCCTATCCAAATAAATATGTATATATATATATAATTTTTTTTATAGATTTAATTAATTATTTTTAAACTCAAACTAATAATAAGTAATATATTATATATTTTATATTTTAATTTCAAGTTATTTTTTATTTTATTAAAACATCAATATTTTTTTCTATAAAAATTATTTTTCAAATTTTAAAATTCAAAAAATCCTATATTTATTTTATAATTTATTCTTATACTTTCAAACTAGTTTGTAACAATATTTTATTAATATTATTTAGTATTAAAAAAATATGTATTTTATACTACGATAAATAATTATGTATTTATTATTATATATATTTATTTTTTCTTTTTTTACGTAAATATTATTTATTTACTCAATTTTTTTTTCACATTATGAATATTTATTGTTAGTTTAGTTTTTTTAATAATTTTTTTTAAAAAAAATTAAAAAATTACCAAAAATAAAATAAAATATTTAAAATATCACTTCTTCGACTGTTTCATAAATTACGAGTAGAAGAAATTAACTTTATTTTTTAAATTAGTTAAATCTCATTTATGATTTTTATTATTATAATAATAAAAATATATAAAATATTTATTTTATTTTTAATATTAATTATATCTTTATATAAAATTATCATTAATAATAATAATAATAATAATAATAATATGGCAACTCATATTTAAGATAACGATACGTTATTTTCAGAACTCCTGCCCTTCCATAACAATTCCGAATTGGAAGTCGTTTTCAGTTTGTGTAAAAGTGTAACGAAACCCTTCAAAAGTTATATATACAAGGACCTGGACCGTTTCGTTTCAAAAGCCGTTAGCTATTGTAATAAGATAGACAGATAAAATGACAGTTCATTTCATCAACATTAAAGTAACTAGTGACAAGAAAACGTATCCATTTTCTTAATTTGCTACGATATACATAAATAAAATCTATTTAAATCTACCTGTCAACAACTACTAGTCTTCATGCCCATGCCTGAAGACATTCAAAATCTGCCAAGAAAATCAAACAACCTACTTCATCATTCTTCACCTGTCTTTCAACTCATAGGTCCTTTTCTTTCTCTCTCTCTCTCTCTTTTTCTCAATTCTCATTCCCTCAATTTTTATTAAATTTTTAAATAAGTTTAATTTGTAATTATAATTATTTAATTATCATTTAATTCTTAATTATTTTTGTGCATGATATCAAAACATTGAAGTAGGAGATTTTGAAATTGTTTCTCTAACTACTACTCATAGCGACTCTGACCACTATCAATTTGTTTAAAAAGCAGAGAGCAAAAGGTCTGATACTTTTTACAAAGAGAAAAGAAAATGGGTGATTCTTCAAATGGAAAATTGGAAGAATCCAAAGAGATAAAATTACATCATCAATCGCAAGATGATGATGATGATAACAAAGCGGTGGTGATTGAAGACTCCAAATATTTGGTTGAATTCATCAAGGAAATAGACATTGGTGATGAGGATGACGATACTGCTGATAACAACAATGATTCTATCTCAAAGGAAGAGAAAAATCATCGACTGGAAGGCTCCAGAGAAATGGTTGAGAAGAAATATGTATCTGAATCGATTGTTGTTGAAAGCGTTGATTTGAATGAGGCTGTTGATGAACCTCCAATAGAGAGTGCTGTTTCAGATCCAAAAGAAATTAAGGAGAAACCTAATTTTGAGAATATTGATGAGTCTTTTCTAGAGAGAATTGAAGGAAAAACATCATCAGTTTTAGATGAAAGTAATGGATTGTCTGTTGAGGAAACAAAATTGCCTAACGAATCTTCTCCTATTGCTGTTATAGATGCTGCTGAGACAATGAGACGAACTGAAGAAACAGATTTGTCTTCAACTGATGAGAAGAAGACAATTGAGGGAACAGGCTTGGAACACAATAATAATGCAGGGGCATCATCAGATAAGGTTAGAGATAATAAATATATTGAATCAAGTAATGCAGGTGATCATGAATCTGAGAAGCATGAGATTCTTGAAGACACTACAAATCCAGTAAGTGAGGGTTTATGAGAATAAGACAAGATTGTTCATTGTCTATTGTTTTGGTTCATTCTTTTTTCTATACGTATATTTTTATTTGATAGTCTACTTATGTGTTTGAACTTGTTCAACAGTCTAATGTATCTGTCACTGGACGCCCCCTGCATCCAACTTCATGGAGAAACTGTTGTGGAATATTTGATGTTCTTCGACGCAGATGATTCAAGGTGATTTCATAATTAAATAATTGTGTTATTTAATCACATAGCTTATAAAATATGTTTTAACTTATCTGCCATGTTTCTCACTTTACTTTAAAACATACTGTTTACGAATAAAATGACTTTAAAACATACTGTTTACGAGTAAAATTACTTCAAAACATCTTTTATAACGAGAGGACCAAACATCACCTTTTACAAAAACAAAAGAAATTCACTGACATTTTTACCATTCGGTATTGTACAACTATATACTTGCAAAACTTATTACCTTTTATACAAATTTGCAGATTCTGTATGGTGTTGATATGTGATAATGTTTGTTTTGCTCTTACAATATCTCAAGTGTTTTATATCTTTGGCCTATTGATGATTCCTAAAAGGGGATGAACTCTGACCTCTGTTTCTTTTTCTACATTTTATAAACATAATTAATTAACAAGATTAAACATAAATATATATGACAAAATAATTTATATATCTACACCAGATCGACTCTTCTGGATACTTAAATATTACATAGGAAAGACTAAAAGAACCAAATAATTCTGCCATAAAATGATAAACTGTGCATTTGGTTGAACAAGTAAAACCCATTTCAGAAATTTAGCTGCGAAATTCGTCTGTTACAAGTACTAAAAACAGTTCAATTGATAAATCAATATTCTACAATTTTTGTGATTTATTATTTTTTTACTTATGCAGGAAAGAAGGATTATACTACTGTCCAATTATTAATCAAGATCGTGTAGCTATTCCAAATTAAAAATGTGAAATTTGCAAAACTAGAGCTTCAGCTTTTGTTGTGTGTGCTTGTGAGTTATGAGTTATGGCTGACTGATCATGGTTGTCTCATATCATCATGTTCTGTATCTTCTTATTTGTTTTTCAGAATTGTGTATTTTATTTGTTTGACACAAAATGGGGTGTATTAACTTTATTGATTTTCTCCGGCTAAAAGATAAATTGATATTATACTTATTGACTTATTTACGAATCTACGAATCTGATCCCATTTGCAAATAGTGTATTTTTAGTCTTGTCCTCGTTCTTACAGCTTGCAGGTTAAGATATATGACATGTTAAATTGTTTAATTATCTGAATCGGATTCGATTTTGGAAAAATAGGTGAATAATTACATTTTCATGTGTTTTAAATTTATATGATATGAATGTAATTAAGCGACAGAGTAAATATATTATTTAATTTTTATTGATTTATAATTTAATAATTTAAACAAGACGATCAGATATGTAATAAAAAAATAACATAAAATATTTTTAAGTAGAAATAATTTAAGTTACAATCATGATCTAAGAAGAAAACCATCGGTTTATCAATTGACTTAACTTTTTACTATAAAAATTAAATATTTAAATATAAATTCGTTTTTATGTTACTCTCCTTAGGATTCTACCCTAATATATTTTAATTAAGAACATTTATTCTATACCCTAATATATTTTAATTAAGAACATTTATTCTATTTTTACAATTTTTAAAATATTTTTCATCAATGACATCACATATGTTCTTAAATTAATTGCATAATGGTTAACATAAAAATATAAATGCTCGTGTATATTTTAAAAAAAATTAACAATAAATAATTATAATTAAATGATTTAAAATATATAACTTAAATCAAATCAATACACCCTAATGATTTTCTTTCATTTATTTTGGATGAACTGTCACCATTATTGATTGCTTTTCTTGTATGCAATTGTCGTACTTCTTCCATTTATTTTGGATGAACTGTCACCATTATTGATTGCTTTTCTCGTATGCAGTTGTCGTAGACAACTCAAATTTTTTTTTTCTTTTGATTCTATGATAAACTGACTCACTATTGATTGATATATATATTAATTATTAATTGTTTCTGTTGGCATTCTTTTTTCTATGGTTTTTTTTTTCAGCAGGGCCCGTTTCTCTTTCGGTAGGGTTGGCTTCTATACGACCACCCTATATTTAATCCTAATATGTTTTTATTGGATATTAGCTATTCATTTAAGTAATAAAACAAAGAACTTAATTCAAGGAGCAAAACAAGGAGCTTAATTCAAGGAGTAAAACAAGGAAATTGAGGTAAAACAAGGAGGCAATTCAAGGAGTAAAGCAGAGAACTTAATTCGGAGTAAAGCAAAGAATCCTTAATTTAAGGAGTAAAACAAAATTTTTAATTGAAGGAGTAAAGCGAATCCTTAATTCAAGAAAGAAACAAGGAATCCTTAATTCAGAAGTAAATCAAGGGATGCTTAATTCAAAGAGTAATTGAAGGAGTAAAATTTCCTTATAAATACTATCTGATTGTAATGAAAAGCATGAAGAAAATAATAAAATTTCTTGTGTAGAGTTATTTTGCACATTTTTAACATGGTATCGGAAAAGTGAAATTAACTGTACGCTTTATTATTATCTTAGCATCTTCAATCTTTGAAATGACGGAAGACAATAGTTAGGATCGGAAAATTCTGAAAGTTCATCGGTCTTTCGCTTTATGAATATGCATGAGGTGGATGTCAGCCCAAATCAAAGATTAAGCTCGGTCTTGTTGAATGAGTTTAATTACTTGCCTTGGTCGAAAGCAGTGTCTCGGCTCAGGTGGAAGGTCAGTTGGGGTTAATAAATGAAAGTATCGAAGTACACGATGTTTACTCGCCCAACATGAATCTTGGCTTAGTAAGGATCAACTGGTTATGTCGTGGCTCCTAAATTCCATGGAACGTGAATTAGGTGAAATATTCGGTTACTCTGAATCTGCGTACCAACCATGTGGGAGACGGTCGAGGAAATGTATAGCGGATCAACAATGCTTTGCGAGTTTTTCAATTAAAGAAGGACATCTCAAATGCGACAAGATGGTAAGCCTTTTGTCTGACTCTTTAGGAAGCGTAGAAAAGCATGTGGAATGAGTTAGAAATATATCGGCTCGTCATCCGAATGTAGCTCTACGCTATGAAAAGAGCGGAAGAAGATAAGATATTTCAACCTGTCGAGTCTCGATTCAACGTATGAAGATATACGATGCCACGTACTACCGTGAATCTTCGAACTTCCTTCGCTTCACCAATGTATGTGCGACAATTCAACGTGAAGAAGTAAGGAGGAAAGTCATGAACAAGGATACAATGGTTAGTGCACCGAGGCGAGCCATCTAACCAAGCGAGAGAAAGTACAAAGTGGAACGTCAAACTTGAAGTGTCGACACGCAAGCTATACGCCATATTAAGGACACATGTTGGATTCTACATCCGTAATTAAAACACGATCTTATAAAGGATAAGGGTTCTACGAGAAAGTGAATCGTCTACTGTACCGTCAAATCATGCCGCCTCTGCAATAATTGGTCGATCCATTCAAAAACTTCACAATAATCCGGTGAACTTATGAATGAGTTTATGTTGTATCTTGAAAACAAGACGAGGAGGAGTTAGAATTGATGTGTGGATAGCATAGAAGAAGGAAACTTCGACAAAGACATTGCTAGGCAAGTTTGCGGGTTTCTTAGCGAGATACAAAACTCATACCACAAGAGGGACATGCAAGGTATCATAAAAGCCTTTAAAGCGCTCTTAAAATAAATATGTTGCATGATTTTTGGGTTGTAGATTCGGGTGCCACAGATCGTATGACAAACCATGTGGTCAAAGTCTCGTAAGTTTGAAAAATTAGCAAATCCTTCTCAAGTTTCAATTGCAAATGGTGAGAATGTAAAGGTTTTAGGAAAGGAAAAAATAAAATTAAGGTCAGAGGAAAACGAGTCGGCGGTTTTATATGTACCTTCATTTCCTTCCAAGCTTACATACGTAGGAAAAATCACAAATACCTTGAATTGCTTAGCCATTTTTTCTCCTACAATGTCATTTTTCGGGATTGTGCCACCAAAAGACGATCGGTGAAGGGTTTTACTTAGATGGTCTCTATTACATATCTAAGAAGCAATCCCGAGGGTTTCAGCCAAAGTTTAACCCTATCCAAGATAATCAATTGTGGCATCAACGTTTAGCTCACCCTTCTCCACCAATTTTGTCAACTTTATTTCCAAACTTAGGAAATGATGCAATTGCATGTGAAACTTGCCACTTGTCTAAAGCCACTAGATTGCCTTTTAATTCTTCCTTGTCTAGGGCTAGTAAATGTTTTGAACTAGTTCATTTAGATGTATGGGGACCAACTAATGAATCTTTTTATGGTTATAAGTATTTTGTGATTTTTGTTGATGATTTTTCTCGAGTCACATGGTTATATCTTTTAAAGTCTAAGAATGAAGTTATGGAAGTATTTAAGGACTTTCATAACCTTGTTAAAAATCATTTCTCCTCTAAAATTCAAACCTTAAGGTCGGCAATGTATAGAATACATGTCTATATCATGAAACAATATTTGAGCATTCATGGCATTATGCATCAAACAAGTTGTGTTGGCACACCTCAACAAAATGGTGTAGCTAAACGCAAAAACTGGGACTTATTTGAAAAAACTAGAGCATTAATGCTACAAATGAATGTATCAAAGAGATTATGGTCCCAGGTTATATTACCGCTTACATCATCGATAGATTACCAGTAAGTCTTGGATTTCAAGTCTCCCCTGTAGGTCATGAAAGGAAGGAAAATTAATCTCTCACACCTTAAAGTCTTTGGTATTATCTGTTTTGTACATATTCAATCTCGTTATCGAGATAAATTGGATCCAGAGGCATTAAATGTATTTTTCTTGGTTATTCATCTACACAAAAGGGATATAAGTGTTATCATCCCAAACTTAGGAGATTAATTGTGTCTAAAGATGTTCGATTTTATGAAACTAACCCTTTTTGACAAGTCACATGAAATCACAAGTCAAAGGGATGACATCTTGGATGTGTTTCCATTACCAAGAATCGAACTTGAGGCTCTACACAACAACAAGATCCCGGCCATGTCAACATTGATACATCTCTCATTGAAAGTAACATTGAAGGGTCTCTTCTTAATGGTACCTGTGCATGAAGATGGTGATAATCAAGATGATCCTCGCAATATGGTACAAGATGTGAGCAGTGTGAAATAACTCCTCTGTTCCACGACGTAATCCAATCGTGTTAGGCAACCTCCCATGAAGACTTCAAGACTTTGTCACCTATAAACTCACACGTCCCATCTCAAATTATGTGTCGTATAGAGTGACACCAACCCACGTACCGCATTCCTCAAGACTATATCGAGGTTACGGTGAGCCTCAGAAACTTTCATGAGGCCCGATAGCCAAGAGGTGTGGAAGGAAGCCATGCGAAGAACTTAAAGCCCCCAGATCAACACAACACGTGGAGATCACAAACTTCCAAAAGGCAAGAAAGTCGTAGGTTGAAAATGGATTTATAAGCTAAAATTCAAGTTAGATGGATCAATTGAGAGGTATAAATCAAGATTGGTGGCTAGGGGATTCACTCAAACATTCGAGGTGGATTACAAAGAAACATTTGCACCTGTTGCAAAAATGAACACAGTAAGAGTGCTGCGTACGTGGTCAGAACAAGGGTGGTCCGTGTACCAAATGGATGTGAAGAATGCATTCTTGCATGGTGATCTCAAAAGAAGAAGTCTATATGAAATTGTCACACAGCGTCCTCAAGCAATGAAGCTGATTTAGTGTACAAATTGCACTGAAATCCATTTATGGTTTGAAATAGTCCACACGAGCTTGGTATGCGAGCTAAGCTCGGCTCGCTAGTGTTGGTTTCAAAAGCGACGTGCGATTCTTCACTATTTGTTCGCACAGGAACTATGGGAAAATTGGTTGTCTTGATTTATATAGATGATCGATAATTACAGGTGATAATCTTGTGACGAGATTTTCAACCTCAAAACAGTCCACTCGGACAAAGGTTTGCAATTAAAGACCTTGGGATATTGAAGTACTTTCTTGAGTATAGAAATGGCAACCTCGCCTGAGGACTCTTTCTTAACCAAAGGAAATATGTCTAGATTTGCTCGAGGAAGCTAACATGAGTGATGCTAAACCCGACCATTACCCTCTTGACAAAGAAGCTCAAAACCTACCTTGAAGGGCACGCCAACTCACGGATATAAGTTATTACCGACGGCCGTGGTTGGTAAGTTGATCTACCTAACAATCACGAGACGACATCACGTATTCGTAAGTATTGTGAGCCAATTCATGCACTCCCAACACTTGAACATTTGACCCTTGTTAAAAGGATCTTACGCTATTTAAAAGGATCGGTGGGTCGTGGTATCATCATGAAGAAGAATGACAACACCTGAATCATAGGGTATTGTGATGCGATTAGGCGGGGAATGCATCGATCGCAAGTCCACCACTTAGATCTTGTACATTTTTCGGTGGAAACTTGGTCACGTGGAAGAGTAAAAACTGGCTTGTCATCGCTAGATCAAGTTAGAAGGCGAGTATCGTCTGATGGATTCAACTGCGTGTGAATTGATATGGCTTAAAGGTCTTCTATGTGATTTAGGTGTTCCTACAACTCTTCCCATGTCCTTATTTTGTGACAATCGAGGCGGCACTTGCATAGCATCAAACCCAGGTGTTTCGTGAGAGGGCCAGAAACACATTGAAGTTGATTGTCATTACATTCGTGAACAAGTTCAATCACAGTGATTCGGACACGTTATACGAAGCTTCGACCAATGGTGACATCTT
Source organism: Hippophae rhamnoides (assembly GCA_033030585.1). Classification (NCBI taxonomy): domain Eukaryota; kingdom Viridiplantae; phylum Streptophyta; class Magnoliopsida; order Rosales; family Elaeagnaceae; genus Hippophae; species Hippophae rhamnoides. The sequence continues at coordinate 45,979,007 of CM065428.1, forward strand.
CACCAAGCCCTTGGCTTCTCATCGGTTTCAACGACTTTTGTCCGAGCTTGGATCCATAAACCTTTTGGATCCACTTGAGTGCAGGATATTAGCTCTTAATTCAAGGAATAAAACAAGGAGCTTAATTCAAGGAGTAAAACAAGGAATCCTTAATTCAAGGAGTAAACACAAGGAATCCTTAATTCAAGAAGTAAAACAAGGAATCCTTAATTCAAGAAGTAAAACAAGGAATCCTTAATTCAAGGAGTAAAACAAGGAATCCTTAATTCAAGGAGTAAATCAAGGGATGCTTAATTCAAGGAGTAAATCAAAGGATGCTTAATTCAAGGAGTAAATCAAGGGATGCTTAATTCAAAGAGTAATTGAAGGAGTAAAATTTCCTTATAAATAGCTATACAATTGTAATGAAAACATGAAAAAAATAATAAAAACTCTTTTGTGTAGAGTTATTTCTTGTTTTTTCAACAGTTTTTATATATAGATAATAACAATTGCGTTAAATATATTTTAGATTTAATTTTTTCAAAATCTGTTAAAAATATTAATATTATAAAAAATCATCCTATATTTAATCCTAATATGTTTTTATATATAGATAATAACAATAGCTTTAAATATATTTTGTAATTAATTTTTTCAAAATTCATTAAAAACATTAATATTATAAAAAATCATTTTTTAAAACACATCTTAAAAATATTAAAACACATTTAAGAAATATTTAATTAATAATTTCATAAATTAATTAAAATTTAAATAAATATTTTAGCACCAAATTTTTTTTATATCTATAAACGTATTATTAAATGTATAAATGTAATCTTATGTATCGTAGTTATAAAAAATATATCTAAAATATGATTATCAAGAATTCGAACATTTGTTCGATTTTTTTTATAGACTTAATAATTAACTTAAAAATAAATTTATAGATAAATATTTTATATAATTATACACAAAAATAATCAACACTGATATATAACACTTATACTAATTTTGAAAAGATAAATACACAAAGTGAATTCAGATACTTGAATCGTTGATATTTGGGTTCTAAGATTTACTCACCTTTTTATATTACTATAATAAGATGATTTCCAACTAGTTACTTTTAACATTAATCAAGTTGAATTTATAGAAGAAAAACATTACTTTGATACCTTTTCTTAAAAAAATATATAAAACTATCAAAACAAATAGCTATTGTGTGCTATCTCTTCCTCGAGCTCAAAATAATTTAGTACATAAATTGGTTTCCGAAAATAAATGCATTATTTTGTTCTCTTTAAAAAAATAGATAAAATAATAAAAACAATATTTTTAAGATTTATACTCATAAAATAATATTTTTATTATTAAAAGAAATTTCAATCTATCAATTCACATAAAATATCATCTAATTAGATGATGTTCAACTTGAACTTTGAACACATAGATTTGTTGAATATTTAAAACTATTTAATTTTAAATAATTTTTTTATTATTTTTATAAGTTTAAAGATATTAATGTATATAATTTTTCAAAAACATTATTTTAGGAAAAAAAGTTAAAATACACCATTGTGTTAAACTTTTTTAAATTTTATACTTTTATTCTCAACTTTTGTCTTAATATTACACACTTTTTTTATTTAATAATTATAATTTAAATTTTAAAATAATAGATTAAATATGTTAAATAATAAAAATTAATAATTAAATAATGAAAAAAACATAATTTTTTTAACGCTTATCTTTAATCATTAAAGTATAATTTAATCTATTTTTTTAATTTAAATTAATAATGTTAAATTTTAAAAATTAATGAATGTAATATTATTAAAAAAAATAAGGAATCAAATTATATATTTATTAAAGAAGAATAAAAATCAAGGAAATATATTGATGTAATGTAAATGAGCTCGTTTTCATCTTCTTATCATCAACTACATTTAGAGCCAAATTCATTCCCAACTTCATCCCTCTTATTAATTCCATATCCTTACTAATATTTTTTTTCTTCATTTTAAAGTTTGACAAAACTCGATTTATTCAAATGTAAACAATTATGAAAATAAATTATTAATAAATTCTTTTACATCAAATTGAATTCTTTTACTTATTACATTACTTACTAATATTATTTATTATGTATATATAAAACTTAGTTTAATTATTTATTAATTTTTTTAATTTTCTTTTACTTATCCACTATATCATTACTTATATTTTATAAAAAATAAAAATTTTATAAAAAAATATTTATTTTATTTATGTAAAATATAATACTATTATTTTTTAATATATGAAAAAATAAGGGTATTCTAATCAAATTAATATATTTTTTAATTTTGATTCAACACGTTTATTTTTAATATGATTTTTTTCATTATTTATTTTGATTTGATTTTAATCTTAACTTCATTTCAAATAATACATTTTTTAAAAAAATAAAAATAAAAATAAAATTTCATAAATTATATCATAAAATTAATCTTTTCTCTGTATTACAATACATTCACGTTTTGATTTCCTTTGATTTTGGTTTTAGATCGATAAATGCCAAGTATATGAGAAAGTTTAGAAAGTAATAATTTGATTTTAAAAAATTATATAAATAACTCAAACGCCGCCACTCTGATTCTGTGTAAAATCAACAATGGAAGCAGAAACACTGCTAAAACCGATCGAACGTTCTCTTCTCAAAGCCAATCGAATGTTCTCTTCTTAAAGTTCTCTAATACTTAAACCAGAGAACTTTAAAGGCTACATTGCAACAATATTCTCTCAATTTTTTTCCTGGATTGTTTCGTAAGTGAGACGCCAAAAAAGTTCATGTTTAAAGTTTCTTAAGAAATCAACGTTCAAACTTAAAATAAAATCCCTAATTTTTAAAACTGTTAGGTTAATTTTTGAATTATTATTGTTATTATTACCACAAGCACTCAAACGTTTTCTATTTTTCATTTCTGTAAATTACCTATTAAAATATTGTTGTGGATTAAATAAAGAGTTGTAGTTTTCTTTGATCATAATTAATCTCTATATTTAGTATCAGGGCACGGAAAATGAATTTAATTTACGAGAATTTAGGCATCACCATCATCGCAAGGTTAAGGGAAATACTTTGAGAGAGAAAAAAATAGTATCTGTTTTTTAAAATGGCAAACGAAGGTCAAAATCTGTTAAGTATCCTCAAGTTCGACGGTGACTACAATCATTAGAGCATGTTAATGGAAAATCTGCTGGGATCCAAAGAATGGTGGAATCTTGTCGAAACCGGCTATACTAAACCTACCAAAGGAAAGGTGTTGACGGTTGCGTAAAAGACAACCCTAATAGATTTAAAATTGAAAGATTTGAAGGTTAAAAATTACCTCTTCCAAGCAATCGACAAATCAATTCTAAAGATTGTTCTTCAGAAGTATACTGCCAAGCAATTGTGGGATTCGATGAAGAGGAAGTATCAGGGTAATGAAAGAATTCAACGTGCTCAACTACAAGCCCTTCGAATGGAATTTGAGGTGCTGGAAATGAAGATCGATGATTAAGTCACTGATTATCTCTCTAGAGTCATGTTGGTCACAAATGACATGTGAAACCTTAGAGAAGATATGCAAGATGCCAAGATCGTGGAGAAGATCTTGGCATACTCACTAAAAAATTCAACTATAGCGTGTGCTCTATAAAAGAATCAAAAGACATCAATTGTCTTTCTGTGGATAAACTTCAGAGTTCTCTAATGGTACATGAACATAAATTTCGAAAGCATTCTAGAGGTGAAGAACAGGCCCTAAAAGCTACAATTGAAGTTGGAAATAGCAGAGGAGACAGAGGACGGGGCAAGAGCACTTATAGAGAAAGAGGAAGACAAAGCTACAACCGAGCCACAATTAAATGTTTCAAATGTCACAAACTCTGTCATTACCAATATGAATGTCCATCAATAAGCAAAGAAGTAAACTTTACTCAATTTGATGAAGAAGAAGACTTATTGCTCATGTCTTATGTTGAAATGGGGACTGAACATAACAAAGAAGGTTGTTTTCTAGATTCTGGTTGTTCTAATCATATGACTGGAGAAAAATCATCATTCAAAGAATTGGATGGAGCATTTCGACAAATGGTGAAACTCGGCAGCAACATGAGAATGAAAATTCTTGGAAAGGGTAGTATAAGGCTGAATGTAAGTAGAGTAAATCATGTAAAGGGTTTGGATGTGTTTTATGTGCCTGAACTCAAGAAAAAATCTCTTAAGTATAGGTTAACTACAAGAAAGGGTTTTGAATGTTTTTATTCAATCAAGAATTTGTAGAATTTACCATCCACTTAAGGGACTGATCATTCAAATAGAAATGACAACAAACAGAATGTTTGTGCTATTTGCTCGAGCTCAGGAAAAGAAGGAAATATGCTTCCAAGCCATTACATCGAACCTAGCACATCTGTGGCATTGTAGATATGCTCATCTCAGCCACAAAGGTCTCAGAATACTTTAGTCTAAGAGAATGGTTCGAGACCTACCTCAATTGCCAACAATAACATTTGTGTGTGAGAACTATATGAAAGGCAAGCAGCATCGTGATCTAATTCCTAAGAAAAGTCAGTGGAGGGCTACTCAGATATTACAGTTGATACATGTAGATATATGCGGTCTAATTAATCTAGCTTCAAACAGCCAAAAGAGGTACACCCTATGTTTTATAGATGATTATTCGAGAAAAGCACGGGTATATTTCTTGTTAGAAAAATCAAAAGTATTTTATTACTTCAAGTGTTTTAAAATGTTAGTTCAGAAAGAGAGTAGCCTACCAACTATGTGTATTACTTGGATTCAGTGAAGAGTCCAAGGGTTACAAAATGTATGATCTGAATGCACAGAAGATCATAATAAGTAGGTATGTTGTGTTTGAAGAGAATTGTTTGTGGAATTGGGAACAAATCACCAAGAAGGAATGATCATGAACTTGGATTGGGAAAATGAAGAAACTAGTACTAATGAAGAAGAAGAAGAAGAAGAAGAAGAAGAAGAAGAAAGTGAAGAAGCAAAGGCTGCTGAAGAAGTTGACATTAGCACAGATCATGAAGAAGTTGACATTGGCATAACTCATACCGTTAATAGAGAAGCAAAAGAAGGCAAAGTTAGAGCTCCACTAGTATGGATGGAGCACTATGTTTCAGGTGAAGGTCTTTCTGAAGATGAAGAAGCTATGAATATGAAATTTTTGGACTCCAACGACCCTACTAGTTTTGAAGAGACAGTAAAGAGTGCAAAATGGAGGCAAGCAATTGGGGCCGAGATCAAAGCAATTGAAAAAAAATCAAACTTGGGAACTGAATGAATTTCCAATAGATGTAAAAAGAATCGATATCAAATGGATTTACAAGATGAAGTTGAATAAGTGGGTGAAGTTGACAAATTCAAGGCACGACTAATGACAAAGGGATATTCATAGGAGCATGGTATAGACTATACAAAAGTATTTGCACTAGTTGTGAGAATGGACACAGTAAGAATAGTACTAGCTCTTACTGCTAACGAGGTTGGACAATATTTCAACTAGATGTTCAATCTACACTTTTGCACTGAATCTTGAATGAAGATGTGTATGTTGATCAACCAAAGGGTTTCGAAAAAAAAGGATGTGAACATATGGTCTATAAACTTCACAAAGCTTTCTATGGTTTAAAGCAGGCACCACGAGCTTGGTTTAGCCATACTGTGTCTTATTTTTTTAAAGAAGAGTTCGAGAAAAGCCAAAGTAAACAAACACTTTTCTTTAAAAGGAACAATGAAGGAAAAACACTCATCATCAGTATATATGTTGATGATTGTTGCGTGTTTTTCAACACACGAACTCGTGCAAGTATACACGGTCGCAAGTAATAACATTTATAAGTAAAGATCGATCCCACAGAGATTTGTTACTATATTTTGTTGAGTACTAAAATTATTTCTCTCTAATTTTATCCAAAACAATCGTTGATATGGAAAAAAGGTAAAAAGAAAATAAAAGAACTCTAGGATTGCAATTTTTCACCAAACTAATCCACTACAATCATATTATTTTCTTTGGATTTATATTTTTTAGTACATTTAATTTGTCAACCGAAAACTTCTTTTTATACATACATCTCTTCCGAGCTCCGTACAAACACACCTCGTTAAATTAATTCACTATATCTCTATGAAAATTAAATTTAATAAGATTCATTAAGTTCTAAGTTCTCAAATGGCCACACATACAATTAGGGTATATTCCTATCCTTCATCATACATGTCATTCTATTTACGAGCAATATACACAAAAATGCCTTTCTCAAGTTTATTTTTATGCCACAAATCGTTTTGATAAAATTCGTAAATAATCAAAAAGCATTAAGCACAAAATAGAACGAACAAATCGAACGTCTTATAAATCTATAAACAAAAATAATTAAAATTAAAGCTTCATAAATTTAGATCAAATGCAACCCTAGAAAAATTAAATTACTTCATAAAATTAAAATTAAAATTACAACAGATTCAGAAAAATAAGATGAAGAATAAGGAAAATTAAAACATCAAGAAACGAAAATATTTGGCACACGCAGAACACAACAAAAGCCAAAAAATGGCTTCTGCGTGTTCTGCAGTCCAAAACCGAACACTACAAAATTTCTAAACTCCAAAAACTCTTCTCCAACCAAAAAAACTTTTTTACAACTAAAAACTATCTCCTATTTATAGCTAAAAAATACATCTAAAATATTACATTTTTATTTTATTTTTTTATCGAAAACGCGTAATAATTTTTATCGAAAAAATAAAATCACGCGTATCGATTTTTGTATCGAAAATCTTATTTAATTTACGCGTGAAACAGGGCCGCCGTTCTGATTTTTTTAAATTCAAAGTGCATGCCACGTGTCAGCGTCTGATTCGCTGAAAGATTTCCTAAGGCCACGTGGCAGCACATCATTGGGTACACAAACCGGTTGCACGTAGGAACAGCGCATAGGATTGGCGCGCCGAAAATTGAGGCAACGGCTGGAAACGGGTCGTGATACAGCGCTGTCGCGCGCATTGTAAATAGCCACGTGTCAGCGTATGATTAGCTTAAATCTTCGTGGGACACGTGGCAGATTCTTATTCTGTAAAAACTGAAGATGCACGCCGCTTGTATGGACCGTGTCACACAGGATTGTCACATTAGCGGCTCGGTGCGCGACAGCTTGGATGGACGCGCTTCAATCTGGACCGTCGATATGATCCAACGGTCAGCGATCGTCTCGGGGGAATCTGCGCAGCCGACATGTGGGTCCCACTCTGACGCCGGCCTGCGCGACACGTGGGGCCCACTGGCACGCCGAGCCGCGCGAAGAAGTTGTCTCTGCACCCACTCTCCTTGGTCGGGCTTGATGAGCACGCGCGAATCTGAGCCGTAGAATCTTTGATCGGACGGTCCACGTTTGGCGAGTGTAATATTGCGCGTGGCCTTCTTCTTTCCTGCGCGAAAACTAAACTTTTATTAATTATATTTTCACCCACATATATATTTCAAATTACATTTTAAACTTTCTTAAATTACAGTTTAGCCCTTTATTAATTTTAAATTAAATTTTTAACTTTTAATAATTATAATTAAGCCCAAATTTAATTTAAATTATATTTTCGATTTATATAAATTGTAATTAAGAAACTATATTATCATAAATTATATTTGTGGACAAAAATACGAAATTAAGTACATTTCCGATACAAATTATTTAATTTTATTAAAAATGTATTTTTAGCAAATAAAAGGAAAATATTAATTTATTTAACAAAAATTAATAAATATTAAACGAACATAGCAATTATCATTACTAAAATTGATGCAAATAACTGTATAAAATACAGTTATCAATGATCTTATTTACACTAGGAATGATGAGCTAATGATGAGCAACTTCAAGGAATCAATGCAAAAAGAGTTTGATATGACAGAGGGGAAAATGAGGTTTTTCTTAGGAGTTGAAATGTTGCATTTATTTGTCAAAAGAAGTATGCCATGAAAGTTTTGAGACGGTTTGGCATGGAAGATAGTAACTCAGTTTGGAATCCTATTATACCAGGCCATAAGTTACATAAAAATGAAGAAGGAGTCAAGGTAAACGAAGCATAATTCAAAAAAATACTTGGTAGTTTGATGTATATTACAACTACTCGCCCTGATTTAATGATCGTGGTGAGTTTAATTGCTCAAAGAAATAACCAATAGTAACCCTATCCACTATTGAAGTCAGATTTATTGTAGCAGCTAATTGTGCTTGTCAACCAATTTGGATGAGAAGAATTTTAAAAGAAATAGGGTATGCATAAGAAGAAGGAACAACTATTATGTGTGATATAGTTCAGCCATAAAAGTTTCCAAGAATCCAATGATGCATAGTCATAGCAAGCATATTGATGTGAGGTTTCATTTCTTACAAGATCTAACTAATGAAGGTATCGTTAAAATGATATTTTGTGGTACACATGATCAAGTTGTAGATGTGTTAACCAATCCTTTCAACGTCTTTGTGAATAGCTTGGTGTATGTGAAACACCTATGTTACACTAAACTACTAAAACAACATTTAGTTTAAGGAAGGGTTTGTTGAGACTCTCTCTAATTAAGTCAGTTATATTTAGAATAAAATCCCTAATATTCTAGGCTGTTAGGTTAGTCTCTGAATTGTTCTTATTATTGTTACCACAAGCACTCAGACGTGAAAGTAGTGAGTTGTTAGTTTCTATTTTCCAATTCTATAAATTGCCTATTAAAAGGTTATTGTTGATTTAATAAAGAGTGGTGTTTTCTTTGATCATAATTAATCTCTACAATCAATTCTAATAACTTGAAATTTGATTGCACGAATATCCCACTCTTATATCGTGTTAGAGTTGTTGGTACCAACCCTTCCAACATTACACTTACACATTTTATCAATCTCCGTAGAGGAGAGGAAGTGAGTTTTGTAACAAGGAGTTTTCAAATAAGTTAGTATAATGTTAATTTGCTTCCTTACCTATAATCTGTGGACTTTATTCTTAAGTTTGTTTCTTATATCATGATATGTGCATTTAAAGTAGATCATCATACACATGTAATAGGTTTTATCCAATGTTTAAACCTTGTTACGACGTTACAAACCCAATGGTACAAATCATGTTTTTTGAAATTTAAACACTTTTTATTGTTTTTGAAATTTAAAAATCATATTTCAAGTTTACCTTTTTTTATTAAATAACCTTACAATTTTTGTTGTTGTGATTTAAGAGTGAGTAAAATAAAAAAAAACATAACTTTTATTGAACGAGTTTGTTTTTATCTTTTTACTAAATGATTTGTAAAATATAAAATTAATTCTAAACAAAAGAAAACAAAATTTAAAAACATAACTCGTTACAAAACAAGCTTATAGTAGTTGTTGGCTTTCATAATTCTTTGTGGACTTGTATTGTTGTAGTTGATGACTTTTTGTTTTTGCTCTATGTATACGGGGAATAACATTAATATAAGCTTTGAGGTATCTTTAAATATACTTCTAAGGTTTCAAAAAAATTAAAAATATTACTAAAAAATAATAGAAGTTAAATCTAAGTAAAGTAAGTAGTGATATTTTATAAATAAAAATAAAAGAATAAATAATAGAGAACCAAGAAGTAATAAAAATCAAGTTTTCACAAGAAATAATAATTAGTAAAAAGATTTGAAAAAATTTAAAATATAAAATTAAATCTTAAAGAAAAATATTGATTTAAAGGTCCATCATTTTCATCATTAAATAAATTATTCCTAAGAAAATCCATAGTTTATTACGGAATAAGTAATAAAGAAATGAGTATTAATATTACATATGGAAAAGGAATGTATAATATACCATTATTTGGCAAAGAAACTATCAAAAATCCCCTAAAACGATAGAGAAAAAATTAGATAAATTCATTTAGGAGGAATTCAAATATTAATACAAGTTCATTTCAGAGAAGGAATAGATACACTAATAAAAATAGTATTGCTAGATAATAGAATAATAAACAGAAAAGATGTTATACTAGAAATGATCTATAATAATTTAGGATACCATAAACTAAAATTTACAGCATACTCTAGGTTTGCTATTGATACTCATGATAAAAATTTAAACAAAGTATTAATTCTAGCTTATAAATTTGAAAGAGAAGACTTAATGAAGGAAGAAAATCATTAATTTTTAATGCATTGCATAGTAGGATATTCCTTAACAAATGGTCACAATAGTGCAATATATGGACAAAATAAATTCATTGAAATTAACAAAATATTTTCAAAAACTTGGTTAAATAATAAAACCAAAAATATTGACATACTTTGAAATATCAGAGAAATGATACTAAGACATCAAGGAAAAATTCTTGATTACAAAAAGAAAAATGCAATGTAACAAGAAATAGTAACATACCAAGATTTACATTTATAGAATGTGAAGAAGAAACTTCCAATAAAGAAAAATGAGTCACATAATTAAAACAAGAAGTTTAAATAATGAAAGCATTAATTCATGATCTCATATTAGGAAGACAATAATGTTTAAAAAAAATTAAAAAATATATAGTTAGAAATATATGGAAGCCTAGTAGGCATAATAAAAAATTAAGCAACATTAATGAAAGCTTTGAGGCTTTTAACAGAGGAAATGAATTTAGTCCAAGAATCAAACACAAAATATCTACATGTAATAATCGAAACACAAAAAGAATTATTCAAAGAAATAAAGGAATGTGATTATAATAAATTACAATAAGATATACATATGAAATTTACATAACTAAAAAAAGATGTATACAAAATACATTAAAACAATGATATTATAGGTCATAAATAAGATTCCTTAGAAGGATTAAAGGAAGAACCACTTAGTAGATCAGACGCCTTGATACTTAGAAATAAGGAAAGAAAAAATGAAGAAAAATCTAAAGAAAAAATATAATTCCAATTTAATGAAATATATAAAAGAATTAAAAGAATAACTTATGAATCTCGAAAAAAGGATATATAAAAATTATTAACTCTTTTAACTTTAATAAATATGAAGATATAGAAAAACATTATAATAAGAAACTTTGTATAAATAAAAAAGAAGATAATAGAACAACAATCAGTGAAACTGATTATAAACCAGAAATCATTACCCAAAAAAGTCATATAAAACCAATTTCATTACCGATTCTTTACCAAGAAGAAACATCTAACCCTCACAAAGAAGAAAGAAATAGACAAAGGTTAGGAGAACTTGATACTTCCAATAGAAGTAGACAACCACCCAAAATAGAAGAATGGTTACATTGTGAAACTAGATGTAGTATTCTACTAGAATTCAAGCTCCATGAAAATTATAGATATGAAATTTTAAATCTAGGTTGTATAAGAGATAGGAACAAAGTGGACTAGTGCTTTGAGTGTGCTCATACAAGCCTCTTAAACTATACAATCAAACCCTTCAACTTGTACAATTTTAGTAACTTACATAATGAAAAAGAATGTTAAAGTTTGGTTTTCAAATTTAACATATCAACAACATTTATTAATGCCCATAGGGAGAGAATATTTAGATATAATAGTAAATGAAATATACAAGAAAGTTATTGAAGAAGATAAAGGAAGAACTATTACTGAATCTAGTGAAAATGAAATTAATGAAGCCAAATGATATTTAACAAATATGAAAATTTAAATATGTGTTATATAGATTCTTTTATTTATGGATATGAAATATATTATCATAAAATATCACTCTCTATACAGGTAATATATAAGGAAATGTTTTTTCAAAAATTATTTGAAATTTTACATAAAACCTTAATAGAAGGCTAGAATCAAAGAAGTAGGGAAACTATACCAAATACTCTAGAAGGAAGAATAAGAAGCTTTAAAATTTGAATAATTATTAAATGTCAAAAGAGACAGGAAAATATAAACAAATAAGAGAAACTTACAAAATTTGGTGTGATACTTTTAAAATGTTAGAAAAATGTGGATGCAATATAAAACCCTACAAATTGAAATATATAAAATATAAAAAATACAAGATATTTAAAAGATATAAATTCAGGAAAAAATATTTTAGAAGAAAAGTGTATAAATCTCTTAAAAACAAAAATTATTGCACTTCAAGGAAAAAAATAAAAAACTAGGGGTGTTGAATGTGCAATAAAAAATGACATTATACCAATGAATGTCCCAACATGTTTCAATATAAGAAATAATTTAAAAGAAATATTTCACATAAAAATCTTAGAAAAAGCTTTTAAGATAGAACTAAACCAATTGATAAATCAAATATAGATAATACTTACATTATTTATCTATTGGAGGAAATTGAGGAGGAAATATCCAACTTAGAATATGAGTACTCTTCATCAAAAGATGAATGATTTATATAGTATTATAAATCCAAACAATATCTATATAGTATTACAAATCCAAACAGTACACACACATATGTGTGTATGCATGTATACAAAAGGTCGTACGTATGTAGCAAGTAAATACATATTCTCAAAAGAACATTGAAAACAGAGACCAAAGATGTAATTGTAAAAATTGCTATTAATAATACAAAAATTTTTAATAAGGTTTTAAAAGACACAAATATAATGATAGGAGAAGAAAAAAATTTATATTCCTACCATATATCAACATGAAACAGAAGTTGATATATTAATAGAAAATAACTTCTTAAACTTATATCAACATTTTACACAATATTTAGATAAAATAAGTCTAGCAATATTAGATAGTAAAACCATTTATGTATCAAAAATAAGAAAAGTTTAACTGTATTAAATCCACCTTTTATGCAACAACATAAAAAGTAAAAACATGGTGATATAGACATAAAGCAATGAAAACCTTATTTAGAAAATATTTTATTAGATATAGAAGAGAAATAAAAACTCATTTCTTAATGAAATATAGGAAGATAAAGTCCTAACAGGTATCAGAAAATTATTAAAAACAATAAGCTCAGAAAATCCTTTAGATTAAAAAATGAATAAATCTAAAATAATTACCAACGTAAAATTAAAAAAACCTAACAAGGTTATAAGAGTAAAAAAATCATTGATTTATACTACATAAGACATGATTGAATTTAAAAAACAAATTCAAGAACTTTTGGAACTAAAAGTCATAATACCAAATAATTCACCTCACCTTAATATGAAATTCTTAGTCGAAAAAGAAGTCGAGAAAATAAGAGGAAAAAAGAAAATGGTAATAAACTTCAAAGTTGAATAAAAAAATCATTGATGATAGATACTTTATTCCAAAGAAAGAAGAACTATTATCATTAATAAAACAAAAAATATAATTTTTGTAAATGTGAATTTTGGAAAATAAGATTAGATAGAGAATCTAAGAAGGCATCAACATTTAGTTGCCTCCAAGGACATTTCTAATGGACTGTTGTACCATTTGGATTAAAGTAAGTTCAAAGTGTCTTCCAAATATATATGGATAACATTTTTAAAAAATTACATAATATTTGGCATGTTTACATAGATGATATTTTTATTTTTATGTAATGAATTAAATAAATATTATTTATATATTATTAATATTATATAAGAATACAAAAAAGAAGGCATCGTAATTTCTGAAAAGAAAGTAATAATTGCTCGATAGAAAATTAAGTATTTAGAGTTGAAAATTAAAGATGAAAAACATAATCTATAAACTCATATATTAAATAATGTTTAAGATTTTCCTAGTGAATTGAAAGACAAAAATCAATTACAATGATTCATAAGATGTTTAACATATGCTAAAGCATACATCAAGAAACTTGTAGAAATGTAAAAACGTTTACAAGCAAAATTGAAAAAAGATTATGTCTAAAAGTGAACAAAATAAGATACTTTGTATATGGATAAGGTAAAAGCACTGAAATTTTTTTTTACCAATTTTATACCATCCATGTTTAGATGATAATATAATAATTGAAACGGATGTTTCACAAGAATATTGGGAAGCAGTATCAAAAGCAAAAAATAAATGACCGAGATAAATATCTTTGTAGGTATACTTTAGGATCTCTCTAAGGTCCAAAATTAAATTATCATAGTAATGAAAAAAGGATAATTAGCTGTTAAAAAAACTATTAAGAAATTTGGAATATATGTCATAAGTTCCAGATTCATTGTTATAACTGATAACAAGAATTTTTTTTATTTTTTAAGAATTAATATTACAAATGATTATAAAGAAGGAAAATTAGTCAGATGTCAACAGTGGTTTAATCACTATAATTTTGATACCGAACATTTCTCAAGAAATAAGAATAGTTTAGAAGAGCAAGATGCTCTTACTAAAGAATTAGTACCTCTAACTATTTTTATGATTGTAGGACTCGAACATCTCTATATAAAGATCAAGATAAAAAAAAAGATTAAAATCCTTCACAGACAACTTGAGCTTTTATACTTCTATAAGTCTCTTATAGAGATATAAAATAATCATGAAAAACTTAATTGTTCAAAACAACTCTTAGAGTCCAAAAACTCTAAAGATGAATATTCATAAAAAACTCAATATAAATAAGATAAAACTTTTAAAGAAATAATTCAAGATAAAAATGAAGAACCTAACAGTTCAAAAGAAAGTAACTTCTCTGAAATATAAAGGCTCAATTGAGTTGAAGAAGAGAAAAAGACTTATGTGGTTTATAATGACCCAAAACTAAGAATCTACAATAACTAGACAAAAAACAAGTAAATCTATTCTTGAATTTAGTGGAGTAACTTATAAAGCCTTCATCAATAGAATAGAGGTTAAGGTAGTTATGTCAATTACAAAGTACTAAAACTAATAACTTCAGAGGAGATAGTAAGAAATTACTTTGCAATACTACTACAACAACCAACATTAGCTATTAGGTTGATAACTCTAGAAAAATTAGTACGACCTCTAGTATTATTTAGAGAAACATCTCTCCCAAAAACATCAAAGATAGTAAGACATCTAATGCTATTTAGGGAAACATTCCCTATAAATTCATTAATTATTGAAGATGAAAATAACCAGTATTGGAATCTTAGCAAACTGTAATGATTGAGTCTTTACAAGTTGGCAAGAAAATCTACTTAGAAACACAAAGAAGATATGAAATTCTATACTATAGAAAATGAAATCCATATAGAGAGTAAATTCAACATTTTGGAAGAAGTTGATCCAATATTTATTTATAAAGCTTTCTTTGCATGACTAATAGATAACATATATCAATAAATTAATTTAAGTGAATTAAATTATTTTTCAAAAAAGTTCAAAAAAGCAATCAAGAATTTCAAGAAGAAGATAAGAATGGGTAATAAGCCTATTTATTTCAAATTTTTTAGTTTGCTAATAAACTGAAATGAGGAATGATGTATCAGTCCTTACCACTTTATAAAACTAGGGTTTCCAACACAAACAAAGAAGTTTTCAAATCAAGGGTGCTTCTAGGAAAAAAATTCAACACAGATGAACTATGTGTATCAAAAGGTCAAATATTAGACTAAATTTACTATGAACTCAAAAAAATTGATAATTTCACTGAGATCAAAGTAAATTACTCAACCAGTAAAGTCATCATCACTTCTCATAATAACATGGAATTCATCAAAGAGGATAGTAAAAAAATACTAAATTTGAGACAAATTTTAACAACAACTTGAAAATTGGACAAGAAATAAGAAAGATATTTTGTTTTTATGACATAAATCCATCAAAGATCACAGGTGCATTTACTGCATCAAGGACCGAGAAGACGAAGATACATCATCATTAACATCATCCAAAGGACTGTCAATAGAAAATGACAAGGAAAAATAAGGAGGAAAGAATTATCTGTTGAAAACGACAAAGAAAAATAAAGATGTAGTATCCATATCTTTAGTCGGTAATATGTGCCAAAAAAAAGCAATGGTTGAAATTGATAAGCTAAAAAGAAGTAAAGAAGATGAATTATTAAAGTAAGAATAAAATAG